>JAPWTK010000039.1:440000-887500 GCA_029963805.1 Aromia moschata
GATTATTAAAATGGCGGAAAATTCAAAATCATACCACGTGACCTCATTTGTCGCTGAAAACGAGCGACTAGCGACTGCATGAGGCCGTACCTTAATTGAATGTCTGCAACGTTATGGTGGCACTTCACTTGGCGTAGCGTATTTGTGTTTGAGTATAGTTGTATTTGTACAAACATTTGATGTATTCGCAAATATTCCAAACATGCCATCCACACATACAGCAAAACACTCAAACATGCCAAATATGTTTGAATATTCAGAACCAGTGAATACAGTGACAGACGTGTTGACAGCGACAGCAGCTTATTACCAATACATGTTAAATCTACATAAGTAGAAAGTTACTAAAAGACCATGACGAACACGGCGCTGGTGGAACCAAGTGTGGACGGTTACCGCAAATATTCGCCTTATTTGACTTCTTTGATGCGTGATTGAAAACCGACAAGTGGACGGAAACGCGTATTTGCTGTTAGCGCTATTCGCGTTATTTGTACAAATAAAGCAAATAGAGCGAATAGCTTCTCTACACATCGCCGTTTTTGGGCAAATACAACAAATATACGAATACGCTACGCCAAGTGAAGTGCCGCCATTAGATGCGTCTCCACCGTTCTCTCCTTGTACGCGTTGCGATGTAAAAGTCTTAGACGTAAAAGTTCTTACAGTCTGTCATATAATAGCGTTACCGCCTTAACCTTTAGAGGACGGGAAATCAAGTATACTGGCTCAAAAAAGGGTTCCTTGTCTTTGTTCAAACATCACTATTTCGGGGTTTTAAGGTCGCCAATTACGAATATGAAGTCACATTTTAAAAGTTCAAGATGGCGGATCTAACATGGCGAACAGATCCTGGAGAACAAATATTTGACATTTGCTATAATTATTAGAACACCATTGCGTGATTGAAAACCGACAAGTGGACGGAAATGCGTATTTGCTGTTAGCGCTATTCGCGTTATCTGTACAAATATAAAACAAATAAGCAATAGCTTTGTTTTGGGCAAAAAAAAATCATACCTACGCCAAGTGAATGCGATTAGATGGTCTCAGTTCTCCTTGTACGCGTTGCGATGTAAAAGTCTTAGACGTAAAAGTTCTTACAGTCTGTCATATAATAGCGTTACCGCCTTAACCTTTAGAGGACGGGAAATCAAGTATACTGGCTCAAAAAAGGGTTCCTTGTCATTGTTCAAACATCACTATTTCGGGGTTTTAAGGTCGCCAATTACGAATATGAAGTCACATTTTAAAAAGTTCAAGATGGCGGATCTAACATAAATGTTAAACAAAGTCTCTATCCATTTGTTTTTGGCATCGTTGTTTACAATTTGGGGTTTGCTTATGACAAACATGATATCAGGTTTTAGAATTCAATATGACTGATTCAGTTGCAGTGCAATCAAGATGCCAGTTGATAAAAAGAACATTTATGAGCTATTAACTAGGGAGATCATTGCTTTCATTCTTTGTCATTATGATAGATGATTACAAATCTGTTATTATTGCATGACTTTATCATGTGATGAATATTTCTTTTTTTGGTGACATTGCATCGTTACATGATAAGCAATTTCAATCGATCTCAACAAGTGATGGATTCCGAAAAGAAGTGAAAAATCTGATAATATTGATGAAAGTCAAGAGTTCGTATATCGTGATTTTTGTTTTTCGATCGCCATCTTGAATCCGCCAATTTGAATTATAAAAATTTAAAATCAAATAAGTAGTCAAAGTCGTTGACGTACATATATTCTTCCATATTTCTATCATTTTTTTATTATAAGTTGACATCCTGAATCCGCTATCTTGAATCCGCTATCTTATTATATTATTATTATATTATATCCACTATTTTGAATTGTAGAAGTGTTCACAATTATTCATAATTACTAACCCTAAATCACTCCTCTACATACTTTCATTATTAGAATGCAGTTGTTCGTTTCAGCAACTACTAACTTGCATCCGCCATTATGAATCCGACATTTTGAATTTCAAAAATCTAATAACAGATTCGCGGAGAGCGATGTAAAAACTTATTAGGACAATTTGTTTCATAATTTTTCTAATTATTGAATTTTTTGAAGTGGAAACATTTTACATTAGCGTTACCCTTCTGGATGGGAAATCCAGTATACTGGCTCCACCCATGATCAACACTTTACTCATGATCAAGCTGTGATAAAAATTACATTTTTTATACATTTTCTTAGAGGGATAATAAGCCCCAAATACCCGTCCTCTAAAGGTTAAGTACTTCTGAAAAATCATGAATAGGGTCCGGAAAGTGTGCTACAACGCAGGGTCGGCACTATACAACTCTGTAATAATTCAAGTATAAACCGTATTTTTAAGCGCCTTGTAAATTATGTACGAGTGTATTTCTTGCCTGTGCATACGTACGCCACTGACCGTGCCTGGTAACACACACTTGGATGCTCCTGTTGTGGTGGTGGAAGCGAGAGAAGCCTATATGCAGTTTATCTATATAGCGTAGTGAGCGTTCGATTTTGTGAGGATTTTTGCAATTAAACGGATTATTAATTTTAATTTACAACAATCTGTATTCAGCTACATTTTCGTTATTTAGACGTTTTCGAAAACAATATGCAAGATAGCATTTTCAACAATAAAGGACTACACATGATCATAAGCTAAATTTTTTTTGCAATAATTGCTGAATAGGTACTATCAACTATAACATCCTTAGTATTTATCTATACCCATATTTAAGTAAAAATATTTATGAAATTCTACTGTTTAGACAACAACCACGTCTCTCCTCTTCTCTATCACATTTAATATAAATGAGAAGTGAAAAAATGAAACAAGCAGAATTCCTTTTGGAATATCAGAGTATCCAATCTCTTTTAATCTGTATCAAGTAATTCTCTTAGGTCCACTTCGGGAAAAATGAAGGCATTCCCGAATAAATGAAATGTTTTCCCTAAGGAAACATATATATACATTATTTAGTGGACATTCAAGGATACCGAAATCGTTATTGGAGAAAAACAAATTTAGTTCTTGAGGTCAATTCTTCTGCCCTGTAAAAGTGATGTTTTATGAATTTCAAGATAAAGAATCACATTGCCCTCACTAAAGTTGACATGCAGCGACGCGACCCATAGGCAACTCGCGGAGCATGTGATTGGGTTACCCAGTGGCGGCTCGTGACTTTTTTGGGGAGGCAAACATATTTTCTAAAAATTGTTGTTTCCTAAATTTTGTGATGGTAAACATTGTTAGTAATATACCGCATAGTTAGGAGAAGGACCTCTACTTGGTCAATAAAATATATTAAGTACATTTGTCTAACATAATGTACCTAATATATTTTATTGGTTCAGCAAAATCATCGGGAAGGTGTAGAGTTTCCGTCAAATTATTTTACAATTAAAAGATGCAGTGAAATAAAATACGGATTTTTGCCAGGACTGCGTCAATTTAGATTTGACGGGCTGAATTGACCACATTCATAATATTTTGTTTGCCTAAAAGATGTAATACCTATACAAACACAACTAATATGTTCCTGACTTATTGAATGTGTCAACTGAACGAGATAAAGTTTTAAGATTTTATCAAATCCAGACGGCCAACACAACAATTTATTTAAAGTTAAAGAACCACTTAGCCATTTGCATTTACCACGTATTAACAAAACTACGAGCCGGCTTACCCTGATTAATTAAAGTTTTACTTAGACCAGTGGTATTCTTAAATCTTTAACAAATAATTTATCCTCATAAAACAGGCGACTAAATTTGTACTTTACTCGTATTATGATACTCAACAGTATCACTGCAGGTTCGAATTTTTATTTGAGTGTCATGAAAACTCGTATTGTTATTTTTATGAAACAAACTGCTACACTCGCCAGTTACCTCCATTACAATTGTGTATAGTTAATTAATAAAAACTTCAAATTCAATATAAATAAAAGTCCAAATAAAGACTTACGTAAGTAATATGGTACACTTTCAATAATTATTACCCTCCTACATCACTCAAAAAACCTGGCAAGAATAACGGCACTTTCCAACGAAAATTTACAAAACACAGAACAATAAAAGATATTAAATTTTGTAGGTTAGGTTGTTAGGTTCATGAAATCAAATAACTCGCTTTCTGCGCTGTCACGTGTGAAAGGTGGGAGGTGGGCGTGTTTGCTTCCGCTATACAGTTTTTTAAATGACCTTTAATGCAATTGGAGTTAAGGGTTAAATTTGTTAGCAACGCAGGATCGAGAAGCGTGTGAATACATTGGCATCGGAGGCTTGCCACCACAGCGATAGCCTAGGCGCTGGATCGTTTATGAGGGCTAATATGTTGCAAATAATAGTGCAGAACTCCTTTGACCTACATATGTTTATTAATACATTTATTTTTAGAAATTAATTTTGTATCCGATATATGAATTTACAATTGAAAGGTAATTAAAATATTATAGGTAGGTAGGTTTATAAAAAAAACTTATTTGTAATTTTCACAGGGGAGGCACTACCGCCTCTGCCTCCCCTGACGAGCCGCCACTGGGGTTACCCCAATTTGATTTTATTGCAGAAGTCCCGTGTTAGCTGGTATAAACTCCGCTATATGCAATACATTGAATAGTGTGATATAATTTCATAATAAAATATGACAAACGTGTGAAAAACTACTACTTAGTTTCTTTCGTGTACTACACTTATGATGTGTACTTGATGTTATGATGTGACTTGTACTGTACCTACATTGTTGCGTAAAATCTTTAAACTTTCAAAGTATCTTGTCATAAATAGTAAAACATTATACCTACACAAAAAAAGTTATAGTTAAATTCACCCCCACCCCCTAGCGTTTTAATTTCACACCCCCGCGGTGCGGTATTATAATTTCGAAATAGTCCTGAAAATAGTTAATTTAATACCTCGTTGACTACATATTATTATGCATCAATAGTTGTATGAGAGTAGGTACCAAATTTCGTGATTTTTTTTTGTTAAGCAGATTTCAGAATATCGAAAAAGGAATATTCACGAGCATCCCTTTGAAGTGTGTAATTCCTTTTTTAGAAGGAATTTTACCTTGTACGACCTCACGTAGTTCATTGTAAAATGACTTTATTAAATGAATGAATAAAAATATATTATCTACCTCTCCTTAGCAGCCGATTACAAATTACTGAAATTTTTATTATTCAATGTGTAAAGGCTACTTACTTAGGAATTAAATAAGAACTAAGTACTTATAAATATACCGTATGTGTACTGCAGATATCGACCAGTCGTGAAAAAAGACAAATGTTACATTTCTCGTTCTAACGACTAGCGCAGGTGGTGAGAAGGCCGGTTTTATTCTTCCACTACCTTCGATGCGTATACCGTTGCTTATTATCTGTCGTCTCACTTCTATTTGTCCTTTTTCACAACTGGCCGATGTCTGCTGTACACACGGGGTATACTTAAGGCCGCTTTACAGATCGCAATTTTTATTGCCAGCAAGAAAAATTGCAGCAATTTTTATTGCACGTATGCGTATTTATGTTTGTTCGTGCAATTTCTTGCAGATAAAAATTTCAAGCCCGGAGCTATAATTGGCTCTTGCCCGGGTAAAGAGGTACAAGTATGAAATTGGGTAAAGTGAGCTATGTCGGTCAAAAAGTTTCTAATACTGTTTACTTGTACTGGGTACAAGGATATACGTCTATATCCTTTTTATCTTATCTCATGTGACCAGACTACGTTAGTGTAAAAGCAACAAGGTTTATTTTTTTTAGTGAACAAGGATATAACATGAAATATCCTTTCTCCCTATTTAATACTTATATACTTTTACCCGGGAAAAGCCAATTATTGCGGCTATCTACAATTTTACATATTTCCAACTCTTTGACATAACCTCAACGTTCAATGTGCTGTGCCATTGTTTGCATTATGTTATGTGATATCTAAAATTTCTGAATTTTGTGGTTTTCTGAATTTTACCTTACTGAGATTGATTTAATCAAGTCTATTTTGGGTGTTTAAAATGGTTTAACCTTTTTGTAGCAAATGAGTTTATCTCTTATATTTTGGTAACAGTGGCTGACAACTAAAATTAGCAAGGAAAATCGCAAAATGTAAAATAACACCGAAATTGCGCAATAAAAATTGCTGCAATATAAATTGCCACAAGAAAAATTGCTAACTGTAAAGCGGCCTTTAGGTATTGATACACATCAATTGTATCAATTGAAAGCAGTTAGGCCTACCTTCTAAAAAAATATATTGTAGGTATTTAAAATCACATTCAACTCAATATCTACCGGTATCGTCACAAATCGTTACAATAACTGTAAAATGTTAAAAGGAAAAAATCTGACGTAGGTTACATACCTACTTCTGTGTCTGAAAATTCTATGAGTGAATTAATGAGATCATTTCTTCAAATTAGATTACCATCACTGACGAGTGAACAAAAATTGTGGATATTCTATAGGAATCTCAAATATCTTACAAACCTTATCTTGTCCAAATTCCCTGTATTTGTAGAAGGAAAACAGGAAAGAAAACGGGAAATACAGGTTCAAGGTAGTAAACAACTGGCAGGTATTATTTTTTACATCTATACCTACTTCGAAATAATTACTAGAATTTGTTGGACCCCAAACAAATAAATAATTAAACGAATGTAACCTCACAGCAACGAAATTTGCATTTTCTTGCGTAACATTCTTGCGCAACATTTACGCAACAGGTACCTATGTAAGTCCAAAGTATGTACTTATGTACATACATATGCACATACAGTTTGCGTAAAGCCGACATCGGCAGGTTGCGAAAAAGGACAAATGCTACACTTCTCGGTCTAACAACAAGCACAGGTGGTGAGAGGGCCGGTCTTATTCCCTCACTACCTTCGATGCGTGTGCGGTTGCTTCTTATTTGTCGTCGCACTTCTGTTTGTCGGTTTGTCCTTTTTCATAACTGGCCGATGTTGGCTTTACACACACGGTATATACGTCAATGTAGCCATACTTAGAAAAAAAAGGTTAAATCATGCAATTAATAAAACTGAAAAAACTTCATGTACATGAGGTACCGGTTTAATATAATACCTGTACTCAATATTGTAAACACACACATATGTATGTACATGTTATGTAGGTGTAAGAAAAAAACTTATTTTTGAAACGTCATAGTAGAAGCCTACCTACCTACGAGTATGTACACATTATAATAAACATTTTGTTTGAAGAACCAATACTTAATACAAGTAATAAAGTAAGAGGCGAATTTTAACTTCTTTGTTAGTAGTATTATTAACATAACTCACCTAGTAAATCTTCGGAATCTTGTTTACAATGCTTTGGTTCTCCTTTAATACAGTTTTTTATATCTGTTTTTCTCACTGAATAACAAAATTTACTGACACACACGCGATATAAGAACACAACGCAATGTTGCAGAAATCAATGCAACAAAACAAAATACAAGGAATATAGATATAGCACTTGCAAAATAATTTAACAACTTGCACAGCGGACACAAATTTTGAGGTTAGAAAAACGAAGATGTGTTCAGAAATTATGATCACTCATACAGTTGTTGCCATCTCGCACAAAATCCATGTACTTTTACATTCGACGTTCTTCCAAGAGAGAGCGCAACAAACTGTGGCCCTTTTCGTGGATAACAAGGGTACAAAATGGAAATGTGTTTACATTAATATTATAGTAAATAGTGTGTATTAAATACATGATTAATTTTATTTATGTTTTTATAATATTGATTGTACAAACGCCGTTTGTTTAGCCAAAATAATTATTTTAAGAACTTATTATGCTATCTTAGGTAGTAGGTACCTATGTATATCTTTGTAATACGGTTAATTTTGTTATATTTTTATTTATTCTAATTTAAATATTAATGCACGTTTTTTGGATTGTTGAACCTATCTTTTAAAAAATGTATGAATGCATTCATTTAATGCAATAAATTTTTGTTTCCTAAACTGAATACCTATTCTTATGCAGCATTGATAAAAAAGCCTAAGGTTTATGTACTAGGTGAACTATGCTATGATTATAATTTGAAAAAAAAAGAAATATATATATATGGACAATGGTATATATTATTCCATAAGGCGTTTAGTTAGGCATATAAATTGTAATAAGAATATGTCTTTATTTCCCATACTTACAAATATCACAAATACTAAGACCAGTTACAGCATCACCAGCTTTTCTAGACCACATTTTTAAATATCAATGTAAAAGACTGGGGAGATCAATAAATAATTTTGTTTATTTTCTATTATTCCTATACAATTTCATTCCAACTTTTTAGATAAATAATAATTAAACTAAGTTACGTTGATTTAAAATTTTATATATCATCTATATTCACAATGTACTGCCGTGGTACCAACGTCATCAATTTATTGTAGGCCTCATCAGTAGATTCTTCACAGCAGGATTCAATTGTTACTTTCACCTTGTAAACCCTACGACAATAATAGCCACTTATGTATGTACATAATAAAAAAGATAATGAAGGATGGAAGTTTAACAATAATTTCTGTTTTTAGAGCATAATTCATTGTAAAACAAAGGTGCAAGATAAAAAAGCTGTAGTCTCTGACTTCGTCAAAAAAAAAATGCTTGCAAAACCAGTTAGTGTTATCTTCCATCAGAAATAGTCATCAATCTCAGTTTTGGAGAAATTCGAACAAGCTAAAATACAAAACACAACTGATAAAATATTTCTGATGGATGCAGAACATTAATTAAGGTTACATAAAATAATATCGAGGGGGTCATATCAGAAGCGCGTAGAGTTACCACTTCTCCGGTTTTCGAACGGAGACTCCGGTTTTTGGATACAATCTCCAGTCTCAGGTTGTACTTCTAATTTATCCGGCCAAATCAATCTAAACGATGATTTTAAAAATATTCACATGTATTTTAAATTTTATTTTCAGCATTAACCTACGAAAGTATCTGTGTTTCATTTTAGAGCATGTGTAAAATGAAATAGAGAATGAAAATCAAAGTACCCTAATTAATTAATGTTCACAAATAACAGATGGCATTGCTGACCAACTGTATTTTATAAACACGTCTTTATTTAGCACCAGGGCATTCAAATCATTTCATTTTAGATTGCAACTGACACCTGTCATATTCTTCGATGTTTGAATACGAAAAAAACTGATTATTACATTGATCCGTAGTATTTTAAGTTCAATTTTGCCGAATGCTGATGCATCTAAAATCTCCAGCCGAGAGTAGGTATCGAGGTGGTAACTCTAGGCGTAAATGCATATTAAATTAACAGTTAATATACCCTTATGATGTGATCAATGTACTGTAAGAATACTAATTAAAACATAATGGAATAAACCCATCAAATCATTATATAGTAAATAAATATAACTACCTATGTAATAATTTTGGGTATGATCCAAATTGTACGTTTGGATATTCTTTAACAAGTTTTTCCAAAGCTGCCACAATTTTGTCTTCTGTTATATTAAAATATATGGACTTCGTGTAGAACTTCTTGTCGGATTTAAATAATACCCCTTTTAGATTGCTAAATGATTTTACAAGTAATTCTGGTATTCCTGGGAACATGTAAACGTTCTTTATGGAGACATTAGGATATGCCATTTTCAGTCCAGCTGCCCCATCGCTAAATGTTAATTTGGAAGTTTTAGGAATCTAAAAAAATAATGAGATATGAATGAATGTAATGGTCACATAATTTAAAAATTTGTTACTACTTTAACATTTGTAGTTATCCTTTTAAAAAATCAGACTTTTTCTAACAGAAGTCTATTCATTTTTTTTTAAGAAATATGTTTTGTTGTAACAACCAATAATAACTACACGGTTGATATCCTCCACAAATAAGTTCACAGAAAAGCA
The DNA here is from genome assembly GCA_029963805.1 of Aromia moschata. Classification (NCBI taxonomy): domain Eukaryota; kingdom Metazoa; phylum Arthropoda; class Insecta; order Coleoptera; family Cerambycidae; genus Aromia; species Aromia moschata. Next base: position 449,899 of record JAPWTK010000039.1, read on the forward strand.
TTCTGAGATTTTACAACAAATTATTTCCTAGAATTTCAAATAAGTGTTTTGCTCACAACTAAGAAAATGCAAGATAAATTTTAAAACACATACTGCATCTGAATATACATTGTATTATTTCCAAGAATTTCAAATAACTGTTTTGCTCAGAACTAAGAAAATGCAAGATGAATTTTAAAACACGTACTGCATCTGAATATCAGTGGCGGTTGGTGATATTTCAGTTAACCATATCTTGAAAACGACGCATGGGACCCACTTCACTTTTTAGGTGATGACTATACACCTCATACAGAAAGGATTTATAGTGAAAAAACCGTCAGCAAAGTTTGCGAAGAAATTTTCAAAAACACTGGAGCACTCCCTGGGTTCTCAGTAACGCTCTGTGGAATATTTGCAGTATATTTTGTTTCATAATCTAGAAACAAATATAAGGAGACGTTTTTCAATTTGTTACAAAATATTTTTTTTTCAAAAATTTATGGCCATTTTAAATTTAATTTTATAGGAACATTTTGTTTCCCAAAATTTAAATGGCCATAACTTTTTGAAACAAAAAATATTTTGTAACAAATCGAAAAACGTCTCCTTATATTTGTTTCTAGATTATGAAAAAAATATATACTGCAAATATTCCAGCCCCCCCCCCTTTTCCAGAGCCCAAACCAGGGACCTTACTGAGAACCCAGGAGTGCTCCAGTGTTTTTGAAATTTTTTTCGCAAAATTTGCTGAGTTAATTATATTAATAAAAATTTATAAATTTTCTTTTTTAAAAAAATTTGGGTTTCCTTTCTGTATGAGGTATATACTGCCGTCATAGGCAAAAACACAGTAACTCTAGAATTTTAAGAAAATGAGTTAGTAACGACTTAGTGTTCATAATACATTATTCTACCGTTTAACTAAACCAAAACACAGTAAAATATTTCTAAACATGTAAATATTCCCTTTGAGAACCCCCTTAACTTAAGATATGGCAACGTTTGCTAAGCAAGAACACAATATCTCACAAATCTCAGTTTCAACTTATTCAAAGTTACTGTGTTTTTGCATATGACGGCAGTATAGTCATCACCTAAAAAGTGAAGTGGGTCCCATGCGTCGTTTTCAAGATATGGCTAACTGAAATATCACCAACCGCCACTGGTGTGCTATAACAGAAAAGTGAACAATATAACTCCGGGGTGCTACTGTACATACATACAGTTGAAATGTGAAACTGGGGCACAACTAATTTAATAAAACTGTTTTGTATGATCTATTTGTTCAAATTAAAACTGCCACGTAGGTATCTACTAAAGCCAACAAATAATATATTGACAAAAAAAGAGAATCTCACATAAGCCAACTTCATCCCGGGATACTTCACATCAGTCGTGTTATAAAATTTCATACAGATTTCTTTTAATAATGGGTCTAAGACCAGTGGTTGATTAAAAGCCAATGCAACTGCTGAAAGTTGAGGTATTAGCAAGTCTCATACAATTACTCCAAGTTTATTAAATCTACCTTCATAGGTTATATCGTCATGTGTTGGTCCAATACCTCCTGACGTTAACACGTAATCGTATATCCCTGCAAAATGTCTAACTTCGCCACACACTGCCTTAACGTCGTCACCTATAACCGAAATCTGTAAGTTTTGAGTTATATATTGACTATTGGACGAACACACATTTTATTTCTAACCTTCTCTAGCTTCAATCCCATCAAGTGTAATTCTACTGCTAAGAACGTCGAATTTGTGTCTGCTACTTCCCCTTTTAATATTTCATCCCCTATAACTATTTAAGACATTAAATTAAAAATATTAATATTAGGGCTGATTCTAACCTATTATTCCAGCTGTTGTAATTTTGTTATCTACGGAACAAAAACATCGACGTAAGAAATGGTTACTTAGTACTCTCTTCATTACTTTTGAAGCCATTTTTTCTTCAAAATAATGCCACTCCCTTGCATTATAACATGTCTTTCGTTTTCATAAACGTTAATTTGGTATTTTTACAGGTACTATACACAGGTAGCATTATTTACCCATTTGCTAAAATGTTTTATAATCTTTGCCAAAGGTTTCCTCGTTAACGAAGAAGAGACAAACTGTGAATGAGTGCGTTCACAATAACCATTCCGTTCCGATCTCTTCGGTGCGTTCGAAAATTATACAACCGTTTTAAAAAATCCTGTTTAGAAAAAATTCGTTTACTGTGATTGTTATTATATAGGTATATGTTATGAAGTGCATTTTTGAATGTTATGAAATGAATTTTTATTTTTATTTAACGTAGAGTTTAATTGTAACATAATTCGTATCATATGATTAGTTTCGGAATTCCGAATATTTCAAAGCCATTTTACAATTGTATAAAAATGTATATTATATTAACTGCACATGTGTGTATGTGGGGAATAAGAGTGGTGATTATAATCCACGAGAATTAAAACAATACCTGATTGACAAGGATTTATTATCATTCACTGAATTATTACTTCTCCGAGAAAAACATTGCATAAGGAATTTTATTATAAGAATCTTACATTATCTATTTATTTGGTTGCTTATTTATTTTTGCAACGTGTAAATATGATATACATACAAATCTTAAGCTAGCTGTGTATTATTGTCCCTATGTAATAATTATATTTTTATAAAATCCACGACAAAATTATTATTATTTATTAGTATTATTATTATTATTAGAATATATACGGTTAATTCATTAGAATTGAGCCATTCCCTCGCAGTACTTGGAATTTTCTAGACAAGTAAGGAGAATGGGAGGTGCAGGTTATATAAAGCGTACACTTACGTGCATACTAACACTGGTAACTGTTAGGCTGGTTAGGCATTTGAACTTTGGGGCTATAGCAACAGAACCAAGAGAGGTAACAGATGCTCCACTAGAAACTGCCCTTAAATTTCTTAAGGAAACAAGACTAATGGAATGAGTAGCATGTGCCCCCAGGCACAAGAAGCATAGGCGTAATTGCACAGGGCTTGTATCTACCCCATACATACGTAATAATAATATGTGCATTAATATTATTAAATCTCAGAGCGGAACTGTAATTAGCAACGTGAAAATGAGCGAATCTTCAAGTGAGATTCGATATGCTTTATTATATAAATTTCGTTTAGGCCATAACACCATCGATGTACATTCAAATCTAGTGGCCACGTATGTCGTCAACGTCCCTAGTTTAGCAACATACAAAAGATGGTTCGCACGCTTCCGATCTGGTGACTACATCAGGTATCGATGATAAACCACGACCTGGTAGGCCACCTCAACTGGATATCGAGCGCTTGCGTACGATCGTCGAAGCAAACCCGACAAAGCGGAGCCGATCGCCAGCATTGGAGTAACAAATCCTGGTCGTTACACACATATTACATACATTTTAGGTTTTCTTAGATATTTGTCAAACACATTCTGGCTATACACCTACTTATTTTATTTATAACTTTTAAACATTAATGTACTTTTAAAGTACTTTTGGTATTCGATGAATTTTTTATTATAGTTGTGCTATTTTACCAATGTTATTACATTACATTCGTTAAAAATAGGTACCTGGTATTTATTACTCTCATTTTCTTTATTTCAAACCAGAATATTATTTGTACGGGCTTAGTTTAATGAATATCACAATTAATTTTTTATTTGTTGTATGTATAAAAAAAGTAAAAGCCCGTTTTATATTTTTTTTTACGTAGAATACAGATAGGATAACGGTTTTACTAAAGCTACTTATTCTATATCCTACGTAAAAAATCATCTGACACATTTTTAAAATCGATAAAAAAATCAATCGATCAAAAAAAAATAAAGGTCGTTTACAAAACTAACCCTGTACCTGTTTATTGAGATTTGTTTAAATCTCCTACAGGGTATTCGTATTTTAAGGAAAATTATGCTTTCGAAAAGGATATATTTCTAATTTCTTCAACTTAACTAGGATCAGTTGCATCTGATAATTATTCCCAAATTATAGTGTCTCACATTAAATTTTTCGTAATAAAAGTACCATCGAAGTACCATCCAGCATTTATAAGCACCCAGCATTTAAAGCAGAGTGCAGACGAGTATATGCGATATAATAAATAGTACTGACAAACTACGAATATCTAAAAAAAAAAAATGGTTAAAAGTGGGCAATGATCTTGACGGTCGCTTTTTAATAATTGTGTTTTTGTTTTTACGTTATTACACTTTTTTTATTTTACTTGAATAATGGCACTAGTTTAAAGATTGACTTCTGAATTAAGTCGTATTTAATGTCCACCTCTTGCCATCCTCAACTGATCAGTGGCGTAACTAGGCTGACTTATTTCTAAGAGGGATATAAAGAAAAAACAAAGAATACGAAAAGTAGTGTACACATGGATTACGTTTTAATTTACCTACACATTTTTTAATTGCTAGGCAGTGGCGGAGCTATGGCATAGCACAGTTGTGCGGTGCACAAGGGCCCAAGTCATAGGGGCCGGGCCCAGCGACCATTCAAAAATAAAATGTTAAAATGTAAATAAATGAAAAGATGAAAGATTGTTCTGAAATATATGTTGCATTATTTCTTTTTCTCACGCTACTTGTTTCCGTTGCCACAGCTGAAAGGTCGTTCAGCAAATTAAATATAATAAAAAATTATCTTAGAAATTCTATGTCTCAGAATCGGTTGGGTGACCTCTCTATATTAGCAATAGAACACAAAGCCGCGTCAGAGTTGAATATTAAACAATTAGTTAATGATTTTGCCGAGGCGAAGGCACGAAAGAAGCCCTTTTGATATTTTTTATTTTCATATTTCAGAATGTTTGCTTTTGTCGTTTGTATTTTTGCACTTGACTTGGTCTGACCAATCATGCCGAAGTTGGTCATGATAATTTATTTACATGTAATTTATTATAAAATGATTTCGCAGATATATGTATATGCGAAATGTTTAAGCTTGTTAGGAAAGTGTACTAATTCTTGTTATTTTTTTTTATATATTTTAGAATGTCTATTGTTTTTTCTTACAATATTATTATTTTATGTGAAATATAAAATAAACCATAAACCCCATATTTTGTTTGTTTTCATATAATCAAGAAGTCTAGAACTAAGGAGACCGAACTCGTTCGGTATCTAGTGATCAAATATGTACGCCTCCAGGAGGAGCTGTAAACAGTAATGTACTCGATGTCACGTGATGAGCGGCGGACCACATTTGAATGTTTTTCAAATTATCATAGAAAACCATGCTATGGTTTTATATGACATTTATCATTAAGCTGTCAAAGCTTACATGCCGTTTGGCTTTAGCAAAAATACATACAAAATAAATATGGTTCGAAAGTGCTGTGTTGCATTGTGTAATATATAAGAAGCGGTACGAATAACCGGACGTTATTTCAAATTACTGATGTATGTATGAAACGAAATATTTTCCTTTGTTGTATTGTTAACGTTGAAGCACGTAACATGAAATATTTTGAGGGTCATTGTTCAGATAAGCCACTTTTGCAATTTTAGCGTTATTTTTTTTTTCGTCAGATACCCAGAAAACAGTAATATACACTAAGTTTCACCACCAAAATCGTGCGCAAAGTAGTATTAGTCCCACAAGTTAACGGGAAAAGGGAGCGAATAGGTGCTGGGTGGGTAAAATAACGCATAAATATAGTGATTTTTTCATTTCGCATGTATCTGTGAAATTTCCCTTGCTCTTTTAGACACGTATCTCTGTAAAGGTTTCACAATAACATTGCATTTCCACATTTACGTACCTACAATTTGCCTTACCCTTTTATACGAGTTCAGACTATTGCGCAGTACTGACCGTTAAAATTTATTAAAACATTACGCAATGACTTTGAGAAGCTTAATTTTTGGACGATGTTGACCTTTGACATGAAAAATATCGAGTGTCTGTCAAATGTATTCGCACCACGGACACTGACACGGACTCTAACCTCTAACGCACACAGATTAGTACAGAACCGCAGTATACGTATAGATATCTGTTTATATACCGTAGCAACCAGGGTACACTACTGTTTACAGCGCCTCTGGAGGTGGACATATTTGAGCACGTCGCGTTATACAGCGAAAAGCCGGAGTTCGGTCTCCTTAGTTCTAGTCTTCTTGCATATAATATATATATATATTTTTTTCGTTAAACAAGTATTTTGAATGTGACTTGGGGGCCCAAATAATTTTTTCTGCACAAGGGCCCTACCCATCCTTGCTCCGCCACTATTGCTAGGGGGGTGGTTCAAACTGTCAATAATCTAGTTACGCCAATGGAATAAACGGAAAGGAATTAAAGAAAATTAAGCTTAATTAATGCCACGAAATTCAGCTCTGGATTTCTCTTTCGTTCGTCACGAGATTAAGGAGATGAAGAGTGAAATAAGGTACACAAACATATCCTCCCACAGGAAGAAGTAATTTCTGTAAAAATATGGAGACTCCTTGGCGCATACGCTAAATAAAAAATCTTGTGTTTAATATCATTTACATAATTTATTATTGATAAATACTACATGTTCTACTTAATTTTATAATATTGAGCATCCGTCAACATAATATACAAGTATTAGTCTAAGCGTTCAAGTAGCAGAAAGAATAAATTTAATTTAATAATTACTTAAGCTACAATCAAACAATAGTTTTTTTCTGCTAGTCAAACAACTTAGACACGTTTGGGATACGCAACACAAATGATAACACTAATTAAGAGCCCGCGTATTACATTTAATGGCTTAGATATCAAAAAACGACACTTCAAAAACTAATTACAAAAGTGTAAAAATTTAGTTCAGTCATATTCTTTATAAATAATCTAGTCGAGTATATATTCATCGTGCGGATCACCTTGATATTTTTTCCTCGTGCTCACTTTCCGCGAAGTAGGAATCGTCCGAGATCCCTTTATTTTTAAATAAAAGGCACAATACCTAGTAATGTCCATTTTGGCACCCGAGAATGCTTTTCAAATAAAGTTCGAGACTATTTTCAATTAATATAAAACTGTCTGTATCACTTGCACAATACTGTCGCATTGTCACTATTTTACAAAAACGTTCATCTTCTCCTCCGAGACACCGCCGCCGCTATCATCTGTCTGAGCATTGGTTCTGGACTACACACTTTTGGATCACACTGCATCTCGCCATCGCCACCGCACCTGAAAGCAAAAATATACTTATAGAAATTGTTTAGGTCTACCCTTCTATAATGAGAGTTCAAAAATTTTGACCTCAAAGTAGGCTGTGCCAATTCGAATGTATGTAGATATATCTTTGATAAGTTCATTCTGGTCTAAAATAATTTGTTTTGCTATGTAAATTTTACGAAACTATTTGTTATTGTGTTTATCTTGATATGGGTGAGTTTGTGAAATAGGGAATTATCAATAACACACATTCTCATCAGGACTGATCATCACTGGCTTGTGAAAAGGTATTTAAAAACGGAGGGAAAATTGAAGGTCAAAAACGAAATAATCGAAAAGAAAGGTAGTGGCAGTCCTACAGGATGAACGGAAGAGCTGAAAAAAAAATGTGCGTTAAGTTATGAAAGATGTTCCTAATACTTATGTGCGTATTCTGTTGCAGCTGACTGACTGGTATGGCTGTTTGTATCTGCCATACTGTTTTAAAAAAGAGTTACACTTGTTTCCTATCGTTTAACTTGTTATCAGGAACTTCGAAAGACTTCGTCCATGACACTCGTAGAGCAAAATTTATGTTTTGTAAATAATTTTGGTGACAACATCCTGGACAAAATTTTCTTCTCCAGTGAAGTTTGGTTTCATCTATTGTGAATTCACAGAAAATGTGAACGTGGAGATCCAAGAAACCAGACAATTTACTCTGGCTTTCAACACTTAATAATACCGAAACACCTTTTTCCACTCAACGTCCGTTTAACCAACCATGTTGGCAACATTAGGGAATGATTAAATTACTATTTATTTTATAATTACTATTATTATATTTAACCACAGTTTTAATCATCTACTAGTGATGGCGAAACTGATGGTTGGCGAAACGCGCGTTGAGTGCAAAAAAACGTTTCGATGTTAAGTGGTGAAAAGTGTTCAAGTGTGAATTTCTTTTTTTTGTGCCTTTGATTTTTACGGGGGCGAAGTTCGCCCTGGTGAGGTAACCCTCGGCGCTCTTCCACTTTACCCCCGATACACTCACACAGTAACACCCATGTCCTAATAGAGTTGCCAAGTCTATTAGGCGGGACTCGAACCCACTGACAGAGGTTCAGCAGATGGCTCAGATTGCCACCTCTGATACCACCCGCTAGATGCCACTGTCCGACAAATTTTCACAGAGCAGATATGGTCACCCGTCCAACACGCAACCCGACCGAGCGTTGCTGCACTCGAATTATCGGAGTTTGGCGTTCAGACGAACTACCATATGTTGCTCTTAACTCTTAACTTGTTTTATAGAGCTAATCTGAGGCAAGCATTTGTCTAATAGCAAAACTAACAAACTGTACTTACGTGCAATGCAGGCACGGCCCTGAGGCGGCTTTAATTTCTTCCCCTACTTGGTAGGCCCTTCCCCGTATCTGACAGCCGGTCCTTTTCACTCTGCCCTTGTACGCGTGCGACAAGAAATGAGGAGGTAGTGTTGTCGTCGTCGTTGTCGTCGATGTGGTCACGTTGACTGCCATCGCCATGTCGACGGGGCACTCGTACCTCGGACAGCAGAAGCCTCGGATCGGCTCCTCGTGGCACCTTGGAATCGGAGGCGGACAGCTCTGCTGGAGACAAATGATGTCGCTCCTGAAGCAGAAGCAGAAGTCGCAGGGATCATCGCGTGGGATCTGCTGCGCGGAAACGTAAACCTTTCCGCCGTATCTGCAGGTGCCAGGTCCTAGGGGGCCTTGTTCTTCGTATTCGTAGTCGTCTGTGGCGTGGTAGTCGGGCAATTCCGGAACATGCTCGCCGGGAATATCGTGGCCAGGGACTGGTGCTGGTGGAAACGGAGGAGCGACAGTTGCCGGTTCTATGGATGGTGTCAAAGGCGCGGATGTGGAGAGTTCGCCCGCAATGGACTTCTTCGTGGAGGGTTCTTCTTTCGGCCCTGATGTGTATAATGTAGTCTCGTAACTTGGAAGAAGAGTTGTCAGTACTGGAGGAGTATATTTTTCTGTTGTTTCGGCGTGTGGTTCGACTGTTTCAACGGCAGGTTGAGTAGGTAGACTCTCTGTGACAATTTCAGGTTGTTCTGCTTCAGTGGCGCTAGGTGCAGGAGTAGTTTCCTTAATTTCAGCTTCCGTGACCGAAGGAGTATATCGTGACTCCGTTTCTTTCTCTATAGGAGCATGAGTGGGGAAAACACCCTCTTTTACGTCTGTAACTGTCTGTTCCTGTTCAGTTCCTGTGACTTCTTCTTGTTCCGGAGCTTCACTAGATGAAGGAACAGTTGCAATCCTTTCTGTTTGTTGTTCTTCAGTTACTTCAAAACTGGGTTCTGTAACTCTACCTTGTTCTACAGAAACTGTTGTAATTTCTGGTTCTATATGTTCACCTTGCTCTGTAATAGACGGTACAGATTCATGTTCTGCAGGTGCTGCTGTGGTACCTTGAGCAATTTCTTCTTCTGGTTTAATTTCTTCTTGTGGTACTACCGGAGCTTCAGTTTCTTCTAAAGCTGTAACGTGTACGGTAGTAACTTCGGGAGCAAGTTCAGCTGCAACTGTTGTAACCTCGCTTGGTTTTTCCTCTTCTATTGGCTCTGTAACATGAGCTGCACTCTCGAGTTTAGTAACGGCTACTATAGTCTCCGTAATATGTTCTGGAACAGAACTTGTTGTTTCTATAATTTGTGGTTCGGTTATTTCGGTTTGTGGTGAGGCTACTGTAAATTCTTCAACGGGCTGTGGTTCTGCTTCTTTCTCGGTAAGATATTTTTCTGTCACAGTCGCAATTGTTTCCGTTTTGCTTATTTCAGTTTGTGGTGCAGCTTCCGGTTTTTGTGTTTCTTTTTCCGGTTGGATTTCATCTTCACCACCTTCGTCATGAACAGAAGGCTGCTCGGTAGTGACACTAGCGAATTGACCTCCTGTTGTGATTATTTTTTCTATACCTTCTATTTCTTCTCCCGCTTCAGTAATGACAGGCTCCGTCATCGGTTCTGGCAATATCGATGGTAAAGTAGCAGCCTCTTCTATTTCGGGTAATGCAGCGATTTCTTCTGGCGTTTGTGACGTTTCCGTAATTCGTTCTGTTATTGACACTGGAGTTTCCTCTGTTTGTGAAGAGTCTGCACTTACCGGTTCGGTACTAACCTCTTCTTGGTCTTCTACTACTGGGGTCTCTGCGGTTGACGGATGCTCCTCAACAAAACCTTCAGTCTCAGATTCTGCAACATTTTCTTTATCGACAGTCGCTTGAGTTGTAGCTCCATCATATTCCTTTGGTAATTCGGTTATTGAAGGAAGTGGTGTTTCTGGTACTTTTTCTTCGGTAGATTCCTCACTGGGTATAATATGAGCTGGAGTTGCATATTCCTCAGTTACGGGTTGTTCACTAGACTCGATTATTTCAGTTGCTGGATGTTCCTCTTCCTTTAGCGATGATTCTGTAGCTTTTTCTTTTCCTTCTTCATATTCATATTCTTTTTCAGGGATAATTTCTGTAACTGGATGCTTAGTAGTTGGAGGAACACTTGGAGGTTCTAATAGACAACCATCGACGCCACATTTTTCAGGAACAATGGGTTCCTCTGGTACTTCATTTTCGGTTTCGTCAAACTCAGGCTGTTGTTCACCATGTTCAGACGGTTCTTCAATACTAATAATTTCCTTATCTTGAATTGATACAGTGGTAAATCCACTAGGTACAGTAGTTTGAGTTTCCTTCTCCGCTTCAGCAGGTTGAGTTTCTACGCTTATTCCAGGACTTGTTACTTTATCTGAAGTTTCAGGCTCTTGTGTTGTCACTTCTTCTGGTAAAGTTCCTTTATATCCTTCTTCAGTAATTGTTGCTTCAGGTGTTTCAGTACCTGAAGAAACTGGTAACTCTGTAATAGGTTCCTGTGGACTTTCCGGTTTTTCTTCCGCTTTTACAGTTATATACGGTTCTTCACCTTGCTTTGTTGTACCCACTTCTTCTGGGGACGGAGTTATTTCACTAAATGATTCTTTCGTTGTTGTTTCCTCAACTGGGATTACCGGAGCACCAGTAGTAACAGATTTTTCTTCTTGAGCGGCTGTAGTTGTAACAAGTTCCTCTTCTTCTTGGGCTAATGCAATTGTAACAGGTTTTTCTTCTTCATGAGTCGCTGTAGTTGTAACCTGTCTTTCTTCTTCTTGAGGGGTTGTAATTGTAACAGGTTGCTCTTTTTCTTGAGGGGCTGTAATTGTAACAGGTTGTTCTTCTTCTTGAGCTGGTGTAATTGTAATAGGTTTTTCTTCTTCGTGAGTCGCAGTAGTTGTAATATATTTTTCTTCTTCTTGAGTGGGTGTAATTGTAACAGGTTTCTCTTCTTCTTGAGTAGATGTAGTTGTAATAGGTTTCTCTTGTTCATGAGCAGCTGTAGTTGTAACAGGTTTTTCGTCTTCTTGAGCGGCTGCTGTTGTAACAGATTTTTCTTCTTCTTGAGGGGCTGTAGTTGTTTCAACAACATGACTATCAGACTCCATACTAGTAACACCAGGAACAGCTGAAAGAAATTTCATGTTCGTTAACCAAATCCCTACAAAATTTGTATGTTCATACTTACAACAGCTATATGTGGGACAGCAACTATCAGCCGAATGGAAAATTGGCATACAGTCTTGTAAATTGTTTGGTGGAGGTGTACAGGACACAGACTCGCATTGTAATATTGAACTAATACATTTGCATGACGTTTGACATTGGTTAATTGGGGGAACATGTGAATTATTTTTATACGTTTGGCCATCAACTAAACAACTTCCTTCTCCAGGTATGCCATGTTCTTCCACCTGTTTCTCAGTTGCGACTTCCGTAACACCTTCTTCAGATGGTTGTGTGACTCCAGGGACCTCAGTTCCGACAGATTCTGTTCCTCTAGCTCCCTCTGAACTTTCAGGAATGACTTCAGGGGTTAGTGTTGTCTCAGGACCGGCCGTTTCTGGCACATAAGTGCCTGCATGCAATATTTCTTCTGTACTTGCAGGTTGTTCCTGTTCTGAAGTGGAAGGCTGAGTGTGGTCGGGAATTATTTCAGGAGCAGGAGTGCCCTCGGATATTTTCTCAGGAGTTTCAGTAATTTCTGGAGAGGCTTCAGGAATAGCTTGCGTTGTGGCTTCGGTCTTTTCAGGGGCTTCCTTTGGCGTTTGGGTAACTTCTCCAGAAGGCTCTTCGGCAGACGGCTGTGTCACACCTTCAATAGGAAGTTCTGAACTTTCCTGTTCTGGAATACTCTCTGTAATTGCCTTTATAGGCCCTGGCGTTGTTTCAACATTTTGTTGTGGAGTCACAGCTTCTTCAAATGTAACGTGTTCAGGCACCTCGGTACTTTCAGAAGCATTTTTCTCAGGGTACTCTGTAATTTCTGGAACGTACTCTGTGGTCTGAGAGGAACCGTATAATATTTCAGTGCTTTCAATTTCGGTAGCAGATTCAGTTATTTCAGGGGCACTTGTTCCTTCACTTAAACTCTTTTCTGTACTTTCAGCTGCACTTGTTACTGGAATATGAGGAACATCTTCTGGTGAGAAAGTAGTTTCGGTAATAAGTGATTGCTCAGTTACTTTTCCTGCTGTTTGAGTTTCCTCAGAAATGTTGGCATCAGTGACATCGGCAACGATGGCAGTAACTTGATCTGGACCTTGAGAGCCTTCTTCTGGAGTTTGAGGATGTTCTGCTTCAGTAACTTCTTTAGGAATTTGTGTAGTTTCGATAGTAACCGGTTCTGGGCTTTGCGTCGCATCTGTAATAGTTATTTCCGGAGATTGAGTACTTTCGGCTTCAGTACTTACAGGTGGTTTCGTATGGTCTGCGGGTACCTTTTCATGTATTGGTATACCTTCAGTTTCAATTTCTACAGGTGCTTGAGTGGTTTCCGGTGCAGTCACATCCAAACCCTCAACTCCTGCAGATTTTTCAGTCTCCGGCAAAAATGGTTCTGGGGCCTCAGATCCATGAGGTATTATTTCATTCTCTATTTCCTCTTCGACTGCGGGTGTCGGATATTCAGGAACATAAGTTGCAATGGGCACCTCAGTACCTTCTTCTGTCACAGTTTCTTCAGTCGCCTGACTTGTTTCTGATAACAGTGGAGCCTCGGTTTCTTTAATTGGTATTTGCTGAGCCGTTTCTGTTGTTTCGTAGTCTGGAGAAGAGGTAACTTCTGGTTGTATTACTTTTTCTTCTTGGCTTACTGTGGTGGCTTCTTCTACCTCAGGTTGTGTTTCTGGAATAACTGATATTGTTTCAGTCGACTTAACTGGGATAATAGTTTGTTCTGTTTCTTGTTCTGGTATTTCTTCGGGTAATTTATCAGTGGATACCACGATCGATGGTATCACTTTTTCTGAAGATTCTTCTGGTGGTGATTCTTCAGCAACTGTGTGGTCTTCGCTAAGACCGGATCCTTCAGGAAGTTCAACTTCTTCTGATATCGTGACGAATTCAGTTGTAACTTGTAATCCTGATCCTTCTTCAGGCTCTGTTTCCTTAAACGGAACAGTATGTTCTTCTTGGGTACTTATTTTATCTGTTGTCGAAGATTCTGGTAAGCTTTGCACCTCTTTTGCAACCAAACTCTGGATGGCAAGCTTCGGGGGAGGGCTGTTCTGGTATCTGTCCCTCTTTTTCAGCTTTTTCAGGTAAGACTGGGGTACATCCAGATTCATCATCACAAGGCTGAGGAATATTAATCTCTTCTCCTGGTGCACATCCATGCTCAGTGTCACAAGCAGGATGTCCAGAAGGTACTGAACTTTGTTGAGTAGGTGGAATGCAATCATTTTCAGCATCGCATCCCTCTGCAGGTCTTGCAGTTTCTTTAGCACTTTCTTGTTCTGGGATACAACCATGGTCAGAATCACATGCTACAGGAACTTCTGTGCCATGTTCAGGTTGTAATACTGCACCATGTGGAGCACAACTTTCTTTAGTGCATTCTTCCACAACAGCTGGTATTTCTTCATCTTGTACTTGTCCAGGTGCACATCCACTGCTAGATTCACAATCTTCAGGTGTTTTACTAACCTCTCCTGGCGATGTAGTGGCTTGTTCAACGCTTTCTGTCACGCGGTCTTCAATCTGAGGAACCTCAGATGGTTTTTCTTCGGGTTGTTTTTCAAGTTCTTCTTCTTTTGGCGCCTCAGTAGAAACTTCTCCAGGAGTTTCCTTTTCTTTCGATATCTCCTCTTCACCTATTTCAGGTTCTGGTTTAACTGTAGTTACGACAGGTGGAACAGTTTCAAATACGTGATCCATCGACTGAGGTTTATCGGTCTCTTTAGTTGATATTTCTGTCACAATTTCCAATTCTTCTTCTGGTTTTTCACTGGATATTTCACTTTCTTTTTCTTTAGAAACATCTGTTACCGATTCTTCTACAGAAATACCGACACCTTCCTTTGATGGTTCAGTAACTAAAGCTTCTTCTTTTTCACCTTCAGGAGGAGATACTGTTGTTGGTATATCTTTTTTTATATTCTGGAGTTATTTCTTCTTCTTTTTCTTTGGAAGCTTCTGTCTGTGCTTCTAGCGTGGATTCTTCCGATTGTTTAGTAATATCAGCATGTGGTTGTTCTTGCTCAGTAATTGTTACTTGTACTTCTGGCATTTTAGTAACCTCAGTTTCTGCTTGTTCAGTGGATACTTCAGGTTCAATTGGTTGAACTGGTTCCGAAATACTTTCGGTGACAGATGGTGTAGGATGGCAATCGTTTTCGTCACAGTCTTGTGGAATAGGTAATTCAGACGTTTTTTCTTGTTCTTGAGGTTCTTTTTGTGTTTCTGGTTGGCTTGTGTGTTCCTCAGCTAAAAATTCTGTTGTTGCGATTTCACTCTTTTCTGTCACGACAATTGGTTCCACAGTTGATAGATGTTGCTTTTCTTGCTCTGCTGTTTCTGAAAGAGGTGCTACAGTAGTAGGAACTGGTTCGTGCTCACCGCTACCTTCAATCACCTCAGTCTCGTCTGTACGAGGCAGTTCTTCTAGAAGTGTACTCGTTTCAATTTCAGGTTGATCTGTTACTTGGGCCTGACTTTCTGTTTGATCTATAGGTCTCGTATGTCTGTCTTCAGTTTCCTCCGCAGGAGCCACCGTAACACTTGGTTCTTGTGGAGGTACTTGTTCTATTGGAGGTTTGCCACTTCCTTCAAACAATTCGTTCTCCTCTTCATGTGGCTCTTCCCCTTCCTCAGTTTCGTGATCATCATAGGCTACAGGTTCCATACCTTCGGTAATAGCCTCAGGGCTTTCTGTATGAACATTTTCTGTTTCCTGAGGTAATCCTGCTACTGTAACTGGAAGTTTACTTTCTGTAGTTGTATCAAAAAGTTTTTGTTCACCCGAATCAGGTATTTTGGTTTCTTGAATGTATCCTTCTGTTACTTGGATTTCTTGTTCTGTGTGCACTTCAGCTTTGTCGGTTGTTAGAGGTTCTGCCTCAATAATCGTCGCTTGGGTAGCTTTTTCAGTAATTATAATGTGTTCTGAAACTGTACTTGTCTCTGGTTCCTGCTTAACTTCTTCGGTAACTTGTTCCGGTTGCGGAGTTACTTCCTCCGTAACTTCCTGTTTTCCAATAACTGAAGATGTTATTGCCTCGACAATTTCAGTGACTTTACTTGTCACTGCTTCGACGGCGTCAGTTATTCTTGAGGTAATGGCCTCAACAGTAGCACTTTCTGTTACGCCACCTTCTTCAGGTATCGTTTGTTCCTCTACAGACGCAGACGCAGTAGATTCGATAATCTGTCTTTCCGTTTGTTCTGCCGGACTTACTTGTGGAGTAGTTGTCTCAGCTTCAGGGCTACCAATCTCTTCTTCTGGTTTGATGGTTATTTCTGAAGCAATTACTGTGGCTTGTGTTGTTGGCACTTCGTAGTAAGACAGCGTAGTTAGGTCCTCTTCGGATATGTTTTCACATTCATATGTATCTGGACAACACTGGCCTTCTTTGGGTGGTAATGCGCTGCAATTTACTTTATCTAATGGAGTGGGGCCGCACTCTTGCACAGCACAAATGATGTCGCCTCTCATACAATAGCATTGTTCGCATGGTACGTCTTTTTTAACCAGAGCTCCATCAGCGTACACCTCATTATTATAAATACAATCGCTGGGTGACGATGTGGGCGGTAAAGTCGTTGTGGTGGTGGTAAGTAACGGCCTAGGAGTAGTTTCGATTTGTGGGTGCTCTGAAAAGATCACGAAATTATGATTTGGCAAATCTTTTTTATGCTTAGGTGAACTTACCGCAATCGTAACGCACAGGACAACACACTCCATCAACGTACACAGGGCGGCAACCTTCCACGACTTCTCCCGTCAGAGTGCATTCCTGAATTATGCAAGCTGTTTTATTTCTAATGCAGTAACACACTTCGCATGGATTCTCAGGATTCGACGGTACCTTGGCGCCGTCGGAGTAGAAAAGATTGTCGATAGAACACCCATAATCGTTCGGATGTCCGACTTGTGTAGAAGGTGTAGTCGATGCGTGAGATACCAGGTGCACTGGCACTAGAAAGAGTAAATAAATCAGAACTCCTTCAGAAACTAAAATGTATCGGTTTAGTTACCTTCTGGGCAAGTAATGACGGGACAACATTGGTCCGGTTTCTTTTCTACCTTGCAGTTCTGTCCAATCGCCTTCGTAAACGGACATACCCGCAGATAGCACATAAGCATCCTATTATGGCAAGTACAGTTCAGACATGGTTCGTTCGTGATTATTCTGTCGCCTTCGTCGTAGTGTTCGAAATTGTAGTAGCAACCAGTTGCATCAGCGACTACAAAATTAAGAATTTTTTAGTGAAAATTTAACGATAGAATATATCAGAGAAAGGTCAGTCTATGAAAGTCGAATGCTTACTTAATGATCCAGCAGAATTCGAAAATTAGTTAAGGATGAATTCGATGAACCTGATTTAAAATTGCTGGCGATAGTGGAAGTTTATTCTAACATTTGATTATCGATTTCAAGTTAATTTTACTAAAATGCAATTATGTAAAACTGCAGACAATAGAACATCCATTTTGGCCACTAATTAAAAACATACCAACAGAAATCACTAAAAATGCACGTGAATGATCTGTTCATGTACCGTGTAAAGGTGTGTAAACATGTATAAATATGTATGCAAAAATTGATATAAATTGTTATCGTGTAAAGCCGCTATTTTATGTACGACTAACACCATGTTAAAACATATTTTGAAGCATTTTGTTGATCATGGTATTTAATAGAAAACTTCTGAAAGAACAAGTGACTTTAGTGGTATATGCAAAACATATGTGGCATATTTTTGAATTAACTAGTACACTTCAGTAAATCTGTGAACCGTGATCAAATCGATGAATCATCGATGCCAAAGTATGACGTTATTCTACGAAAGAAATTGTATTTGTTTAATATTATGTTCTTAGATTTTTCAACTGCAATTCCGAAAAACAAAGGACAAATACATTTTAACAGCAAAATTATATTATATTAAATTGATGTAACTGTAAGTCAGGTTATTTTTACGGAAGGAAGCTATTGCAGAAATATGGTTCATTTATTGGTGAATGTACTATTTGTAGGTATAAACATAAATAAAAGTAACATAATTACCTGGATAGTATTCAATTTCTGTGCTTTGATCCGAATTCTCAAATGGTGCTGAAAACAAAAAAAGGAGTAATTAGTAATCCGGAAATTGATTAATTAAAAAGTTAATTGTCATACATCAAAATGATAGGAGAAAACTGTTACTATTCAATTAATTCATTATAAAAATGTATCACATGACATACAATCACTGACAATGTATAACAAGATTATACCAAAATAGGTACCACATTTATTACCGTTAAGAAAATAATGTAGGTAATTAATAGAACGAATTAATTAACTTAATGTTTAGAACTAGTTTTTCAAGTATTACCTAAGTATCGGTAAATTTTTATGGCCAATTACCAATCTTACAGGAATTAAAACATTTGTTGACTATCGCTCTCGACATGAGAATAATTGTGATTAATTATCATTACATTCAATAAGGAAAAACTCGTATAGGAAGGATGAAAGTTGCCACATCGATTTTCTGAAATTAATGCAACTATTTTCTAAATTAACAAGACCTGTGAGAAACTCATCTGAGGATCAATTTGAACGTTTATTTTATACGTCGTTTTATGGATCATTAAGTGAATTTAAATGAGTTGAATAATTGACTTCGCGTAGATAATTCATGGGATTAAGATTCCATGACAAACGTATTCAAAATAAATCGTCTGGAGCAGTTAGATGCTACACTTAGAGTATAAGAATTTTCCTAATTGGGCAATTTTATCTCCAGTTCGATTTCCTGAGCTACATGTCTTTGATAGCTATAGCGTTACCATATTAAAGCTACACACTTGCGATATGCCCTTATTATCAAATAATATTTTTTAGTTAGCACTTTACCTCTCAGCATTAATAATTTGAAAAAAAAGACGAATGCTTAAAGTCCTTCACATATCTCAGCTAGTTACAAGAGGAAAGTGACAGGCAGTTTTGTACGAATACAGGTTTCTTAAAATAAGATCATGACAATGATTTTACAGCCAGTTAAAAGTCACTTTTTATGTAAATTATATAAATAATTACCAATGTTTTTATCGGTACTTAAAAACATGCAACGGATATATTAAAAAAAAATGAAATATTTGCCAAATTACTACAATACTAAACTAAAGTGTATCAAAAATTCACTTTTCGCAAATCAGGTTTTGCTTTAGACTTGGACACAGCGCAATGGATACTTTTGCAAAACTTCAACACACCTACGGATACAGTGTTTTTGAAGAGCGTGTTTCAGAAGGGAGGCGATTGAAGATGAACCACGCAGCCGAAGGCCTTCATCTTCAAGAACCGATGAAAATATCGATAGAATACGGGATCTTGTGCTTTCAGATCGTCGGTGGACAACAAAAATGATCGGGGCAGAGTTAAATTTGAATCCACACATCAAATGAATCAATCAACAATCAACAACTGGATGTTGCATCACGACAATGCGCACAGCCATTTCAGTAAACGAGTTTTTAGCAAGTAAAAACATTCCTGTGACTCCTCAGCTTCCTTATTCGTCTTACTTGAGTCCTTGTGACTTTTTTTTCTTCCCGAGATTGAAAATCATCTCAAGGGACGTCATTTTGGGACCATAGAAAACATTCAAACAGCTGTAACCGACCAACTGAAGTTCTGAGTGCCATCACTGCTATGAGGGATGGAAGAACCGTCTCCATCGCTGTGTGGCTTCCCAAGGAAGTTAGTTTGAAGGAGAGAGGAGACTTGTAATTCTATTCGAATAAAAAAAATCAGTCTCATTACTTAATTTACACACCTCGTATTTTTAAGTATATTAAAAGCAGCTAACTGTATGTGTTATTTATATGTGTAGGTAAGTGTCTTTGTATGGTCATGCGTTGTTTTTATTAGAAAAGTTTTCGTAATTTTTTGGAGGCTACCTTGTATATTCATGTTAGTTCCATTTGGAAGACAGAATGATGAGCGACAATTAAACATTGTCTGTGGAACATTTAGGGAAAGTAAAGTACAACGAAGAGGTCAACAGATGTGGCAGACCGGAAACAGGTAAGGCGAATTTCGTGATGTAATGCGTGTAATGCTGCAAAGACATTTTCAGCACCATAAAACCAGAATCGTGGGTTTAACGTGGTCAATTCCCTATCCGGTCATCGAACCAAAAAACATCCAGCCAGCCGTATAATTATTTGTATCAACAAATGGTGCAGGTATTATTGCACTTCTCTTACGATATTATTTTTGTAAACAAAGAAATCTTCGCCGTTATTACTTAACTGTGAACGGCACGAGAAATTTTAATTTAAAATAAACCCGTTAAGCTGGAATGGATGTTTTTTAAAAGAGGTGACGATTTTGAATAAAATATTCAGCACGACGTATCACAAAAACATAGTTTTCGTGTCTTCTGCTGGACGAGGCGAGCTGAAGATTTCTATTTGTTTAATGTAGTGATTGAATCAAGCTTGGCAAAATTAGAAATCTGTGTGTATATTGTTTATACAGTGTCCGCCATAAAGTTGGAACCATACCTATGGGATTTTTTTAATATTAGAGTTTGATAAAAACTTTCGGTGATAATTACTTCTGCTTCCAAAATAACTTAAAATGCACCAATTCAAAGTTGACAGCTAACATCTGGCAACTGTAAAATTTGTGATTTTCCAAAAAAAATCTTTAGAAAATGGCCTAAATTGTTAATTTTGGAAAAACGTCATTAAGAAATGATGTTGCTAATGACATTGCAGCCTATATGCCGATTTTGACATACAAGTGTACAAAAGGAGGCCTTTTCAAAATGTGGATCTTTTATAAAATATTATACGAGAAATATGTACAAATATCCCTAGGTAGTTCTTGCTAAATTCTGTCAGGGAATTTAACCGCCGGCCGAACTGAAAAATGCATGGAAATTGAAGGAAGTCACATAGAGATGTAACAAGCTGCATAAAAGCTTGTAACAGCATTCCATGGTTATTACTACTTTTTTTGCATATTATGTTCTTTTTCAAAGTGATTTATTTATTGTAGTAGTTTCGTGTTAAGGTAGCCAAATTGCAATTAAATCATTTTTGTACTAACAAAATAAAGTTTAATAAAAAAACAGTTGAAAAACAATGGATGATTTTTTTGGGAATTGGAAAATAATCTAGACAGTACCTTTTTTCGATTAAAAATAGTAATTATCTTCAAAACCAAGGATACCTACGAATATTATTAGCACAGTATGCATTGCAATTTCAGACTATACTCCTTTGAAGCGTTTCAAATATTTTCAGATCAATTAGTTACGGGAGCAAATCGGCATATAGACGTAAAATGTCATTAGGAACATAACTTCTTGGTGACATTTTTCGAAATATTAACAATTTAGGCCTTTTTCTAATGATTTTTTTTTGGAAAATCATATATTTGACAGTTGCCAGATGTTAGCTGTCAACTTTGAATTGGTGCATTTTAAGTTATTTTGGAAGCAGAAGTGATTGTCACAAAAAGATTTGATCAAACTCCGATATTTAAAAAAAATACCATATGGTTCCAGCTCTATTGCGGACACTGCATATTAATATGAGTATAAACTGAATATCGGAAAATCGGATATCATGCACGTAACTAGGACTAACTAGAACTAATAAGGAGTATAACTCAAATTTCAACCAACCATGCACAGCTCTTTCCTTCTAATGGAACTCATCACCGTGGTGACTGCCAGAAAGCGAAAACAGAAAACAGAAGACAAAAAACAAAAAAGGCAATAGTAGGTACTATCAGAGTGTGTTTTATTTATCAAATGTGGCTCTTGTCACTCGCATGAAACCCATTTTTCACATACATACATGGTCATTCGATTTGGAGACAGAACAGGACTGGCACCAAAAAATATGTAAACAACCTATGAATGAAGAAAACCATTATTTACCACCTACAATACCGAAAGTTAATAGCTATTGAAACAGTTACATTAAATAAAAGAAAATAATTAATTCAGTGCGGGGTAAGCAATCGGAATATTCAAAATCTTTAATAACATATACATTTTTTTTTTGTAATTATAGAAATATACGAGTAATAAAGACACATAAGCAATAAAATAAAATATGATATCTGATATGTTGAATCATTGTATAAAAGGATTTAGAGAACATCCAGAACTGGTGATAAGTTAGAAAGTAAACGGAAATATAAACCTCGACATTGCAAATTAGACCGTTTGATATTGTATTTTGTCAATGAGTTTCAATGTTGAGACAAATGACACACGCATACATATGCCAATATGTTAACTCAGACGAGCACATAACGAACTAGCGCTGTTGCTACACTGTGCTCGTTGTTTAAGCTGTGTTCGTCGTCCATCTGTTTCTACGTTTCCAGAGGTGGACAAATCGCACATCTCTTATTATTACGAAGTGAATCTGATACCCAGTGAAATGCTGGATTCTGCTTAATCCGATGAAATATTTTCTCTCTCAGATTTGTATTCCGCATAATGTGTTTCAGAGAAATTTCTTCCTCAGGTGATTATTATTTATATAATAATTATTTTCATTGATATTCTCGTTCATTCCTATCAGACATTATTATTCATAGACACATTCATAGACACAGAAAATATGCGATATAAGGAAGACGCGTGCGAATCAACTTCCTAAGGTTACATTGTATTATTAATTATTATAGTCTCAACTGAAGTTTTTCTATGCTTGAAATACACACATATCTCTATGCGTTCATCACATTGCATAATATATCGTGGTATATTTAAATAGTAATTAGCTCTTATGCGCTGTTTATAATTAGAATGTTTTGCGGGCATCTCCTAATGCTCGCATGCATAATTTATTCCATTTCCCTAGAGTACAGTGGCGGATCTACAATTTACTAGGCCCCCACTTATGTATTTTTTGATAATTCGTAATTTGTATGTCAAAAAAAAATGTTACATACAAATTACACAAAAGAAAAGTTTTAAAAAACTAAAAAATAAACTTTCTAAAAATTATGAAAAAAAAATTGCCCCACTAAACAAACACTATAACATGGTATCAGATAAGAAAGGTACAGGGTGAGTTCGTAAGAATCCCCAGCCCCCTATTTCTCAGTTACATTTATCTCAATTATATTAAGCTACGAAAATATATTTTTTTTTTACAGAAGGAAACTTATTTTTTTCCGAAAAATATTAGAATATGCTGTCAGAAAAACAATTGAAAGAAAAATGTAGCAGCTGTTTAATTAACATATATTTTTTTAAATGGTCTGGTTTGGTATTTTAATGTTTTTTGTTGAATTTCGATTGTTCTTCTAAGTACAACAATATAACATATGTGGCACTTCCTTCAACAGGTTTGTGAAATATTATGCATCAAATATATACAATAATATACTCGACAATATGATGTAATTTCTAGTAACCCTTGCTGTCAAAAATAAACACTACACAACATCAATATCTTGATTTCTTTGATGCTTATGTTTGCGAAACACGAATTTTAACAACTATTCATTATTTGTAAATGAAAATTTTTATTTTATCAGAATATGAACAATATGGATAATCAGATATGGATAATGTAAACAGGTTAAATGATGTACCCGAAAGTGACAACATATTTAAATATTCTTTCACACTTACCTTTAATAAATAATCATTTGAGGTATTTTACCCCAACAAAAATATTTTAAACATATTATTAACCCTTTAAACGTATATTTAACTGATCATAAGCAAAAAGGAACCAAGAGAGCAATTGTTGTTTATTTTTGACAACAAAGAGTAACTATCCAAGATTTACTATAAGTTACGTTATATTCCCAAGTAAAGTATATTATTTCCTTTTTGAGGTTACAGAATGAATTTCAATGTTCTTCCTAAGACCTGGTTTTGGATGTATGAGCCTTTAAAGGGGTTACATGAACACCTAGTCAGCTGAGTAAAAAAAATTTTTTTTTAGGTTTTTAGATATTTTTTTAGTGTTATAATAAAAATAATTTCTGCAAGTTTTATAAAAATCGACGTAAAATTGACGAATTGATGTAACTTTAAAGTATGCTGTCGGGTCGTCCCACCTTTGTTCTAAATAAGGGTGAGACGACAAATAAGCATGTAGGTGGGCTATGGTGACTGTAAAAGATTCACCTTCTGGCCCTGAAGTTATCAAAAGAAGATATGAAAAACATTTTAAGTACGTAATTTTTTTGCTACTATTAAAATCAAACAATCGCAATTTTGTCAAAATCACTTTATTAAAAACAACCGTTTGGTGGTGTTCAAGATCTCGAGTACTATTGAAAGGATTGTCATGAAATTTGATATATATGTATTTTCTTCACATACAAAGCTAGTTCGTGGACTAATCGTGAAGGAATTTTTATTTTATTAAAAAAATTTCCTATATGGGTAGTTCTCGATATATCTTGCAAACCGTGGAACTCCTTAAAAAAAAAGCGGCTTACAGAAACGACTGTAGCGCAGTGCCGTCTGATTTTTTTCGGTTTTGATTAAAAAAAATTTAATAATAAATTCAGTGTGTGCAATAACGTGAAACAAAGAAAAATAAAAACAACCTATAATTTTGCTAAAAAATCACCAATAACACTTTTTTTCAACTCTATGACTAGGTATAACCCCTTAAGGGGGTAAATACAAATAGACGGGCTAAAATTACGCATTAAAAAACAATTTTTTTTACCAAGAAGGTTTTATTTAATCATTACAAAACTTTGTATATTTGTTAAGATAAGAATGAAGAATTCAAAATTTTTTTTAATTTTTCAAAACAAAATGGCGGCTGCCCGCTGGCGCAAATTGGACCTACAAAAAAACCGGCAAACACTCTGAACGTCGTAATTTTCATCTGTAATAGTCCAGGAAATACAATTTATGTTAAAAATACATATAATTTGTCGGTAAACCTCAAAAAACTAGAAAGAAAAAGAAGATCCACGTTTGGCAGAAGTTTTTCGGGAAAATCGGCGATTTTCCGTATTTTTTCAGACACTTGCATTAATAATTAAATTTTGCAACATAAAATTTACAAACCAAAAAATTTTCTTAGACAAGCTAAGAGTATAAAGAAGAAACCCTGAAAGTTTCAGCCAAATCGGCCGAGTAGTTTTTGAGTAATCGTGGTTGCCAATTTTGAAAATGTTGTTTTGAGTAAAATTCATTTGAAGTTTTGATTACCGAAAAATGGTACTTACGACTCAGTCAGCGATTTCAGGGGCATCCAAAACGCCTTCAATCTCTTCGTACATGCTGTTGTTCATCTGCTATAGTTCTTTGTTAGGAAGATACAATAGATAAAACTTTCATTAGGGCCGACCGCTCTCGTATACCTGCTGCGCGCTGGAAAGGCGTTCTCGAAAAATGACGAAAAAATATATAAGGAGTTCGAATTTCGCTCTGAAACTTTCACGAGCGTATTCTACGGGAAATTTCCTAACTTTTTGGAGAATTTTTTTTTTGACCACCTAATTGTATTTACCCCTGCATGCGATGCCCGGCCTGCCCGTGCACCCGCCGCTGCGGCCGTGTCCATGAGAACCGCGGCAGACCGAGGAGTCAAGTTCGAGTCGAACGCGTATAAGAAGTTCATTACCACTAACTTCATTATGTTCAGCATAAACGTAATGATTTGAGGAGAATGAGAGAATGCTCTTTAACATTCATTTCGATGGCATTGAAATAGCGCGCAACTACATAACCTGCATTTACGGCTCTCGCCGAGATTTTCTGCTGAATAACTGCCCCCGGGTTATCGATATTGGAATTAGGAGAGATACCGCATGCCATCTTGTACGCTCGGCTGGGTTTTATTTTATTATTCTGGCACCTTTTAGGATTATGGATTTTCATGGACGTGGTGATGAACGATTCGTCACAATTATGCCTTGTCGAGAACGAAAGATGTACCAAGTTTGTTTAAAAAATGAAACAAATATAGGGTGATTAATTGAGGGGTATAGATGCAAAACACATTATCCATTTTTTTTTAATTTTCAGGAAGAATGAATAACTGATTTCTCACTTTTCAAGTGACTTGTCGCTCTGAATTTTTTTTGGTATTTGTATTAGAACTTTACATTTGCTTCTCACTTGGTGAAATGACAGCACAACAATATTTGACTCCAAGAAAGTGAATTAAAATTTGGATAATGTGAGTTTTGATACAACTTTTTGGATAATGATCGTTTTGTTCCAAATTATTCTACATAATATTATTTTTTACACTAAAATTCATGAAGTTAAGCTAAGAAAAGGCACTTGGAAACAAACTCAATGGTATATCAATAAAAAATTGATGTAATATGGTAGTTCATAATCAAAATAAAAAGCTGCACAAAATACTTAGAATACGGTTTTATTATCATCATTAACTAATGAAGTGAAATATATTTATAACGAACCTAAAACTACAAAGTACAAAAAATGTTGACATTAAAAAGTTCTCACATTCTCCTTAGGAGAATGTGAGTTTTGAAACAATTCACAGATTCAACAATTTAAAATAAATACGAAAATGTTATTTTTATACCACTTTTAAAATTTAAAATGGTGTAGTTCAACACGATGAACAAGATAACGCCACTAACTCTATTTCGAAAAATTATGGATAATGTGAGTTTTGCATCTGTACCCTTCAATTGAAACATTTGTTTACAAGTATTAGGAATAGCAGAAACTACTAAATTTTGAAAACTTGGATTTATATAAGCCAATAGGACCATGGCCACCTTGATAAAAACATGTTTAAGATGCCTGCACTCTCTTGCAGTTATGCCAGAAAATCGCCAATGATGACGTAGATAAGCCAATGGTGAGGTTTTTTGCATGTTTTCATTTTTGACGTCAATTTAGATCTTTAGATTAAAACAGTAATAATTATAAACATAAAGTTTACTGAGGGTGTGCATAATTTGGTATAATTGGGTTAATTTTCGAATTTGTCATGGAGGTGTGGGATATACAAGTCTTCAAATAGTGATTTATTAGAATCTGGAAACAGAAATAGGGATAAAACTAAACGGTCTAATATCTTCATTATGGTATGAGTAATATATTAGAAAATATTGGTGATAATTTAATCATAAATAATGTTTTTTATTAGGAAAGTGTTGCTATACACTTGTTCTTTGCATATTTAATTACAAAAAAATGTAATATTTTTAAATAATGGCGTTACTTATCAGCAACAATGATCATCGCGATCGTCGTTGTATTTGTGGTTACCATTGTTTTTGTCGTTAAAAATCTTTAATTCCACTGAATCTGAATGATAACAAAAACAGCAGATACTTTCAAACCTGTCATCTTAATCAATAATAAAAAAAATATATACTTCTACAAGTACGAGTAGATACATGTTAAATATCAGTCACTGAGACGAAGAAGTTTTACGTTAATGGAAAAGAATAAAGGTATTTCAGTTATGTTATTTGACTGGCGCTTCTTTTAACTAAACTTTTTATTTCTGATTTTGACAGCTTTTTAAATCAGTGTTGTTCGAGTATAATAATAACGGAAACATGTAATAACATATTTCACTTGAGGAAATGCTGATTTTTTCCCGTTTAGCGGATGTACTAGATTAGAATGGATCAATTATTTAGAATTGATCTAGGAGAGCCTAGGTTGGTTTTCTAGTTTTATTTTTTTTTAATATGAATGTCCAAATTATTTTCTTAGGAAATATCTTAGTAATCAACAAATTATTGATATATTCATTAGGTTCTACAATCAGAGCGTTTTTTTTTTGCAGACTGACTGTTTTTTTTTTGTGATCATCAGAAAACAGCAAGAAATGTCAATGACCAACTTGACTTGTTCGAACAATTCCTAATCGATTACTAGAGAAACACGTTAGCATTGTCGAAGTTCTCTATGGCGTCTGTGATTAGAGCTAAAAATAACCTTTTTATTCTATATTACAATCGGTTTTTCGTTTCTCACGAGCCAGATGTTTGATAGGTTCCGATACCCAGCCGCCCACTTGACAGACAAAAGTACCTAACCTTTCGAAATAACTGTAAACCGCGTCCATGCAGCTTACATATCCAGTGTTTGCACAACCACCTATTATAGACAGAATTCCTCATAGACCGGCGTTTGTTTTGGTCTTAACTCCAATGGTGAAAACCCGCATCTCGCGGTGGACGCAGCGTTGCCACGGTGTATTTAAATTCCGCGATTTAACGGAATATGTGATGATGGAAAATTAGAAAATACACACTGCAGATTTAGTTAATAAGAAAGCGAAAATTAATATTCATATTTTAAAAATCTAATTCAGAAGCACTTGGAGCTGTATAAATTAATTTGCTTTATCAGCTTTAGAACTAGGAGAGGTGTCAACCATTATCTATTAAGTTATCTTAACTTCGCACTATAACAAAAGTAGGTTAATTACGTTATCCTTAACTTCGCAATACAACAACAAAAACATTCTTAGCAGCATCTTGTTGCAATCGATTAAAGAGTTGACTCCAATAATTATTTATGCATGTATGGACCCGAAAAAAATTTGTACCATAAAATTTGTACTATATGATTGTTATCTAAAGGCATATTATGCAAGTTTTTGATTTAAATAAGTAAGTTATTTTTAATCTAGGTTAATGACATGTATTTATGTTAGCGACTTAAATGTTTATGTTAATAACTTGTATTTTATAATAATTTCTTGGTTTTATGAATGTTACTGTTTTTTTATAATAATTTGTCTTCGTTTAGAAACTATGGAAGCTCATGTGTTTTTACTTTAATTTTAGCTTTGAAAAAAGACGTCAAAAATACGTCGAAACGTCGGAATTTAAAACAAATATATATATAAACTTGTTTGCTTTGTGCCGTCCTCCACCCCAATAACTATGTCAATAAGTTCATATACCAACACAATTGTACAAATAAACCAATAAGTCCTCGACGAACCACTTTATATACTATGTTGTACATCACAATAATTTCATAATTTCCACTGTACTTTACTACATCTGTATAATGATTTGCTGTTATCTTTGGTTAGTATTGCAAAAATTTATTTCATAACTAGGTATATTCTTATATTGTAAGGTTACGTGCCTCTGGTCGGTATTTCAAAAAACATGTTTCTCTTTTATATTTTTAAAGCTTGTGTATATAAATTGGGGAATTTAGGAAATTTACGCTGAAGAGTTATGGCAGAAGAGAGTAACTGTTTACTTAGGAAACGATCGAAATAAATTCTACGATATTTTTTTTAACGACTTGGCAACGCTGAGAAGTCGGCGTCTGGGCTCTTTCTCGGTTCGTGAACCTGTCCGAGGCTGCATTACATGTTATCGGCGTATAATACCGAGTAACTGTAAATTCAGTTACATAATCACGATTCGAGTATATAAATTGCGATTTTTGTGTGCAGAAATGACTCGTTGTCCGTCGCGAAACCATGTGGGAAAGTACGTTTAAACGTCCGACGCATAGGTACAGGGCGATTGTTTGGAAATGACCTTTTCCTTATAATTTCATACAAGCAACAAAAGTATCAGACATTTTTTTTTGACTTGCAAATCGGAACTAAAGGATGTGGAATTCAAAAAGCACTTTTAGGTTACGTTGTAATGGTAGATACAAGTAAAGACGGATTTTTGACTTATTTTGACTTACACCAACTTCTTATCGCTATACTTGTCGAAAAATTGCAGCAATTTTTAACGCATGCAATAAAAGTTGTGGGCCAATTTACACTAAGCAGTTTTCATTGCAAAAATCAGACTCTATACATAGAATTTTGTTTTTTTATCAACTACTTACAATTTGTGTAATGGCGATATTATCGACATTGTTTATTTATGTAGTTAACGTATGTGGTTATTTAAATTTGAATCTCACCTCATCTGAACAAAACAAGGGCATTTTGTGTTTTTTGTTAAATAAGTAGCTAACAACACAAACGCAATTAATTACTAGCAGGCGCCAGAATTACGTACATCAAATTGCACGAATTTTGAGTCCATGCAACACTGTCATGTAAGGAATTGCATAATGTAAAACCATAAATACTGCGGCAAGATACCTGCACCAAATTGCGTCACTGAAAATATGTCTTAGAGGATGAAGACTAAATTCAGTGGGGTATGCTGAACAAACATGGAGACAAAAAATATTATAACTGTAATAACCGTTTCCCTCTTAAACCATTTTCAATTTCAATGTTTTAATTCACATATAACAACTTTGAATGCTATCAGAAATATTTGTAAGTAAACTCTAGGTGTAAAATTATATTTATACTAAATCATACAATCCATATATTTTTTTAAAAAAATCCTCCGCCGGGTTAATACATTCCTTTTTTTATGTTTCAAAAGATAAAGAATATTCTAACCACGATCTGAATGTGACCTCTTTCAAACTGCATCACCATATTTTTAGGCGCATTCTTATAGAGTGACGTTTTATGAATTTGGCAATACATATACCACAGTTACCTATATTTTTGCACAAGATATAACTGAGAAAATTATGAAATATTTTTATTAAATTGCAAAATATTGAACCCAGCTGACCTACTGGCAGTTAATAAAATGGAATTATATATGGACATATTAATTTAAAATATGTTGTTAATCAAAATTTCTTCCTAAAAATCTGAAAAGGAAAATAATTTACCTATCGCTTGTCCGGAAGAATAGTGACATATCTCAAACATTAGAACTTGTCAAGAAACGCAATTGAAAGTCATTATAATCTTTCACTGAACAATAGAGTGAAGTTTTTTTTCAAGTATATTATATTATCTACGATTGCTCAGTGAAAGATTATAATGACTTTCAATTGCGTTCCTTGACAAGTTCTAATTTTCAATATGTGTCACTATTCTTCCGGACAAGTGCTATATATTTTAATTATGTTATGTTATGGTGACAGAAACTTTTTCGGACTTGGAGGAAATGGTTTCAAGGAAATTAATGATTAATGATGAGAAAGGTTAATACATTTATATTTATTTATTTTTTTATTATTTGTTTGTGATGAATAAATACGGGAATATCTAAAGGCTGTCGTTCTTGGGTATAGGATTGGTCGAAAGGTTCAATCGAATGGCCTCTTCGGCCATACCTCACGTTGATCGTTTTACTCTGTGTTTAGAGAAAAAATAGCTTAAACCATGAACACTTATATTATATTTCACTTTATTATTATATATATAATATATTATATTTTATTTAATTTTTTTAATGTTATTAAATATAAATTCCGCCATAAAAATATAATGTCATATCGTAATCGCCATCTTCTTCTGTCAACATATACAAAAGTGTGAAATAAAAAAAAGACAACTGGTTGGTCGAGAATTACGTATGAAGTTGTGTATTTTTCGAGATGTTCAATTTACTCCAAGATTTTTTACACGCTCTGTATTCCCTTCCGAAAAATTCCTCGTCGAACGGAAAAACGGTCAATTCTCGAGAAATCGCCGTATACGAAAGTGTGGTGGTCCGAACTATTCGTCGAGGCGGCGTGGGAGACGGCAAAGACTGTCTGGGAGGTCAAGCTACGGACCGGGACCAGACGGATACAATCGCGAGACTCAGTGGCGTGCCTGTGTGCAAATTCCAAAATCCCAAAATCGTTAGATGAAGGTTTCTGTTTTTTTTTTATCGGTAAGTTTAGTCCACGCGCAATCCTATTTTTTAAAATATGAAAAAAAAAAGATGAACATGACTATAAAATATCGAATCTTAAAAATTTTTCATGAAAAATGTGACTAACAATTCTTTAAACTCATGTATCTGAATTAAATTTCCGCGATTCTAACATTTATCTTTACGAGCTCGTTTGGGACCGGGATAAAATTTGTACAAGCAAATACAGGTTTGGAATTTCTACATCTTTAAACAACAAAATATTTCTCTACAGATGCTCCCGTAAAAGCTTTTGTTTAGGTATCAATGTTATATCGTTGGTCTGTTCCAACTATGCCACATTAACTGCACCCGTCACGGCGGCCCAAGGCGTGGCCTATTCTCCTCCACACCGAATATTTCAGCTGTTAATTTGCCATTACAAAATCAACTTGTGCTACGCCTGTGTAGACAATAATGTGTAGCCAACATCCTCGACCTCTTACTTTATCTGCCATTTTAAAGCAGCGAATTGAAATAAAAACTTTCAAAAGGAAGCGACAACTAATATATTCGTACACTAGTAATAAAAAGACTCGGCATATATCACAAACTCGTATTTGCAAATGATCTGTTTTGGTCAGATAGTAGGCGCTAATGTTATCCACTTAGTTATTCACAAGTTAACGGAAACCATAGCATAAGACGGTGGCCTGCCTTTTTAGGACATAAAGGGGAATAAATGAGGTACTAACCAAATTATTTATTATAGATTTTATTAACATGTTAATTTTACTTGATTTCGTATATAAAGGCGTCTATGAATAATACGCGACAATGTTCCAATCAATTACAGGTGCTCATACTTTGAGGTTCGTCCTGTCTATTAGTTGTGAGGTCATTGTGTGTCACTTAATTAAGTAGAGCCCAAGAACTTGTCGATTAAGTGGTCCGTTAATGCAGCTAAATGTAAATTGACTTTAGTGGAAAATTAAAAAAGATAATCTCATAAATAAAAAAAATTATAGAACGACTTATTTATCTAAATTGTAATAAGCGCCTTTTATCAGTGTACTGTCCCTATTACTTACATTAAAAGAACACTCTCGGAGTTTTGCGTTAGTCTCTAAAAAATTATTTGGAATTCTAAACGTTTGCATTTTTTTTATTTTTACGAAAATATGTATGTACGAATTGTGGCTATTAAATAACCGAACTGCTGTCATAACACTTTTTCGCCTTCAATGTACTCCCCTTGGTGATTTATACACCGCTCCATACGACTTTTCCGTTGTTGAAAGCAGTGCTGGAAGTCCGCTTCTGTCAGCTGGTTCAGAACCTCCGTCGCTTTTGCTTTAACTGCTTCCACACTTTCGAATCTTGTCATCACAAGTAATCACCCAAGTGTCTAACAAGACTAGATCAGTGACAATGTTATTTAGAATATCAGCGCAAATGTTCATTCTTAATTTCTTTCGTTCGGGAGTGAGGAGTTTTGGACCATTTTTGCGCAAACTTTACACATGTTCACGGATTGATTTACAAGTTTTTTCAATGTTTTCGCCCGTTTTTAACGTTGAGGGCCGTCTAGGGCGGGGATCATCTTCGGTCGTTTCACGTCTCTCTTTAACCGTTTAAACCATTCAAAAACTTGTGTGCAGGAAAAATATTCATTCCCCTACACTTCTTTTAACATTGCATAAGCTTCTGTAAAAGTTTTCCCCAGTTTAATAAGAAACTTGAGATTAACCCTTTGCTCCATCTGAACACTTAACATTTTCGACGCGTCACTGGTGCGGAGACTAATTCAAACGACTGTTACAGTCAAACTGAGTGACCCACTGGCTTGTCCAGCGAGCTCAGAGTGGGGAAAGTGTCATCAGATGCAGTTATGTTCAAATGTGTCGCGACACGCTCGCAACGCGCTGGTAGCAGCATCAATTCGGTTATTTAATAGCCACACCTCGTATAATATACTTTTAATTAAGGTTTGTTGTAGCCTTATATATTAATAACTAGTTCACGATTGGATATAAATTTATCAACTAATTAACTCAACTAATCGTTTCGACTAATGTTGAAATACTTACGAATATGAATATTAAAGAGTACAATTATTTTTAGCTGTTTGAAATACTATACATGCAGAAGAACTACTAAAATCTTGTTAAACTAACTGTGAATTTAAATTTGCAAATAAATAGAAAAATAAAAAAAAACGCCTTAACCGAAAAGTTATGTAACACTTTGCGGCGTCCAATTTTTAATTAACTTCGCACATTGAAGTTGAATTTCAAATTGTATTCGAAATTTCCGTACGCGTATATTCTCACGCGAGCCGAATGCCGATTCGCTTACGTATTAAAAAATGCATTCCAATGGACGTTCCAAGTATAAGGCGAACAGAAATAGAATTTTTTAACGAGAACGATACTTATTTATGAATGAGAAATTCATCGATCAATGAAGTCGCGATTCTTGAAACAATCCGCCCATTAAAATTCATCCCGTGTCCGTTTAATCGAATATGCCGTGCGAGTGTCTCGGCGTTACATCTGTTCTATAAATGTTGACAACATAATTTACTGGTTCACATACCGAGTAACCTCGAAAAAATAATCGCCATGTTCTAGTTCATCACCGGCAGCACCTCTTTTATGAGAAGAGTAACCTTGATTTTGTATCATAACTTGAATGGGTAATGCGAACTTTCTTTTTAAACGGTTTATGTATGTCTACTCAGTTATGCATGCCGACTATTGTTCTAAGTCAGTGTTATGTTATGACACACATTACACATATTACACACATAAATCCTCACCTCAAGAATTGTTAAACTTGAAATTAAATTCGTAGTTTTTGAAATGTTTTATTCGCAAATAGTCCCGTTTTATCACACTTGTACTACTTATACAATAGTTTTGCTAAGTAGAAGGATTGCTCTTGATTTTTCATTATAACTTAATTTTCAAGCTTCCAAATAAATTTAAAAATTGTTTTTGAGTTATACCTTACTTACAGAAATATTTTCAGTATCAGTTGATTAGTAATAATTAGTAGAATAATTTTAATGCACAGTAAAAATTATATTCATCATTGGTTGCTAAGAAATCAGCAGGGTATTGCTTAATGTTATGTCCATATTTAAGGAGTTATATCAAGACAAATGTTATCCGGAAGTCTTCCAACAAAGTCGTATCTCAAAATGTTTGATTTTCGGTATGAAGTGTGCTAACAGTATCTTTTTTTTTGGTTTCTACTAAACATGTCGAAAGCGGTTTGGGATATTAAAATAAATTTTGATACAGATTATTATGGTTCAGAAAGACACTTTTTGAGATGAAAGATTTTTTTTTATTTTAGTAGTGGCGTTAGTATTGTTAAGTCTTAATATAATTTTATCGAAAAAAAAAATGTTATGGCAATGAATTTTTTAAAACAGTTTGATTCTAAGTAAAAAAAGATATTCCTCATTTTTGTCGTAAAAGTTACCGTTGGGAAGTAATCGTTAATCAAAGTGTTAGTTACATACCATTTTTCAATAACCTTTTTTTACTAAAGATAACAATGGAATTCAATTATTACCAAATTCTTAAATTGATACTAAAAACCCAATTGCATTACTAGCTTTTCTCTATTTTATTTTTCACCTACAAATTTCATCACGACATTTTTCGCCAAATAATAATACGAATTTTTTGACTTAAAATTAGTCCATAAACCATACCTCAGTACATACCACTAAATAACAGTTTCTTACAGTTGGTGTTAAATATTCTAGATAAATGCAAGTGTTTACTAAAAATGCATTTCTAAGGTCATTGCCACGTAAGAAGCAGATAGCAAAAAAAAAACTGTGTCACTAATTTCGCTTTATATTTTCTTACTCGTAATCATTACATGCTTAACTTACTTATGTTAACAATTACATACTTAATTATAATGCTTAATACATGCTCTGCAATTTTATATTGAGCCCTGTTGAGCCCTGAAATAAAATATAGTAATTATTACTGCCATAAATAATAGACCTTTTCAGTCTGTTGTCATTGACCTTAAAATAGACACATTAGTGAAGTGGTCTGTAGAAATACTCTATTTTAATGTTTACTTCGAGGTTAATATACCAGCAAGTTTTATAGCGATAATAATACCTAGGTTGTTTCTGCTACTCTTGATATTACCGGCGAATTCGCCATTTATTTAACTTATTATTACATAGAATGGACGCTAGAAAATCGACAGACGTTTGTAAATTTTGGTTTTACGCAAAATATTTTTGAATATAACAAGTGTCCAAAACTTTATTCTAGTAGTTGAAAATCGAGAACATCAAATTATGCACGGCTCTTTTTTTCATAAGTTTGACAGTTTGACTATGGTTTTCGAGTTATAGGTTCGTGAATTTTAGTAACATAGCATTTGAGTAATTTGTTGAAAAAAACAATAAAACGAATGTATTAGAAAGTGTTGATGCGGGTAATGAGGTTGAGAGCATTGTGGAAGAGGTGTCAGAAAATAAAGATGAAAACTCTTCTAATGATGAGGAATTTGACGAAGCAATTCCTCTACGTATCGATGTATTGAAAGGCAAATACAAGAACTCCTACTGGTTCAAGTGGAGCCTACAAAAACCTGCAACAATAAGAACTTTTGCCAAGACCATCGTTATATAAGTATCATGAATAAAAGTCTTCATAAAACTGCAAAGTGACGTAAAAGAAGTATTAGGTCTGACACCCCTTTCTAAAGAAAAAAATATAAGAACTTCCATATGCTACATGCCGCTTACGTGACAGAAAATGTAATTTACATGTTTCTAATATGTAAAAGAATGTATGATATGATCATTTATTCGATATTTGCGTAATTTGCAAGAAAAATAAATAGGGCTTAAATAAATGTTAAATCATTTATGGGGTCTCTACTGACCCCAGGTATATACATTCAGATGTATATTTTAGGTATATGATTAAAAGATAGGTATACAGAAAACCATAAATGATTTAACAAGATTTTTTGTTAATGGCAGACTTTTTGTTTCAACTAAAACACCATTACATCGACTTCTACATCATTAACGTTCTTATATGGAACAGTTTTACGGCGCATGGCACTAAAATACAACGTAATTATTATTCTTAATTGAACAATTATAAATCGCGAGTAGTATCTGTTCGTAACGGCGAAACGGCTAATTACAAGCTGTTATTTCGCGAGGCATCCGATAGTAAAAAAGGCCACAAAATACACTGTTAACATGTGAGTTAATTAAAAGTACAATACCTTCGCATGCGCGAGTGTTAGCAATCTTGTAAAAAGCTGTACCGCAAAGCGACGCAATTTTACTTTTATTTTACTGTCCGTTTCGTAGCAACTCCGCGTAGCGGATTCGTTTCGCAGCTAGATTTATGTAAATGTAAAAAACCTTTGCAATCAAAGGTGTAAAGCGTTTAAACTTTAGCAAAATTAATATTCCTCGTAAAAGTGATGACGGTCGGTGCATGAATAATAGGACATATTTAAAAAAAAAT
The DNA here is from genome assembly GCA_029963805.1 of Aromia moschata. Lineage (NCBI taxonomy): Eukaryota > Metazoa > Arthropoda > Insecta > Coleoptera > Cerambycidae > Aromia > Aromia moschata. Next base: position 486,783 of record JAPWTK010000039.1, read on the forward strand.
ACTTTCACATGCCTCAGCTACAGGTTGTAAACATTGCATTCCCAAAATTAACACATGAATACAAACGAAGTGACATCAATAGGCAATGTTGTAACTATGCCACTTGCATAGGTACAAAAACTATTAAATTATATTATAATAGGGTCAACGTGTCAGACGGAATAACAGTATTTGCCTTATGTGTTACAATAGGTTGCAATAAGACGTTTTCAACTGAAAGGAAAATGGAGCGCCAAACGTGTGTCCATTTTTGTTATATACGATGATTGATCGATTAGAACTTGGGCTTAAACTAATAGGCCTACTGCGGACTTGAAGAAAATATTTTCAAGATGGCTGCACTTTCGGTTATACCCGAAGTCGGCATCAACTTCCTTATTGTAAATGGAATGGTGCATTTATTTGCATATATAGAATTTGTTAGGGAAATTAGACAATAAGTGGCAACATTGCATTTTATGTATGTGTACGTCACAGCGGCAGAGACCACCAAGGAAGCAGAGCAGGATTGTATGAACTACAGTAAGGGCTGCACGTTGTACTTTGTTTATTATGGTGTTGGATGTACAGCAATAAAAGTGTATTTGGAACTTTTTCATGACGTCTTACACCTATCTTTTGCCGTTTTTGAGTTATTACCATTTTTTAAATATTTTTTTTCATTAGCACCAGAACACATTTGAAACTGTATATGTAGCACTAATTTTAGAAAATTAAGTATCGGTGAAGTTATGCAACAATGCTTTTATTATTTCTCAATTATGTACAGGATATGTAACCACCCAAACCCCACTTTTATTAAATACAGTGACCCATATTTCACTTTATATTTTAATGTAAAATCGGCACTAAATAAAAAAGATAATATTCCTTTTAAAACAATGAAGTTAATGCCGACTTGCGGTATAGCCAAAATTGCAATCATCCTGAAAATATTTTCATCAAGTTCGTCATAGGCCAAAGTCAAAGTTTGTACTTGCATAGAGAATACATGACATCGTGAGTCCATGTCTTCCGCTAATTCTGAAGTGTTTCGCGGATCAGTCAACGCGAATTCGTTATTGTGTTGGACGTTGTCCTAAAAGACTATTTGGAAAATACAAAATGAAATTTTCAAGCAATATTTAGTGTATGCCAGAAGAAATTTTTAACAAATAAAAGAAGCCTACTATTTGTCTATATTTGCAAAAGAAAATAACATCGTCGTCTCGACTTTCTCATACATACGTAAATATGTTGAAGAACTTTAAAATTTCTGAGATTCAGATTAGAACTTCAGGAATTCATTTCAATCCCCACATTTTTTTAGCATCAGCTGCCACATATACAGAGTATGTTCCATTCAATCAAGTAGCGTCAAGTACCGTTTTTTTGCAACAAAATATGTAATGAATATCAACCCATTATAAATTAACTTATGATCTACTTGTCTTCGGTTTCAAAACTCCTTCTTCTACTGTTTTTTTTACTGATACCAATGTATCAGTGGAAAAGACAAATCTGCACAATTTTTCAAACTTGTCTATAAATACCTAAAACTTTGTGGTACCTTTGACTGCAAAATCCATCTAAATCCAAGCTGCCACTGCGTTGCTGTATCACGATTAAACAACAAATATTCTGCAAGTATGGGAAAACGAAGAAACGATTCTAGACGACTATAGTAAGAAGTTAATTTGTCGTAACGCGAAACTAATTTTTTAATAAGTATTAAGGAGGTACGTCGATGTCAATGCCTCGGGAGATGACCGAAAATGGACGTGACACTAAATTACAGAAGAAAATGCAACAGTGATTAAGAATTACTGTATTTAGACAGCGGTTGTGCATGTAATCCTTGCGCATACGGGTGGGTACTCAACGAATGCTCGTTTACGGTCTCCATCAGTTTATAAATTCGTTACAAAAGAGGTTTTCAATTAGGCACGATACGAAACAGGCTATTATCTCGTCAGGGGATGCTAACCTGCATAATTCTAATCTAAATATGTAAGAAAATTAATAAATATGTAGCGTATTCTATGTGTCAGGAGCGAAGTCAGTCGATGTCACATTCTTTTTCTCCTTTTATTCCTTGTTTCAAGATAATAGCTCTCATGTCGATGTCACACTCTTTTATTTCTTGTCTCGCAGCTCATTGGAATTCATAGCAGAAATACCTTCGCTGTAGTTATCTTTACAACTAATTGAAAATTTTTATTAAAGTCGTCAAACTGACTTGATGAAATAAAGCAGCTGTTCGAATTAGTTGAAAAACTCGGGTGAATTTAGTAACGCTAAATTTTCACGTGTGAACAGTAGGTACATTTAAGTTTTATAGATTTACCAAAACCATGTTATAATTGATTTATAAAACTGTTTTTTTTTTTTATTTAATTTAATATCAATGTTATTTTCGGATATTATAAACTAGTGGAAAAATTAAGGGATTAAAAAAAATCAAAATTTTTAGGTAATTTTCAACAGGCTGTAACTTGAAGAAAAATGGTCGCACAGAAAATTTAAAAAAAGGAAATTGTAGCTCCAAGTAAGTATCTAGTTTTTGGATCTGAACTTTGAAATTTTTTAACGTCAGCAATTTTCGAGTAATCCTAAGAAAACCACCGACAAAAAAAGATTTTTTGGTTCTTTTTTTGTGGTCTACGAACTTGAAAACAATTTTTTTGACTTAACCACCATATGGACCAGATAACTTGGTTATTCAGCTTCAATTCCTTTTTTTTAAAGACTTTTATACGATCATTTCTCGCCGAGATATCGGTCTTTGAATGGAAAAGGATCATTTCGTTACATTTCTATCGCAACATTATAAAAATGTAACGAAAACTGAAAAAAACATTTTTTTCTCATTTTGTCAAAGGTTATGAGCTTTTTAGAGCAAAAAACGTGATCCTTTAGTTTTTCCAAAAATGCAATCGAGTAAAATAAAAAAACCGCTGGCAGGATTGAACTGAATCTCTGTAGGGTTTTTGTGGGTATATTGAACTGTAAAAGGTACACTTAACATCAGTGGTTTCCTCGATATTTTTGATTCAGCGCTTGATTTTTTTGTTGCTTTTTCAAATTCATGTAAAGAATGAAAAAAAAATTCGAAGAACCAATTGCTAATTCTTGTAGAGAATTTATTCAAGTTCTCGAAACCCACCTTTATCTTTTTGTGCGATCATTGGTTGCTGAGATATCGATAATCAAACACAAAATGATCCTTTTCCATTCAAAGACCGATATCTCGGCGAGAAATGATCGTATCAAAGTCTTCAAAAAATGGAATTGAAGCTGAATAAACAAGTTATCTGGTCTATACGGTGGTTAAGTCAAAAAATGTTTTTCAAGTTCGTAGACCACAAAAAATAACCAAAAAAAATTTTGAAAATTTATTTTGTCGGTGGTTTTCTTAGGATTACTCGAAAATCGCTGACGCTAAAAAAAATTCGAAGTTCAGATCCAAAACCTAGATACTTGGAGCTACAATTTTCTTTTTTTAAATTTTCTTTTAACCATTTTTATCCAAGTTACGGCCTGTTTTTTTTTTCAACTTTTTCCAATTTTTTCCACTAGTTTATCTACGTAGGTGATATCAGTCATGTTCGCGCTGCATTGAATGAAGTGATCTGGTCAGTTCAAAACCGATTGTGAATTATTACATTTCTCGAGGAAACGGTTGTCCAGTTCAGTAGGTAATATAACGCTTTGATGGCCGCTCATGAAACGCCGCATTTTCGTTTTAATGCAAAACGCGCTTAAAGGGCATATAAAATAAAGATAAGCCTGAAATTATACGTTACAAGGTTGTTATAGCGTGGGACTTTACAGTTTTAAGATGCAAATATAGCGGTTTGAATAACTTAGATTTAGATACGTTTTAAACTTAAAGTGTTGCTTTAATATGTTTTGAAGATGGTCCTAAGCACCACCTTAGACGGCAGTAAAATGTTTAGTGGGATGTGTATAAAGAACGTATAATACTATTAACATTTGCTATAAAAGTTTGTTTTTGCAATATTGCATGACTGACAATTTTACTCTTTATCTCATCACGAAGTAAACAAATTTTCATCTCATAATAATTGACACAGTTTCATCAATGCAGATTGAGCTGAGTATTATTTGATAGAAGAGTCGTGATATATATTTTATTAATTCCGAATAAAGTGATACTATAAGGATAAAATTATAAAGGTAAAAGTTAATGTCTCTTGCGCAACAAAAATATTTATGAATTATTTAATATTTAAATATTAAAGCTTGATTTCCTTTCTTTTGGACGTTGTACCTATATTGACGATAAATATAGTTATTTTGAATATTTACACTTACCAGCATTTGCAATTTGTGGAGTCAAAACTATGACTAAAATTACTAAAGCCGGTCCTGGCTCTAAAAGTTGAGTCCACGCCGACATGGCGCGTCCTGAAAAAAAGAATAATAAATATCAGTAAACATATATAATTTCCATTAAAATCGAAAATGAATAAATATAAATAATTTATGAAAACGTCTTATGAAAACTGCGTTACTAGTTAAAGGCGTAATAGATTTTTTTTTGTATTCAGATGCATTAACTAGCTATCTTTAGGTACTGTAGATAAACGTCATTTGCATACATTTTCTACCTCTTCCTTTGCCGTAACTTATTACATCATCGCTACCTGTGATTTAATACGAATCTGCAATTTTCAAAGTTCGAAGAGCTCTGTGGTGTCCTCTTTTTTTTGTAGATTGTAAAATGCTAATTGAGTGAATAAACATTCCGTAAAAGCAAATACTAATACATTTTTAAAACCGTAATTTTTACAGTTACTCCGTCAACAGATTTTTATACTACCAATAAAAACGGAATATTTGGTCATCCTATTTAATATCGTTTATTCTTCAGAACGTTTATTATACATCATTTCTAAACAATGCCAAATCATAATCGCGGTTTGGCGTGTATGACTATTTTTTTTTTGAAGTTGTAATGAACGTTATTTAACAAACTGCCAAACAGGATGTAGGTTAGGTGTTTATTTCTAGCCATAACTGGACGAACGTTGAAAAAAAACTCAGCGGATGTATATTTGTAAGTCTGTTGTAACTTGAAATGAGAGTAAATGGAAAAAGTTTAGGTAAGTAACTGTACTCTTTTTGAAATGAGAATTATACGGTTGAATAGATAAAAGGATACTAACCATAAAATTATAATTACGTCAATATATAAACAAATAAATTGTGATGAAACCGCTCAACCTTGGCCGTAAGAATTTGGAAGCTTAGAAAAACAAATTTATACAACTCATCTCTTCTAAGTTAAATAAATTGACTACGCTTGGTCTACTGAATCTTGCCAAGAACGTCACAAATCCATGGAAACTACAGCGGAATAAAACGATAACGTAATAATAAAACTGCGTTTATAAATAATCATACTTTGCCTGTTAAGTCAGGCATGGGAAGTAATATCTACTAATTTCATAATAAAATTCATAATATACCTGTACGTTAAATTTGACATATCTTAAAAACTGACTATGACACATTCGTTATTTTTAGTACTATCTTTTATTGTAGTTTTTTTGTATCTTTGGCTGGAGTGTTAACATGTATAATTAAAATGTCAGATCAAATAATCGGATATCTTACAATCTTGAATGCGTATATATCTATTTAATTTTGCAACGAGTTAAGAAGGATCCGTCAAATTCTATAAAACCTGAATATATTTAATTTTAATATAAACGTTTTCTTACCACATAATACAGTACTACATTCTCATTAATACCTAAAAGCTGTATTAATTGTACTTAGATTGTACCCAAAAAATAGTAAAATAAATTTTACTTGGGACAAAATTAAATTGGTCTCTTATAAATTAGGTATATAAACAATATCAACATGCATTTACTGTTGTTTTTACTTTAAAGTATATGCCATTTTTTTTCTTGGAACGACTAAAGAATTAAAATTTGAAGAAATAATGATTTTTAAAGCACAGAGACTTATTTAGTTAGTTTATTTAGTAGAGTTACAAAAAAAAATAAACACAAAACAATAATGATTTGTTTTTCTACCGACCACATTTAAATATTTATTTTGAAAAGTTGTATTTATTCTTAATGTTTATGTACTTACTATCTAGAAGAACACAGTGTCGTAAATAAAAACGAAAGGTAAAATTGAACAATACAAAAGTCAAACTGGATTCTTTATACGATTTGAGCTATTTATTTCTTGGGACATCTTTATTATCCGGATAAATACAATTAACTCCCAAATCTAATTTCACTTAAAATAACCTTCAAAATATATATGTGGCGCTGTTACTAAAACCCACCGTTCCAAATGTGCTTTGGTAGATTCAGGAAGAAATATTTCTCGAGTGAGGAATGCAAAAAAAATTTTTTTTTCACAGGGCAAAGACACGGACGAGTAGACACGCGGGCATTCGTTTCTCACATTTATTTTACAACGTCTGTTGCAAATCCGTCGTCTATCGTTCACCGCAGACGTAGCAGTAAGTCGGACACAGGATGACCTCGACCAAGCAGGTTTATTTAAAAAGTAACTTATACGCATCTGTATTGTTAATATTTAATTGTTTATTATACGGTAGCCATCTAAGCCGAAAATAAGGTTGTTTGTGTTATAAAAAAATCTAATACACCGAGAAACTAGTTGGCTAAGCTTATAGTGCAAAATATTTATAGAATTTTTTATCTATGTAGTCAATCAAATGCCGAGACATCAGCACCTGTTGTAATGGAGAATATGTTCCTATTTTAATTCCATCAGCACTCAAACACCTTGTTTCGGTATGAAGAACGTGTCCAGGTTTATATTGGGGAAACGTTATCAGGCTCGAAGGACCATACCACAAACGCTACGCACTTAATTAATACAAATATTAAGAATTACAACAATTTTTTTCTTGAGGCTTTTCAAGTTCTTAAACAGTAACAGTTGCTTAAATAGTCATGTTCTCAAATGGTCTTTTTTAATACCGAAATCCAAACAATATACATTAACGGAAATAAGAAAATTGTAGCAACTGTTAAGATGATTGGGTTCTTTGAACTTGACGCTTAGCCTCTTATATAGGAAAAATAAATATTTGCACTTCCTTTAAAAGTTTCGTGAAATATTACTAGTTTGCGTTAATAATTAGTAATTTTTAAAATTGAAACAAAAGTTCTGTAACCATTTATCGGTGTCAAACGTTTTGTGTTTAAATCTGCCCATTTTACTGAACTTTTAATATCCAGTTTAAATGTTAATATTCAATATTAAAATATACTATTATACAGGGTGTCAAAGTTTTCAACACCTGGTAGAACTTTTAAAGTTAATACAAAAAGCCTTTGTAAACATGGGTCTTCAAAGGCTTAGTTTTCGAGATACAAGGTACTCAACTTTTTTTAATCAGTTTAAAAAATTAATTTAATAAGTTAAAAAAAAAAATAAAAACAAGCAAGGTTGCATAGAACGATAAAAATCTAAATATCTTTCTAAAAATCTAAATTTTTTATTAAAAAAACTCATAAAGTACATTAACGAAAAAGTTACAATCATTTTATTCCGTAAAGTTGAAAAATGTTTACAACATTTGAAAAAATCTGTTTTTAAAATTTAATTTGAATACCCTGTATCTCGGAAACTAAGCCTTTGCCGACCTGTAATTACATAAGCTTTTAGTAATAATTTTAAAAGTTCTATAACGTGTTAAATTCTCGGTACAAAAAACTTAAACACCACTGTATTTTATAGAATATATTTAAATTTTAATATCTGGTTTATCAAATTATTTCAGATAATTTAAGTATGAAAACATCTGAAATCTCGACTATTTTGGTTGTCGATGCGGCGCTACCAAAACATTTGAATAATAGGCGATCATATTTATTAATTATTCAGTAAGCAAACGTGGGCGTTAGGTGTCACTTTAGTTTGGAGTTCAACGAATCCTACAACTTAAAAACGATTTATCGTCTAAGAATAATTCTTGTGGTTTAAGATTAAATTACCGCTGTTGCGCATAAAAAACGATCTTGACCAAAAAATTGAATATTACAAATAATGAGCATTGCAACAGAACAAACCAATTTAGTTAATATTTCGAAAGAAGTGACTGCCTAAATAATTAGAACTCTTCACATAGAGAAGGATTTTTTAATAATCTTCTGACCTCTGCAAATATTAATAACGCAAAAAACCATGATAATTCTTCAAGTAACACTGCATGAAATTAATTCTTTCAATTTAAAAATAATTGTTTAAAATAAGGATATAATTGCTTACTTACTATATAAATAAGTTCTACAATGCAGAAAGGTAAGGCTTATATTAGAAAATTACGGTGTAGTCACGAAATCGAGTCACCAAAATACTATTATGGTAATTTGAATCCATAAATGAAGTAAACTGGTAAGTTACTATTGTCACAAACATCCATATTGAGTTGGTAAGTTATTTTACTTCAAGACTAAAATGTTAAAGTTGAATTTCTAATGGCGACATGAATTATTATACACATGTATGTATTTTTATAATATCGCTATTGCGGCTATTACCTATACCCTAATTTACGGTTCGAAGTTAAAGATGGAGTATCCAAAGTCAAATATGGCAAGTCGTTTAAAATATAGAAATTGAAATAACTTTGTCATACTGGATCAGCTATCTTGATTTTAGATAATTTGACACCAAATTTATGAGCAGAGACTCCAAAAACATTTCACAACATACTTTATCAAAATCGGATGATTAGAAGAATAATAACGTTATTCGCTGACATTCATTCAGCACCTCAAGTATTCAAATTTAAAAGGTCATTACTCCGGTAAAAAAAAAATCGTAGATGGGCAATTAAAAACTCATTTTGAAGGGAATTAACTAAAAAAAAATATTTGCTATACATGACCACGGCTACTCCAACGTAGCCGAAAAACCAATATTTTGGTCTAACCTCAAATATCTTAAACTCCTGACGTGATAGTCTGAGTTCAGACTTCGATTCTACGTTGAAAAATACTTCAGAGAAACCTTCTATATGTTAAACAGCTGTACTTTGTTTATGAAGCATTCCATTGCAGCAATTTGAATCGCCAGTTTCTCCAGCAACGATGAGTAGTACGTATAAAAATACCTCCACCTTTCCAATTTATTTGAGATGAGCACCACATCGTGTAATTAGTTAAAAGATTTAGAGAGTACCGTTTCCATTTAACCTATATTAGCTCCTCCATAGCGATATGTTTGTTTTCCCGTAAATGTCACAAATGAAAAAATCATACATGCCTCTCAAGAATGGACTCAGTAACATCTTGAACAAACTAGCCCGAGGCCGCCAACGCCGTTTCCCATGAAGAAATGTTTACACGGGACCGTTTGAGCAAATGTTTGAATTTTAGTTTAAACCCTCGTTTAATGTGAGAATAGCCGCAATAACTGCCTCCCATCTTTTGAGAAAAATGCGCGCAGTTGCCGAGATGGACCGCGAAAAATAAAACAACTGAAAACTGCACAGAATAAACAGTTTCATTGATGATGTCCTAAAACTCCCCTACCAAACAGAAACGCCCGATACTAGACGTGATTTTAAGTTGATGACTAGATGAAAAGATTCAGCCTGCTGTTACATTTTGATGGATGCGCTTCATTGCAATATATTGCAATGATATTATAGGTATATTGAATTTTTTTTTACAGTTACTATTTAGATATGGACAATTCAAAGACAAACTGACACTTAACACAAAAAGAACTGAAGTACATAGCAGAAAATTGGCAGTGTAACTCGGCATTTTTACATGTTTATAGAATTCACATGTGGTTCCCGTTTTTTGTTTGTTAAAATTCAATAAAACGCATGCAAAACACACTTCAAATTCTTTTTTATTTGAAACTACAACAGTGAGCCTTATATCATATGCCTAAATTTACAAAATCAGGTGAAGTCCCTCAGCGACCCCACACGAGAGTTTTTGGACAACCTGTATTACTATATTTTAATAGTGTCTCTTTATTTGACTTACCTATTTGTTCATCGCAAATTAAATATTTGGTTTGAAGAAACATAGTTTGTTTCAAATATATATACTATTTTTACAAACTAGACACACCTACTAAACATTATATAGGAGTTTTGTATTGAACTTATTGAACTTACTTCAGTAAATTACTTAAGTTCTGTTACGTGCTTATAAACCTGTATAATGGCTTTCGTATAAATGAAAATTTTTAGATTCGATTTTTTTTAATTCCTTGCGTTTTTCAATTTAAAAAATCATGCCGGTTTTAATAGACATACATCTTATGTTTGCCTATCAAATAAACAAACTCGTACGAATATTGTTCCTTCTGTTTTAAAAGAGTCACTGGTTAATTAAAGTTACTTAAAACGAAAAATATTTGCAAATATCGTATAGTATTATTCAAATGATATTTTTTTACTCTTAAACTTCGATACATCCATTATTAGATAGTTGCAAAATGTGTGTGTTACACAAGTCAACCAAATTATTGTCTCATTGCGAAAAAAATAATTAAGCAAGAAGAATGCGAATGCTAAGGATAAATTACAAAACACAAAATACTATTAGGTCAGATTTTCCCCATTATTTTGCATAAATTAATAATAAAACTTACTTCTCTACAATAATCCGGAATTTTATCATGTGTTTACACATTCTTGTAGTACGCTTGAAACCGTTGAAGTCCTATAGCTTTTATTAATTATTAATAAATGATATAACTGTAACTTGTCGAATTGCAAAAAATTAAACGATAATCCATTCAGTTTCTTAAATTAATAAGGCTATTAGTATGTGTGTAATATTGCAATTATGATTATTAAATGGTAATTTAATAATTTAATAAAAATATTAAATAATAATTTAATAAAATTAAATAAGATATGGTTATCTATTATATAAATCATAATGAATACTTAAATATGTACATAATTACAATGTTTTTCAAAATGTATTAGTTGTGAAAATTTAATTAGTTAGCATGAAAATTTAACACGTGGATTAATGAGAAGAACGTTTAATTGTTGGAATAGAATGAAAATATGTGGTCATTGACAGTAAGTAAAAATATAGTTTTTAAGAACAATTTATTAAATTAATGAAAAATATTCTCCTTCAATTAATCATAAAAAAACCCTTGCATCATGCATCATATAAATGTTTTATTTCCATTTAGTGTATGTCCTCTCCCTCAATCTTTCTCGAGTTATCGTGTGATAACTCGACAACGTTTCTCTCTACTCGTGTAATAGACAAACATGCACACAGGCAGACATTTTCTTTTACGCTCAATCCTGAAGTGGGTTCTTCAACCTTTGGCGTAAAAACAAAAAAACTGGACGTTTTCTACGAAACACCAAACTATTACATTTTTCCTCGACGCGCGTTTCGCCAACTAAGCTGCCATCTTCAGGAGAAGATTAAAACTTAGTTGGAGAAACGCGCGTCGAAAAAAGTATAGTAGTATAGTAGTCGGTGTTTCGTGGAAACATGGTTGTGATTTCCTCAAACTGGAAATCACAACGTTAGATAATTTTATATTTAACTTCCGATAATAATGCGCTATCTCTGAGGTCGATTGAACCGAAACCTGCTGATATTTTCTCTCCACCTTCTGGTTCAAACAGTTTGTATTCAGTGTAACGAAATCCGAAGAAACAACGAAAAACGTTTGTTGAGTTAAGAACAGGATAGGTCCGTGAGACCGATGTTAGTATTTGTGTAACAAAATAAATAGGGTAGATACTAATTATCATAATTTCCAGAAAATTAGTAAAGAAAGTTTTTTTGGAAACGTTTGCAGCGCAGTTTTTAGATTCCACAACACTGCGTTGCACTGCATTTTTTATACTATATCTAGAAACGTATGTAAAGTAAATAATAAAAATAAATTAAAGTGTATATAAAGTAATTAACATCGATTTCCAAGGAACGAAATCCAAAGAATGTATCATGAGTTTACTGCACTATTACTATATGAAAATTTTAGATTGTATTACTTTTTTTCATTCTATTTACTATACCTTTGTTATTTGTAATATGTAGCGTTTTTATAAATGAATATGATTTTCAGATTTCAGAAGTATTTCATAAAAATTTCACGATATAATTGAGTAAATAATGATCTAAAAACCAAGACGCGTCTATTCAAAATTTTGGTATTATATACCGATGTTAGTAACGGTGTTCCATGAACCCACCTTAGTACTAGTCTAAGAGCTGGTAGACATTTTTGGGAAGGTGTTTGAGGCAATGTGAAAAGTTGCTCAAAACTTCCTTTAGTGTTACCTAAATACAAAAATGCAGACCTGGCTGATGGGTTAGGGGGCTTAAGTGACCATTAAATTTTTCAAGAAGCGAAATAATTTTTGAAAATAATGTTCTTGAGGCACATTGGGATTTTATCATTTTAAAATTTAATATTTAGAGTTGAAAAATCAAAAAAGCCAGATCATTTAACCGGGTCAAAAAGTTTGCCAGCCGTTTGCAAAATTAAGTATTTTTCAAAAAAAATCAAAAAATGTACTAGAGGCACTTTGAAATTTTTGTAGGGTTTTATTCGTGACTAAAAATAGTTATTTACAAAAAGACAGGTCGTTTCGGTGGGACATTTTATCCACTAGGTGAGTGAGAATATTCAATGTGAGTGGGAGTGAGTAGTGCGGTGCGCGAGTTGAAATGGGAGAAAACGCGTATATTGGCAGCTGTAGGAGCATTCGTGCGGTCGTTTATAAGAATTTTGGAGTATAAAACGTTCTGTCGTATACTGCAACGTATTTATCTAACACGTGTTTTTATAAAAGTCCTCTTTTGTCGATGGTTATTTGCAATGGATAGTGATAATTGTGTAAAAAAAGTGTGTGTTATTTGCACAAAAGACACTACATTATTTTACCAACCAATTCCAACTTAAAAGACGGTTTTCAACCCATTGTTACAAAAATGTCCCAGCTTTAATGAACAAATATCATGACACTTCATATAGAAATTCTGATGTGCCTCTTTCCCCACAATGGTATTATTTTGTTTTGTTTGTTTTTTTTTTAATTTAATATACCCATAAATAATGATAGTTATTCGTAGTCTAAAAGTTTTAAAATAACAAAATTACGACTAAGAACGTTTTAAATACTCCAAAATTCTTACAAACGACCGCACGAATGCTCTTAATCACGTGATTTTGGGGGAGCCAATCACACTGCATCGTGCTTGCTCTTGAGACAGCTGCCGATATACGCGTTCTCTACCATTTCAACTTGCGCACCGCACTACTCACTCCCACTCACGTTGAACATTCTCACTCACCCGACGGGTAAAATGATCTGGCTTTTTGATTTTTCAACTCATTTCACTTTCTCAAGAACATTTTTTTCAAAAATTATTCCGTATATAAAATGTAATGGTCGCTTAAGCCCCTTAACCCATCAGTCAGTTCTGCATTTTTGTATTTAGGTAACACTAAAGGAAGTTTTGAGCAACTTTTCACATTGCCTCAAATACCTTTCCAAAAATGTCTACCAGCTCTCCTACTATACTGAAAGCTTAAGCAATAAACATAAAAAAAATCACCGATAGGTACTGCACTTCCATTCCGTCACGTGAATGTGGAACTAAATGACTTATTGCCGCTTTTAAACCACAGTTGTACGCGCAGAAGATTGCTGCAGCTGTCCGTATTCGTTTCGCATTTATCATCTGTACCATTATCATAAATTTACATATGTTTTTAAATAATCAACGTCTCTAGGTGAAAACCTGTCTCGACGATTGTGTAACGATCGTTAACGCTATTATCTTATGCAGTTTAGTCTCTGCGCCGGCCGTTTCAATGAAGGTAAACATCGTCAAATAAAGCAATGTCTCGGTCGCAGTTGTGACTAGAAATAAATTATGCATCCTTAACCGTAGTAACATGATACCTTGCCAATAACACACATAAAGTCGGCTCTCGTTACGGATCCTATGGCCGAAGAAATTTTGTCGGAATGCCCACACACTGATTAATGGATGCTGGCCGTTTCGACATCCGGCAACTGCATTTCAATCTGGACACATGGTGTAGGGGAGAGAGAGGTACATTGATACACGAGGCGCATTGATACGCATTTCAAATTTCGCGGCAGAAGAAGTCCATTTGTTTCAATCTATTACCTCAAAGATGGCACTAGTGTGGGCTACTTGTCATAAAAATTTAGTAACGGAAAAACGAGTGAGAGTAAAGTTACATGTGTTTAGTTTATTTTGGTGCGAGAAAGTAATTTTTGACATGTGTGTGTGTGTGTTTTTACCAACGTGGTAGCAATAGTGCTGCTTGTGTCACCATTCCTAAACATAAGTATTATTTAAACATTGTTTGCAACCAAGTGTATGCACTGTAAGGTTAAATATGTCACTAGTGATTATTTCTGTCAGAGTGCATTTCGGGTACATTGATACATAATATGAATTTTTGAGAAAATAGATCATTTTCTCGGTTTCTGGCCACCATTTCAAGAAAATGGGGTGTCCCGTTTCGTTTTGTGCAGTCGGTATATCAGGGTAAAGAAGAAAGTTATTCGACGCACAGAAAAGCAGAAAAAAAACTCTATTTTGTGCACAAAAATACACGCACGAAAAAATGATTTTTTTGTGCATGTATGTACATATGAATGTACCCGAGAAAATATGAACAAGTACCATTCAAAAGGCTTATTATGCAAGTTTTTTTTATTTTACTAGCCTTGAAAAATACGTCAATAAAACGTCTAAACGTTGACATTTTAAAAAGATTTAAATGTGTCTTCTGTGAGCTGTCTTCCACCCCAATGAAACTATGTCTTAGAAGAGTTAGTTACTATTACTCTTACAATAGTTACATCTTCCCATTCATTGATGGCAACACAATTTATTCAAGTCTGAAAGATAGTAGCAAATGATGCGCTTCACCTTGAAGCCCATAAACAGGATATAATTGCAATAGAGGATATTAGAATCTACATGACGAATGTAGATTCGTCAATATTTTCCTACATGTGACAAATTCATTGAATTTTCAATATCGTCAGTGGTTTCCTTCAAAACGGATTTACCGTTTTGAAAGAAAACACTTCCTCTAGTATCTATTGGCGCAACAGAATGAAATATTATGATGTCATATGTCTAATCAGTGGGAAAAAAGCATGAAAACCCCCATAATGGAATTCTACATCTCTACGTCAAGTTCTCTGTAATTATTATGGACTTACTGATACTATTTGAAGATACTCACAGGTCCTTGGATATATTTATATTTTCTAGAATCTTCTAAGGTGTGCAGTTCCATTATATGCGATAATGGAATTCTGTGAAAACCAGACGCACGAAACACTTAAGTGTAGTTTGAATCACTTAGCCTTTTTAAGTAAGTGCGTAAATGTAGCATATTATTTAATAAATAGCCTCTGGAAGTATATGTTTTCCGCTGGGGCATCATTAACGTGTTTTTTATCAAACAAAAATGTCCTTAGATATCAACGCATCTTTAGTTTTCGCTATTTGTCAGCTGTGAACTTTCTAAAGTTGGAAGTGCATTTTCTTGTTTTCCGTCTTTGATAACAAGTAAAGTTTAATATTGTTTTCTAGATGGATTAAAGAGAAAGTTTATCAACTGGTTCCAAGTCGTCATAAATGATAATAACTATATAACATAACATAAGATATAGAATAATTATATAACGCTTCTTTGGTTAATTCAGTAAAAAATACTGAAATTAAGTTAGTAAGTTAAGTAAGTTAGTAAACTGCATTTTAACTATATCTATTGGAAATAGTACATGAAAGTCAATTATATTTGATGTGCCATTCAATGCACTGGATGTAAAATGTAACACTTATAAATTGCAACAGTTCGAATATCTAACCTAATAGGAATACGAAATGATTCTAAAGTTTAAAATATTTGTATTGGTGAAACTGAGAAGCAGTATAATCTTCAATCGTCAGACGACATATCACCGTTGATTTGATCAAAAATATTACTGTGCAGCAACAGTAACTTTGCCCTTGGCTGCAGTAGACAAAACCTGAAATTGTGGTCATTTATTTTGTAATTGCAGTCGTGAACTCTGCGAGAAGTACAGTCGGTTATTATTACTACTTTCGGTACTAACTACGGTTAGTACTCCTTTCATTTTGCGCAGTTCACGGGCAAATATATTCTGGTTGTATTGTAATTATATTTGTTAAGAATTACTGGACAAGATGGAGCTCCAAAAGTGAGAAAAATAATGTAAAACATTGAGGCTGAAAAATCAACAGAAAACAGAAGAAACGTGTGCATTGTAAACAAGAAAACTAAAAAAAATGCAAGAAATTGACCAAGAGGTGAGGTAACAGAGGTCCTGGGAGAAGAACGTTTTTTTTAAATATTAAGAAAAACGATAAGAAATTAGTAGTTTAAAACCCTTTAATAGTGTGAGTTTTTGAGTATGTAATGGTATGAAAAAAAATATAAAACTGAAGAACCCAGTGGAGAATGTTCGCTCAAGCAAAGTGTATGACAATTTATCAGTTTCATGTGTGATTTTATTGTATACATTTCTAAATATCCCGAAAAATTGTCCCTTATCATATTACATGTTATCTCATAGGCGGTGCAAGTTGAAAAATCTGACATGTTAAGAATTAAGAAGTTTTTATTGCGGTTTTGGAGCATGAATCAAAACCATGAATTCAAGTTGAATTGCATATACCTTAATAGACGAGGTGTGTAAATTACGTAATGAGACCATTTTTTTTATTCGAATAGAATTATAATTCAGTATTGTCTCCTTCAAAAAAACTTCCTTGGGAAGCCATACAGCGCTGAAGACGGTTCTTCAATTCCTCATTGCAGTGCTGGAACTCATATACTGGAATAGCCGAATAGCCTTCAGCTGGTCGATTACAGCCGTTTGAATGTTTTCTATGGTCTCAAAATGACGTCCCTTGAGGTGATTTTTCACCTCAGGAAGAGAAAAAGCTACAAGGACTCAAGCAAGGCGAATAAGGAGGCTCCTTAGCCTCCTTATTCGTCACAGGGATGTTTTTACTGGCTAAAACTCGTTTACTGAAATGGCTGTGTGACAAAGTGTATTGTTGTAATGCAACATCCAGTTGTTGTTGATGTTTGGTGTCACTTTCTGTAAAAGTGTTGCTTTATTGCTCGGCCTGGAGGCACAAACTCTTTGTGGACAATTCCCTGGCTATCAAAAAAGCAAATTAGCATGCATTTGATCTTCGACTTGTTCATTCTTGCTTTTTTGGGTCTTGGAGAGCTTGAAGTGTGCCATTCCATGCTTTGGCATAAAATGAGAATTAATTATTTTCAATCGATTCCAAAAAGTAAAGAAACTTTTCTCTCCTGATGTCCTATTCTTCCTACGAAAGGTTTTTTGGAACCATTTTTGCGCAGATTTTTCTCATCCCCAATTCGTTAGTCAAAATTTGATGAAGAGTGGTGTGATTCAAATTTAACTCTTCCCTATCTATCATTCTTGTCGTCAACCGATGATCTTAACGCACAAGATCCCGTATTCTATCGATATTTTCATTCAATCGACACTCTTCCTTCTGAGAATGCCTTAAACCACCAAAAAAACTGGTCTCTTGAAAAAAACACTGTCTCCGTAGGCATGTTGAAGTTTTGCAAAAATATCCGTGGTGCTGTGTCCAAGTCTGAAGCAAACTCTGATAGCACACCGTTGCTCAAAATTAATGTCACTCATTTTTAAAACGCACTAGAAAAAAATCCTGTTTACGAAAACAGTGACAAAGAACAAACAAATGACTCTAACAAATTTAAACTTGTACTGAAGGTGCATTACATGTTAACCTACCGCCCTTCCAAGTCCCGTCTCCGCAGTGTTGCTAGATCGGGCGCTACGTTGACAGTTTCATTACTTATTTTACACACCTCGTACATTTGTATATTAATATATATGAAATATGTAATTCCCCGGTCTCCCCTACATATTTGCTACATATTGCTGAACCTGAAATTCGTTCCATATTATCAATCTTTATTAATATAATTTCCATTAAATCTGTCTACAGTTAATTCCAACAAATAATATTAGTTACATTACACATTATAGATAATTAATTAACGAATAAAATTTCAAAACGAAATATGTTGCTCACAACTCACCGATCCAGTTAATTCCGTAAAGGTACAACTTGTACGCCGGTCGAATTTCCGGATTAAATTCTTAATCGCTTTTTGTGTATTCCGTAATCAGTGATACGGGAAATTATCGAGAAGTAATGCTCACAGAATTTTGATGGACTCGTCCGAGCCGAGAACCGTTAGGTAAAACTTGTTAACATTATTCCTTTTTTATTAATAGACGAACGGCAAATGTATTATTACGATTACGGTACACGGCAAAATTTAACATATGTGTAATACGCTGAAAAACTTTGATGGAAGCTATTATTATTTGACGAATGCCGATAAATATGACTACTCCAAATTCGCTAAACGTGAGGAATCACACGTTATTGTAGGCTATATATTATACCGGGTGACTCAGGAGGTCGGGCCAAACTTATATATTGAAAACTACTTAACGAATTTTTTTTAATTAGGAGAGTTTATATTATAATTCATTTCCGACTAAGTGAAGGAAATGTCCAAGATGTCCGATTTCTGATTTCGCCAAAAATGATTTTTTAAATTTTAACCAATTTTTTAAATGGGACCCCTCGTATATTTTCACATATTTGAAAATTTTATATAGTGGAAAATTAATTTTTTTCAAAATTTTTATATTCATCATAGAGGGCAGCGTTACTGCGCTAAGTACTCACAAAGCATCTGACATTATCCATAAAATATAATCTTAAAAACAAACTCTATTTAGTTCAAATGGAACATCTAGTGGGTTATTCACGTTTTAAATTGTTTGTTCAATAAGGATTTAAACGATGTACATACTGTCGTTATTACATTAGACGCAAATGTAGATTTAAAGAAATTTTATGAAAAAAAAAAATTAAAAAAAAAACATTTCCACCACGAAAACGAGATTTGACACTTGGGTTATGTATACGCTGATGCGAAGAATCCAAATATGTAAAATTATACAGGCTGTTCCATTTACAAAACTGGATTTAATACTAGGTATTTTCGGCGAAACCAGAAATCGGTCATCTTGGAGTTTTTCGGCACTTGCTTGGTAATTAATTCTAGTGCAAACGCCCCGAAATTTAAAAAAATCTGTTAATTGGTTTTCAAGACATAAGCAAGTGTGTAAAGTAATCATTTTTTGTGCAAGGGACAATCACACGAGTTAAAAAAATATGTATATCTGTAACAAGTGCCCAGTCCTTATAAAGAACCATCCAAAAAAAAGCCATCAAATCTGGCTATGAATGAGAGAGATGGAAATAGCGGTTATGTCAAAGCTCAAAACGAAACTTTTTTGGCAACTGGCTGTCACAATTGTAAAACAAATAATAGCTGTTACATAATGTAACAGTCTTGACAATTAAATAAGGTTATAAATTTAGGATAATAAGATTTAAGATAATAGATAAGAATAGAAATATATATTTTTCTGCTCGGCCAACTTTGATGACGTATTTTTTTAGATGACTCGTTATAAGTTCTATTGCTCTTTTTTTGCACTTCAGTGCAAAAATATACAATTGTAGAAACTATGAACCATGCCATAAAAGTACTGACAAGATTTTGAAAAAATATGACGTGACAACTTTTTTGCCAATAAATGTTGATTTAGCAACCCCACCATTTCCTTCACTGGGTGGACAAATCTGTAAACTGGTGTAAATAAAACAATAATCGAATTCGTAATATTCATATCTTACGACATACCATAGGTAGTCTTCGTTTATTATGATAGCCATTATATTATAATAATATATTATAGCACAAACCATAAGGAATGATTAAACATGTACATAAAATGTTCAAAATGATAGGATGCTATAATGGTCCTAACTTATCTTTTCCACCTACATAAAAATACGTGTTTTTTATGACGATGTCACTATTATTATTACAATGGTAATTTTTTCAAATTTGTAAGAAGAACCACGTAATCAAGCTTACGGTTAAATCTGCATCAAATTTTATTAAAAATAGTATGTCAGTGTTTCATTACAAGGGAACAGACTTTCATTAAGATTTTAGGAATTGTTAAGAAATCAGTTATTTTTAAAAAAGAAATGTTGGTAAAATATTTTTTATCATGTTATTTTTTTGTATCTCAAGCTATATCTATTTACATATACCTAAATATTAGAAATTCATTGCATGTGAATCGATTGACTATCACTTTTAGATTTTAAAATTTTTTTTGCATCCTTGTGCTTAATGTGATGATGAAATAAGTAGTAAAATACTAAACAATATTGACATTGCGACGGTATTTGCCTTAATTTAAATACACTATAATTTACGATACGCCCATCGATTTCTTAATATTAAAGCATTGTGTAAAACTCGGAGTATCTCGTGTCCGTTTTAACAGGCCTAAGGCCATGCATTTTAGGCTTTAAAATCCGATAAAAATTATTATGTCGTTAAAAAACTTACGCAATCTGTAAAATTTATTGTCATTGTAACTCCTATAAAAATAATAATAAAGAATTAGGCGTTGGAAAAATAGTATAAACCTCCATTTTATTTAAAATTATGTTAATATTAAATTGTGTAAAAATTTGCTATTAACTGTCATAAGAAATTGTAAATCGCATTAGGTAACAACAAACCAATTGTAAGGAAACTGCAGTCGCCTAACAAAAGCAATATATGAGTCATAGGCTACTTAAAAAGTAGTACTATTTATAATACTATACAGGGTGTCTATCAAGCGTCGGATTCGGTTAATAGGAGTGGATATAGTATAAATTTCAGAGTCGAAAAGTCCTTTATCATTTTTCGAATTGGGCATTAGCTTTCGCGGAATCGATTTATGAAGATTGGCCAATTAGGACGCGGCTACAGCGGCATGCTCCTCCCCATTCGGTGCACCAGGACATGCGCTACAGGAATTTTTCGATAGAAATGTTCAATCTGAGCTTACACAGTATGCCAATGGCAGGTCACTGTAGAAGTTGAGCGGATGGAGTCCAGGTCGCCGATGACTCTGTCCAGGTACACCAGGTCATGCGCTACAGGAATTTTTCGATGGAAATGCTCAATCTGAGCTCACACAGTATGCCAATGGCAGGTCGCTGTATATTCCTGTAGCGCATGACCTGGTGCACCTGGACAGCGTCATCGGCGACCTGGCCATTACCTGGTCGACATTGTCGTTGACCCGATGTCATGCTGCATAAAGATAAAGCTATTTTAATAAAAAATTGCCATAGCGCGTACCGAAAGGGGCGGAGCATGCATGTTGTAGCCGCGCCCTGATTGGCCAATCTTCATAAATCGATTCCGCGAAAACTATTGCCCAAATCGAATGATAAAGGACTTTTCGACTCAGAATTTTATACTCTATCCACTCCTACTAACGGAATACGACGCTTGATAGACACCCTGTATATACTTTTCGCCCATTTCTAAAGTACGATTCGATCATAAAGGTTTTGTATTCTTGAAAAAACATATTTTTCGCCTACGAATTATTCCAATTATTAGGTAGATATAAATTCTGGTTCTAAGGTAATGAAAACGATCTAAAGACATGAAAGACGTATGACTGGCAGTTGACACTTATAGTGACAGTTGATAAAAAAACAGATGCAATAAGAAATGGCATGCCTTCATATTTCCATATTGCCATGACCATGTTACTTCGTTTTAGTGTTGCGAAAATTCGAATTAAATAATTCGACTAATTCGATAGTTAATTAAAACTAACTAATTCGATTATCTAATTCGATATATCGAGATATAAATTAGTAGTATTTATTATTTAGTAGTAGTACTCCGACGGGGGAATGCGGTTGTCGTTGCCTCTGTTGACCTTTTTTTTTTTAGCTTTTTTTGTTTAATCTGCAGCCATCGCCCCTCGCTATAATTTAAATTTTACTAATAATAATTCGAATTATTAATTCGATTTTTAAATATGAATTATTACTACTAATTCGATAGTGAAAATAATTCGATTATTCCCAACACTACTTCGTTTCTTGAACGCATAATACATGCATTTTCAGTTTATTGTTTCGGCAACACATTTTGTTATGAAAAACCTCTTGTGAACCTCCTGATTAACAAAATTTAAAATTGGACAATCCTTCTCTTTCTAATTTCTGAATTGTTCTTGCAATTTAAACAACCAAATATGTGTCTGTTTGTACTGAAATACAATTACCGACGAAATTATTTCACGTATATAATTTTCAGCGGATCACCGTGTACCGTGGCGAATATGAATAATGTCAGGTTCTCAATCAGTCGTTCGTCGCATAGAGTAATGGATGGACGTCCTGTAGTAGGTTTCTCGGAAGACGCCGCTGTGGCAAGAGGCCGCAACGGCCGTGCCGACCGACAGACAGAATGCGCTAACAGTTATAGTTGGCCTTGACTGTGAGGTGTTCCCACGTGCTAGGCAAGGAAGATGTACGGAGATTTTGCAGATATTCACAATGCGAGATGTACATAAATACGAATAACCTGTAATTCATGACGGTAAAGGCATTGTCTCGCGAAGAGATCTCAAGGGAAGATCTCACAGTTATTACGCTACATCGTCGTTAGTAACTGAATTTACCGTAAATATAACAGAAGATCGCTGGATTTTAATAATAATAAGGTAGCTATTACAATGGACAAACGCACAGGAAATGTTGGAACGCTAGATTTATACATACCTACATATCTATATACATACATACGTACTTTGTCCATGTTAGGAGGATGTAAGAGTTCAGATATAAATGTACCGAAAAATAATAACAGTTTTCTGCATTACTTAAAATCTGCATTATGTACTAAATATCTCATGTAGGTATCTAATATTAATTTTAAAAGAAACTATTTTTTGATAGATTCTCAAAGAGTATGTATGTAGGCACAAGTCTTCGCAATTTTATTTAAGAGTGTATAAAGATTTGTATTTTTTACATACACTTCTAATCAATTTTCAAATTAATAAGTTGTTTTATCTGTCCCTACAAATTTACTTTAAGTCTACAAAAACTACGAAACCTACGAAATGTAAAATTTGTTGATTTCTAATCTAAAACAAGATACATACCTAATCAATAAAAGTCATTCAAACATTTCAAAATTGACGTAAATCCGTATCTGAAATTCCAACAAAACATTTGGTGAGATGGTTGAACATCGATTTTTTTTTGTATTAGATGTATTCAGTTTCCAATACAGTAAGACTAAGATTATTTTGTTTCTAATCTAAATTAACAAAAATATGTATATTACTCATTTTTCTAAACATGGTCCCTTAAAGCAGCTTTATATGTATATCCTTATGAAACACTTGAATACAACGGTGTTGTTATTTAGGATATATGGTGTGCCCAACAAAGTTGGCTTCTTCAACCACCGGTGTCTTTCCTGAGCACACGCTAACGGTAAATCAGTTAAAAGTTCATGAACGATTCCTCGTTCTCGCAAAACAGGATTTCGATCTTATCTGATATGTGGTATGTCTGACGGTGAATGCAAATAACGAGCATCTACTAGGATCAAAATTCGGATCTGTGGTTTCTGATAGTGAATGACAATGACCGGGAAATTATTCTTCTTACTTTACTGAAGTTTAACTGCCTTATTCATTGACAAGTGACATACAAAATTAAATTTTGCTGAATTACCTGTCAGTTATTTCTTTTGGATTGTTTGTTAGATGCATGAAAACTGCTTAAAAAAATAGAGAAGTAAAAAAATCCATTTCACAAAGAATCCTGTTCTTTAATTAGCTCTTTTAAATTTTCTATTGATTTAGCTAGTGCCTAGGCTATTTAAAATCTGATACGTAACACCTGCTTCAGTGCCATTGTAATACCATTGCAGCCAGCATCTACATGTATTTGCAGAACAATAATAATTATTTATTATTTAACTACTCTAATTTGCATATACCGACATTAACAGGTACGTTGTAATTTTGTCTCTTTAATTACCTGTTGACCTAAAAAAAGATCTAGCCTAAAAGCTTACATAACCTACAGAACTAGTATCAGAAATGTAACTCGGTACCAGAATATTGAAGTTACTAATAATGATAATACTTGATAATGTGGCCGGGTAGGTCAGAGAATATGCCTATAACTCCAACTACTACATATAATCAGTGTGAGACTGGATTTTTAAAAGATCACCTTAAAAAAAACAGACTATTTAAACGAGTTCCTGCCGATATTATACCGAGTTATTATGCAAAATTATTCTGTAAGTAAGCTAATATAAAGTTTTACTAACCGAATATGTCATGCTGCCTTAACGCAATTGAGTTGGTTGAAAAGTCCAAGACAATATTCTGTCATACATCGGAAACAGAACTAAGATGTCTATATGCATATGTTTTTGGGTTAACCGATGATAAATGTGTACCTAGTTGATTTAATATCCTTTGTCTGTCTAAATATGTAACACAACACCTCATCGATATTACTTCATTCTTTCATAACATTACGATATTAAACCAGACAGCTGCAAGGATAAGGACAATTTTTTGATGCAAAATAATTAAAATAAAATATTTACTAACAATATGTTACCAGTAATAGTAAATGAAGGAAATAGTTCAGCAGCCTCTACATAGTTAAAATGTGCATTAACAAATACACAAATAAAAAGAAATAATTTCTTAATTTTACTGACTGAACTTGGCCGTGACAGTTTTGTGTCAGATTATTTGTTTTATGATTTGTTTAGTGAGTAAAACCATTTAGTGTTAGGAACTGTAAGGATATATTTGAATGTGTTTAAATACCTTTTAATTTCAACAAAATAATTAGAAAAATATAAATTATAAGCGATAAATAAAAGAATGCTTGCACATTGCTTTATCACGTAGTATGATGCTAAGTCACGTAGTTTATGACATGTCAATTACAATAAATTACGGTCTGATATGGGCACAAACTACCGAATTTGTTTTTGCTGAATTTAGTAACACGTTATGGCACAAACTAATGCAAAAACAATTACATAGGTCACAGTCACAATTAACGTCATCATAAAACATTAAAGATGGTATGTAAAACAAAAGTAATTTATACTTTTGCATTATTTTTCAGCCCTTACTCTAGTGACGAGAATTCGCTAGAACAAAGTGTTACTTAGAGAGATGGATCTTTACTTTTTCATCTACAACGATGTCGGGTATTCTTATATGCATATCTCGTTAAAGGAAATGTGCTACTATAATATTCTCTTTGATGGTGAACTCCGCATGCTGCCTCCCTATCTTTTAGTTATCACACGTTTGCTATTTTTAGCAGGCTTTGTGTAAGTAGGTACTAACAGTTCGGCCATACTAATGGCTTTGTATATGAAACACAATGAATGAAAAGGCGTCTGCTCCAGGTGTAAGATCCCAACTTAACTGCGGAGCATTATATTATATGCTACTTACTTCAAAATAAACACTCAAAACGGATGCGGATGTTCTAAACTTTGATAGGAATATTCGGTACAACAATATGGTTACACATGCGCACATTTTATGACTGTTTGGTTTTAATTTGAGTCTTGCTGGGGGCTGTAAATGTTCCAAGACTATTTTAATGGGATGTTAACAATGCTATTTAACATAATTCCACTGTGTTGCTTCCAGGTGTAAATTTTTCTATTTTTGCTCCAAATCTGTATTTCCTAATTCCTCAGTCAGTCAGTCACTCAATTAATCACCCGGTACAATGTTTTAATATATAATTTTTGAGAGATGCGTAAAAATGTAACAACATTTTTAAGAATACAATAAAATTATTTTCTTGTCAATTCGGTGGTAAGTTTTGAAAATACATTTACCTACAGTGTCACAGATGTCCGCATAATATGTGATTTAATTTTTCTTAATCGGCTAAGGAAAATTTTGTTTTTGCTGTTAATTTTTGCTTAACAAAAAATGCCAAATGATATGCGCGTGATTAGTCACGTGACTTTTTAACTGTCAAAAGAGTAGGGCCTTTAAGGAGGGTTTGTGAACTATTTTTCTTTTTCAGAATATTTTTTTTATTTTCGTCATCTATGAACCATAAATAGTCGATCCCCCATAAACAGGTGGACAAAATATCTCCCCCCTTTAACCATGAAATACCCATGTACGAGGCACATATCTAATGACTTGCTTTTGCCCTTAAAAATCCACCGTACGATCAGGCATGCATCTCCCTATTATTAACCATCATGTACCTCCCTCCTATTAACTAGCCTCCCCCCTACTCACCACTCACGTGCTCACGTGCATGTCATTTGGTATCATTTTTTAAGAAAAACAAATTCTCTTATGATGCGGACTCTATGCGTGACAGTGTATAATGTAATACAAGTTAAAAAATAGGTATACTAACAATGGTTTTCCCCCTCCTGCATTTCTGTAGAGTAGCATGAAAAGGGTAACAAAAAACAGAACATAGTAAGTAATACTGGAAATTATTAAGGTTATTACGAATTATCATTATGTATTTTTTTTCCAAGGTCTAATTTTAATTTTATTTATTACTATTCGTATTACTTCTAATACGAATTTTAAATGTATGTCAACAATATAACGATTTTTTTTAAACTTATACTTTAACGCTAGTACAAAAAAGTGCCTCGTGGGACACCGAGTTAAACTTCGATATAACAGTTTTTAAATACGTAATATTCACCAGTGACTGATGTGTGCAATATGCAATTTAATCTAAGTACCGTATAGTGGTTTTGCACAACCACGAAATGAAAATAGAAAAAAGTAGGTTTTCGTTTCCTTGCCAGAGATTACACATAAATATTACGTCAATAAAACATTGCATAAATATTAACAAAAAAGCTTCTTCATTTAATTCTCATTCAACAGCCGAATTTCCGATAAGATTGTTCGCTTCCTTTCCCCATGAATCTCGTTATGAATTGGACTTCCCGAGACTTAAATTTAACATTTAATTAAACCCCGTGTTGCCAAAAAATGTGAATCATCTAACGTTTATGACGACAAAAAACGATCTCTCGAAGGTCACCTATCATGCTCCAGTTACATTCATATATTCGACGGGTCACACCATTTCGAGAATAGGCTCCGTTTCCTGAAAAGTAACTAGGTGGACATAACTGCGCTTTTTCCGTCAGATGGTCCGAATTCTATTAAGAATTTGCAGTTATGTCAGTCTGGTCATAAAACGTAGGTACAGTCCATTTCTTCGCAATGAATTTTTGTCACCTTTCACTTCATGATCACCAGAAACCAACTAGCTGCGTTACAGGGAAGGCTTGGAGCCACGCGGCCTACTTTTGGTCGTTGGTTTAATAGATTTTAATATACAATGAAGGTTGGCTGGAATGTGCCTTCTGATAAGGTAATGTAATTCAATTTAAAATAGAATACAAGAATTAATTACATAAAAAAAGATTAACATAGAGAGTTATAAAGTTGTTGGACATAATGCATTAGCCTTAAGTTTTTAAAGGCGTTACATAGTTCAATTAGTAGTCACTTAGCGAGCAATGATTAGTGCAATAGAAAAGATCTTCTTTTACTATATAGAAGATCGTTGAACCTTTTTGAGTCCATTCGCTCGTGTTTGTCCAGACGTAATAGACCTAATTTTGCAGAGAAGCAAATAATGAAACTGTTCATATGTTCATGTCCCTACCTTTAGCGATGTATATAGAAATTATAATTTTTTGGAAATATCTTACCTAGAAAAAAGTATATGTTTTAAAGGGACCGACTAGTTGTCAAAAAGAAGAAAAAAAACATAAAAATTGTTCACTGCACTCAAATATTGACTGCACATTATGTGCTTACATGTACTCAATACAGTCGGAACAGACAATGTCAATGA
This sequence comes from Aromia moschata, assembly GCA_029963805.1. NCBI lineage: Eukaryota > Metazoa > Arthropoda > Insecta > Coleoptera > Cerambycidae > Aromia > Aromia moschata. The sequence continues at coordinate 514,724 of JAPWTK010000039.1, forward strand.
CTTGGATAAAAAAAGGTTGTGAGTCACCAAGGAAAACCACTATACATATATTTAATGACGAAAGGACTAATACCAAAACTTGTTTCATGCAAATTGATATACTGCGCTTAAATTTTGACCTTGACGGAATTACCTACCTACCTAATAATAACTGTGTCATTATTGTGGTCAGATTTAATATTATACAATAAAACTTACAAAGTTCATTTCATACTTGTACCGGTCAGTTGTATAATAATAATCTCCTAATTGTATAATCGTCTATTTTTACGTCTTTAATCTTTTACTGTATATCTAAATGGACTATTATAGGTAAATATTTGTGAGTTATATCCGTATTTTTCTCAATTTTTTTCTGAATGTGTGCTTATACGACATTCCTTTTTGATCAATAATTTTTATAGTAAATATAGTACTAAACAATAAACCAAATTATTCATCTTGGCAGGCATTAATTACTATACTTAATAAGTATTCCTAGAACAGTGAATATTAAATCTACATTATTCAGATCAGTATAAACTGGAAATATGCGAATTAAATACAATATTATCATACAATATTTTTTTCAGTAATGATATAATATGTTTATTCTATTCGATTAACTGATTAAATAAGACTAAACATCTCTCATATTCACAGCTAACAACTTATTCAACAATGCATTTAGGTGAAAAATATTTTTTCGTGTACAACAAGAAATTTGTTTTTATTTGACTTTAAAATTGTGGAGCATCTAAGAGCTGACTGAATAACTATAATCAATTCTTTCTAGTTTCCAAATATTTCCAAGCCTCTGAAAATAGAAAAATCATAAAGTTGTATTCATTGTATTTCAAATGTTTCTTAGGTTGTTTACTAAATATAGTAAAAAACACTTTTAACGATGTTGGCATATGGTAACACCCTAAGATTGATAACGTATTTAACAGTTTTGTTAATGCTGTTAAATTAATTAATTAATGGGTTTCCCACGATTTCAACTCATAGGTAACGATGGAAGAAATTATATATACCAATATATATATATATACTAATAAAAACAATCAAACGTAGGTAGTACTTCAATAAATGTAGGATGTAGTATTTAACCATGTTTCCATTGTTAATCGCTATGAATCGCATAAAAAAAAATTCCCGAACCTTTGTGTGGTTCCAGTTTTTAACATACCTACCAACTGTTTCATTCTACGTTAGATTCCATTTGTCACAGGATTTAAAATTCACAGTCAATCAGTTTTCTTCGGATAAATCGATTTTGAATAATACAATCAGTTAGGGATATAAAATACGTTCAATTTTCACCTAGATAATGTACTTGGTTTTATGGGTACCATCAGAAATCCAGGTCGATTGTTCCTCGAAAGTATACTGGATGTAGATAGGTCTATTCGCTATGGAGACATTTCTATTAAATTCTAGCATAATACCGATCCTATTTTATGATCAATTCCCATAAAAACTTTTATGCGTCACAATCACCCGCATATAAATTTACTCATTGCGATTTACCATTTTATTTGCTATTAGTTGTGATTACACATCGCGTTTTTGCTCATACTGTCTAGTGGATTCATTGAATTGCTAAATTAACCAATTTGCTAGTCCATGTTTTTTCGAAAGTCTGTGTAATTAACGATGCACCTTTTTTTATTTTATGACCTACAGACAGTTATTACTTTTTAACACACTTCTACTTTTAATTGAAAACATTAATAGATTTACTTATGCATGGTACTAACAATTAAACTAATAATAACTTAAATTGAATAGGAATAATACTAGTAGATACTAGAGAACAGAAACTTGAGTAATAATAATACACCATATGGATAAACAAAAATATATTATTTTACGGTTTGAGAGGTTTAAAAGTAAAATTTTCCCTGTCACAAAAATCCAGAAAATGAACGTCATTTGTATCACATCACTAGAAGCAACTTGAAGCCTTAGAAGCAAGAACATTTAATGATACTAGTTTAAAATTAAGTGAATATAACTGTCAAAATCTTTTATCTGAGACACTGAGTCAATTGACTATTTGTTACTCTCATTACTTTTACCAGCATCATTTTTTGTTTTAGTATTTACTTTACATTAACTACAAGCCAATAGAGATATTGATCGTATTAACATATTGACGTATCAAAACTATTATTATTATTTTTTTTGTAATGTAAAATGTCCTGTATATTGTCACACTTGCACATATACTTTGATGAGTTGATTTTAACATACTTGGTATCTAAAGTGAATAGTTTGGGAGCTACAGGTAATTGATATTCGTAATTTTTAAAGTTTTCAAACCAAACTTATTTAATAAAGACTAATGAATTGAGATAAAATCTAATTATTGTTAAACATCGCGACAAAAAAAAAACAACCCCCAGATTGAAACCTCTATAAATATAAACCCAATAAAAATCTTAGAAGGTAATTATTCAGGTAATTTTTATTTTAGAAAAATATACCCTGTAAACCGAATTTGAAATCATTGAAGATGATTATCCCGCAAAGTTAGATAAGCATGACGCAAGTAATAGATTTTACATATTACATACACATATTTCAACCGTTTAATGTAACTAATGGTCGTACCTGTAACACCAAGTGCTATACTCCGTGTGCTCTTTGAAGGCAGCCGACTAACAGCACTCCTGCTGAATGAAAAGGGTCGTACCAACAAGTTTTTAAAGTATAAAAATAATATTTAACAGTCGTTGTTTCCGGTCTGTCGGCCATTATTGACCGATAATATGGTTTTAAAGGGCCATAGGAGCCGTGCGTGGTATTTTGAAGAGGTGCACGTGTTGCGATAAGGCTCTCACGGTTGGAAATTAATTTTTAATTAGGGGTTTGGAACAGAACTACGGAAAGGTTCTATAATCTTTAGAGCAATTACGCCTTGTTAAGAGCTTTCAGAATTGTATGAGCTTTTCAATTGAACTTCTCTGGGAATTTAAACAAAATTCGAGATAAAAAAGTCAATGTTATATGAAGCCTAAAGGTACGGCCTCATGCAGTCGCTAGTCGCTCGTTTTCAGCGACAAATGAGGTCACGTGGTACGATTTTGAGTTTCCGTAAATCCAATAAAATCCATCGGAGAAAAAATAAAAAGGTTTAAGACAAGAGGCAGTAAAGAATACAATAATTTTAAGAGGATTTTGTTTTATATTTTTCTAAAGTAAATGCAATTGACAAGTAATTCGACATAAAGGGAGGCATTTAAAAGAAAAAAAAAAGGAACGAAAAATAAAAATAAATGGAAAGAGGTCCGAAGGGGATGAAGATAGAGACAAAAAAATCAAAAAAAGTTATGAGTAAAAAAGTTTTATCTAAAGCCAGTTAAAGATCTAGCTATTTTATAGACTATTTTACGTATATGTTAGGTTTTGAGATTTAAGATTAGAGTTAAAACAACGGCCCGTTCATCTAATGGGAAAAATTTGCAATAAAGTTCGAATTGCTATCACCCTATTCGCCAGCTAGTACCAGGGACTACCACCTGTTCCCTCCGAGATTTCAAGGAGGAGAAACTTTGAGGACCAAAGAAATAAGATTAGCTCGAGAAGAGAAAAAAAAAAAAATATTCAATTTCAAAGGCGGACCATTTTTTTATACTATTAAATCAAAATTTGGATTTGGTATTTCTGTTACTTGTTATTGCAAAAGAGGTTAGGAATAGAGATCTGTACATATGATATATCACCTTTCGATATTTATCGATTATATCACCTTTCGATATTTCTGTCGCACATTCTTACAACCAGCAGCCCTGGTCGACGCTGCGACTTGTCGCTGCGATTCTTAAAATGGCGGAAAATTCAAAATCATACCACATGACCTCATTTGTCGCTGAAAACGAGCGACTAGCGACTGCACGAGGCCTTACCTTAAGTCTTGTAGAGTTGCAAGAAAAATTTAAGTAACAGTGGTGCCAATGTAGCATACTTTTTACACTTTACACTTTCGACAGAAAACTTTTCTTTTGATAATATTTCAAGTGTTTCCTTAATCAATACAATGAAATCATAACATAGTATAAAACAAAGTCGCTTCCCGCTGTCTGTCCCTACCTATGTATGCTTAGATCTTTAAAACTACGCAACGGATTTTGATGCGGTTTTTTTAATAGATAGAGTGATTCAAGAGGAAGGTTTATATGTATAATACATGCATAATATAGTAGAGAAACACTGATAATTTTAGAGGTTTCTAATGTGATGTCGTAAACCGTGCGAAGCCGGGGCGGGTCGCTAGTAAACTATATATTTAATTATTTTCATATTTAAAATGTTCAAGAGATATTTTAGTTAATCTAGTCATGGAATTAACTGGCCCTGTATTTTTTTTACATTGTTAGAGAAGTTTGTATCCATGATTCACTAACATCATGGCAGCTTGCTTGCATAAATAACAGACGTCATAGAATGAAATTTCAAAGAATATCACTGTAACTTTTAAATAAAATAAGGCCCGGGACGACGGTCCACACGAACCATATTTTGGAAGGAACTATTGGAGCTTTTACTATTTGATGACAAATGGATCAAATTGTGTTTATAAACACCTCTGCAAGTAGTGATAATCAAAACTGCTTGTTACAAGTTCAAATGAACTATTATTACTAGTATTATTTTATAAATATTTACTAATCATAGTGAACGAACCACCTGTCGTTTCACATAGGACTTCGTGTACACCTTAAGGTATTGCTGAATAAGATACGTAAACAGAAATCGTGTAGGTAATATTCAGTTAACCGGCAAATATAATATTGGCTCGGGTCTATTTATAGACGGAAAAGATGAAGATCAAGTTCAACTTAGAACGTGGCTCTAGCGGACTGGAAACAATACCCGATAGATTGCTGGGCGTTCAGACAGTTCTTTTGAAGTCGTCTGATTTTTTTTATCGTTGAGCAAACTCCATATTCTTTACTTTATCACCGCTGTTTGCCGACGTACTTTGCATCCCCGTGCGAGTTTCACCAAGAGGACAAACACATTTGTTTCCCACGAATTATATTCCGTAAGTGGGTACTTAGACAGGATGGTATGCCTTCTATTCTGACTGTAACCCTGAGTTGCATAAGCAGTTGTTGTAACATTGCGGTGTTTTTGAAAATAACAATTGAGAAATATATGGCTTACATTTGAGGATAACATTTGTTTGGATCATGGAATAATTGATTACTATTTTAGTTTTCCTGATCTATCACAAGCAATTATGAACATTTTTCATTCTTAAGTGATGATGAAAAAATAAACTACAATCAATAATTATTTTACAATAACACCCACAATCATTTAATACTAATTTGTTAAATTTGGGGGTGAAACTGATTTCGACACATTAAATCAATGTGAATTATTCGTTTACATTTTATTGTAATTCTGAGATTAAAGACCCAATTTTCTATATTAACTTAAGGCAAGACATTAACTTAAGAAAGGATGTCTTAACTTTCACTACCCACCAATTCAATCAATGTAAAACGGATTCAACTATTACGAATATATTCAAAGAGAATGTAAATTGTGAACATTACCTTCAATGACTGCATTTCTAATCTTATTAGAATTTTAACCTTCGCAATAGTGATCGTCTAACTTGAATTTTCGTAAGCAAAGGAGATTCATTTTCAAAATAACCCCTGTATGAACTATGTAAGTATTTCAGATCACGGCTCCGCGATAGACCGCAGTCTGTGGTTAGACCACTATCAAGATTGCAAGATGGGCTGTACTTCAAAAGATCGACACTGCTCAATTTTTTCAAATGTACCATTGAAACAATATCACATTTTTTCGTATCTGTTGACAGACATTTGTTTTAGAGTTATTTCAGTTGATTGTTGTTAAGTATCTCAGTTGTTATCTCAGTTGAGAAGCAGAGTTATTTCAGTTGACAGACAGTTATTCCTAGAAAATATATTTACTAATTCAGTTTCAGAAAATATGTGTACTACCATTCAAAATATATCTATTCCTTGCGTAGGTATCAATCGAGAAATCGCAGCAGAATTATAGAGCTTATTTCACATTGAATATTTGCAATATAAACGGCATAACAAACCCCCCTAAATGAGGGAGTTTGTCCTGAGATTCTACTCGTACGTGTGTCCTCTCCCTTTAAACAGCTGCTTGTTTTCGATATTGAAGGACGATATCTAGTTTATTAAGACGAAACAAAACTATGTGTGCACATGGACGCAATATTTTTACTCACATTTTCGGAATAATTTTCTTAAAAATATGAGCCACAAAATGCCCAAATGCTGCCCCAGGAATTCCGATTCTCCCCCTCCAGGGGCTTTGGGTGGTTCCGTTTTCTTTTTCCCTTCCTGCGAACATTTTTGCGGGACCCTTCCGTGTTTTGCCCCCCCGGGGGGGGACCCCTTTTTTTGCCCCCCGGTGGGGGGGGTTTTTCCCCCCCCCTTCCTTTAAATTCTCATTACTTTGGGTGTTTGGAAATTTATACCTCAATCTGAAATCTCAAGATTGTTAGACGATTTTTCGGTAACCATTCTACTTTTATCTCTCATAATAAGAAACATGGAACTAAAAATTGACGACGTTTTGAATTCCTATTGAAAACATCATTTTATTTCTTCTAAACTGCGCAATCCAAAGATTGTGTCTCAGTCCCTTAATATGAACTACTGCTGATTTTATAAAAACTGGAGAGCTAGCTGAGAACTAGATTTTGTGAAAATTAAGAAACAATTGGGAAACTTTTGGGTAGTGGTGGAAGAGTGAATGTTAGCTATAACCTTACGCGAGGTAGCTTAGCTACTGAAGTTCTAAAGTTCAAGGTTTCAATCTAATATTATGAAAAGTAGCGTACACTTGAAACAAAGTTTCTTTTTAATAAGACGTCTAGGATTTGGTTTCCTTATTTTCACTGTTCCCAAAGATAACACCTCTTAGTATTATAGAAATATAATACACAATTTGAACTGGAAATATCCTACATCTTATTTTTCCAACCAAACTAAGAACGGTCGACAGCTGAAGCAGATAGACTTCGAACTGAACAAAAAAGGGGAACAAAAATCGACAGTCACGTCCACTTCTAGCGCGGAGCAGTGTATATTATTTCCATTTTGCATCGTCGCGGCCTTAACCGCGCCGTTTATGGATGCATTTCGATTTTTTATGTCTGGATACATTGTCCATTTAATGTATTTGTTCATCCGATATTTATGTACATTCGTAAGTATGTGTGCCTATCTGTTTTATAAATCCAGCGCGCCTGTATTTGTTTTACCGCGAAGTGTTTAATATTTAAACGGCGGGTTTTTCGTCGACACTATACACTTTACGAGGCATATGCCGTATTCATTATTAATATATTTATAAGGAAGAGCAAGTAACCTTTTCGAAACGACAAGGAATGTGCGTGAATGTATATTGTTTACCGTTGCGTCATGTGACAATGATCGAGAAACTATTAATTCAATTATTGCTTTCTAAGAAAATCCGAGAATTTTATTGAAACATTCGGTTTTTCACTGGGTTAGCCGTAAATGTAGTGAAGCGTGATATGCAATAAGTGCAGGATTTTTATTTGTAAACTTCACCTTTCCTGGTATTACCATACAATTAATTTATGTATATTGATAAATTGGAACTTTGATTCCATTTTCTTTAAACAACCAAAAAATAATCTAGCTGCATGCTGCTAACAGTGAAAAAAAACTAATAAGCAGGATCTCTACTGTTTCCAATATGCATTAGCTTCAGCTCACACAAACATTATTCCCTTTAATATTATCAAAATTTCTTTGATTAAAATTTTATTGATTCTTTATGATTTTTTTATGAATGATTGGTTGTAAGTGGTATAGCAAAAATATGTGTCGTACCAATTAACTCAAAAAGGGTGACGGTTAAAAGTTTTTTATTTTATATATTTGCGTTTGCAAATATAGTCTATACAGTATGTATACATATTTGACCTGTGTATTTATTTCTTAAGTGACAAAAATTTGCTGTATCTCTTATTAGTTAATATAATAGCAGTAGTATTTATTTTTTTCACAAGTAGCTGTTGTGTGTAGTAACACAAATTTATTAACGAGTAATAATAATGCGACAAATAAATTACTAATTTACTTAGGTACTACACACTAATTTCACATTGCATACCATTTTTTTAAACGATCAAGAAGTGGATGCATCGGATACAAGAATATTTTAAAGAAAATATTTTGTATATTATTCGTCATATAATATAGTACTTTCATACATTTTTGTTTTTTTTTCTAAAATACTTTTGAATATTTTTTAATTTTGTATTTATTTAAATATATATATTTTTTTAATATTCAAGGTAATATTTATCTTTTGTCAACTTTTTCTCTATATTTGGAATAGTAGAAATTATGGATAAATTCATTGTTTTTGCAAAAACTAAATTATAGTAGACAGAAAAATAAATTTAGACGTATATAACATGCTATAACGTTTAACAAAATATTTGTCTTAAGAAATGTTCAACCCCATTATTTTTTCTCATAAAATGCCCATAAAACTGCTTCAAAAAGTGAAATTAAAAAATGTTCATGACCATTTCCCTAAATTCGAAGTATATATAAAATACGCCATACAAACATTGTTTTCCATTTCTTTGGAGATATTTTGATTTGACACTTTTTTTGTTATATTTATTTTCAGATATTTTTTCGGTGTTTTCGGTTGGTCTCAAGAACTGCTCAGTTCATTATTTTTTCTCTTAAAATATTGAAATAAGTAAACAAAAATGAATTAAAAAATTTCCAATGGCTATTTCCCTAAATTTGAAATATATATAAAATATACCTTGAAACCATATTTCTTTCTATATTTTTTCCATAAGTTCCATTTTTTGAGGATATTTTTTATTTAACACATTTTTATTAAATTTATTTTCAGATGTTATTTCTGTGCCTTTAAAATTTTTCCAATTCTATTATCAACATATTTTCATCTCTCAAATTCCTCCTTCTATCCCTACACTATTATCATTATTAATTTAATCATTTCAACGTTTATAATTTTGATTTAATCTTTGAAAACACACAAATTTCCACATTACCAAATTAATTTAATTTTCGCGTTAAATCAGCCGCTAAGAAAAAATCCGAACTCTCGGAGAGTCACGGCTTCGAATTCTCAAAATTCGCCGACATTCGCGCATCTCGCACGACGTCCTCTGAAAGCTCAGATTCGTGACGCATCTGATCACCACCACTTCCATGCACAGCCTCGAGAGCGTCGTCGAGGCGACGTGCAGCTGCAAAAAGCGAGACGCTTTTCGCCAAAAAAAAAACGCGCCAAAAAAAACGAGAACCCCGCATAATCCTCGTACTTTACCACTTGCACTGCACACCTTTATCACTGCTAGGGCAGAAGGAAGAGGACGAAGAGCACACTTTGGTCGCAGACCCGCCCCTTGACTTACCTCAGGGTGACGACTTCTTCGCGGGTAGATCTCAAGAGAAGGCGGGAGGGTCGGGCGGTCCCCTTCGAGTCCTGGCGCCGCGGCGGATCACTGACTATGGCGAGGGCGCGATGCTATACAGCGTGTTCGCGGATTTTGGTGCGGGCGCGCGCAAGAGAGCGGTGAGAGCGGACTGGCGGGCGGCCGGCAAGAAATGAACTCGTGCGACTCCCCTGCGCCGCAACTTTAAATAGCCGAAGCGGGGATGCGTCGAGTTCTTGAGCGGCTGGGGTCCCACTGGCCCGCCTCGCCTCGGGCTGGAGAAGAAACAGCAGTGGAGGACGCGTTAGAGCGCGTGAGTGCACGGCGACGACGGTGAGCAGTCGCGAAACGCGCTTCAGGAGCCGACCGGGACGGAGAGAAGGCTCCGGCTTTTCCTTTCATCCCGTACGACGGAATAAGTGGAGAGTTTTTTGTATTATTCATTTATTTGCAACAAATTTGTTGGCCCTATAAGCTAGGACAAATGGTCCCTGCTGAGTTTCGACTTGGCGTTTTCCAGGTAGGAAGCTCTAAGCTCTGATCGTGAAATTAAATAACTGATTTCTTAGAACTAAAAAATTCTGTTTGTTTTGAATCAATTTTGTTCACAATTACATTTATTGGACTTTGACACGCGTCTACAATCGCTAAAAATCTGAAGAAATTAATGTTCAGGAAAGATGTCCTCGAACGTCTTGGAATAAAATAAAAAATATTTATAGAAAAAAAATTGAAAAATATTTTTTCCTCAAGTTTTAATAATATTATCTAACATCATTTTTTCTGATAATGTGCCTTGTATATATAGTACCCCTAGCATATTCTTTCCAAATAATATTGATCAAGTGCTAAACGAGAGAAAAATTAAAATATAAAAAATTACTTAATTATTTTTTTCGTGAAACCGTTCTTTATAAGATAAGGTTCAATAATTCCGCCAAATTTATGATCAGAGCTTCCTGCCTGAAAAATGCCAAGTCGAAACTCAGGGGAGACCGGTTGTCCTATCTTGCAGGGCCACGCTCTTTACAACCTACTATACAAATATAAACAATCTGCTATATAAATACTAATACAGAATAGTAAGTAATATGATAAATGTAAATTGTCCTGAAACTCTTAAGTGTGACTCTACCCATTAGCAGTTTCTCATAGATTGTTTCACCAGATCCTCTGGCCAGTTTTTTCAACCTTCTCTCTAGATGTTGTTCGTCGGATAGTTCCCTAATTTGATGGTTTTGATGATTTGTGATGCGATTTTAGTATTTTGTGGCATATTACATATTTTATTAAAGTTATTCCTAACTCACCATGAAGTGTTCGGTTAGAAGTATACCGTGAAGGGCTTGTCGTGGCGCGGGAGGGTTTTTGAGTGGAAAGTCTGGAGTAGTTTTGTATTAGATGGCTTGACACATCCACACAGTCCTACGTCCTGTACCCATATCGGTTTTAATAGAGATTTGTATAAAATTATTTAATTTTATAATGGCAGTTGAGATAGTCTACCAATTAATTTACTCATTTGTCTGGTTTTTTATGTTAATTGTTGTAGTTTTTTTACACTCACTTTTTTTGAAATAATTTATTATGTCGTAACTGTTGTATATATAATAAGTTTTAATGTGAAGATCTGATTAGATTTTGATTAAGTAGGATTATATATTTTTTTTCCTTTTCTACAGGTACATGTACATCACAGAGTCTGCAAATATAGCGCTTTTTAGATTGATAGGGTGGGGGTTGACGGGGTTGAAGGGAGTACGTATTCAAAATAGGTGAAACAATTTTTTTTAACATAAATTTTAATAACGACAGTGGATAGAGCCCTATTAAATTACCCTGCTGTTCATATACCCTGATGGTGCGGTGGGTACTAGAATAAGATTTAAAGAAAATATTACAATTTTTTTATGGTGTGGTACTAAACAAAATATGAACATAAATTCATATTTTCAATTGCCTGATGGCGTTTTTGTTGTACATAGGGTACGGTTGTATTGTTGTATTTTAATATGAATTCATAAATACATATATTCATGTGACGTGTCTTTTTTATAGGTTTTCCAAAAATTCAATATTACGTTTATTAAGTTTCTATTCCTATTTTTACTTCCATATTCACATCCAAAATATATCATATGGGTCATAAAGGTCATTCAGGTCATTAAAGTCATAAATGTCATAAAGTTATAGAGTTCACTAAGTTCACTTAAAGGTCATTAAAGTCATATAAGTTGTAAAGGTTGTATGGGTCATATAGGTCAAGATGTCATATCGGTCACCAAAGACTTATTGGCTATAAAGGTAATAGTGGTCATAAATGTCATAAAGACCACAAATGTCATATCCCAATATCACTCTTTTAAGAACACGGCTTTATGATTTAGCGATTTAGTCAAACTAAATGTGGAAAAATTGGATGTGGAAGTAGTGACTCCATTGGCAGCAGATTTTTTTCAAAGCTCCAAATTTCTAAAATGTCCTCCCTACAAATAAAAGGCGGTAGTATGGTATATGGTCTGACATTATGATATGACAGCTAATAAGAAAATACATACGTTACATATGCGTGCACAGATAGACAACCAGTCTTGTAGAGCTTTCATGCCTAATTATATATGTATATCCTATCAGGACTGTATAAATCTGTATTATTCGGGAGCATTGATATACGTACTTGCATGCCTGAATGTATGTAATTCCTCAGAGACAAAACCGAATATAACGAGTTTCCCAAACCATTTATTTCTCATCTCTAAAAGCTTGTTGTCAGTGCATGCAAAACTAGTTTTAGACAGTTTACTTCCCCTGCATCACACGAGAGTTTATTACAATTTCGCAAATCAACAGAATGCAGCTGCCGTAGTCACAAAATTCGACTAGGGATTCGTCCTCCTCCGTTTTGAACAGAATCGATTCACAACGCTGCTTTTCCTTTTGTCTGCGGGTTAATTAAATGCGGCGGATGCTGTCGCTTTTTTTCGTTCGGTCACTGAAAGTGATGCAATCACGAAATTGAATCCGAAAGATTTTAATTCGGATGATGCGTTAATAAAACGTCTGCTACATTGCGGCTTCAATAGTTTCTAACGTGTGAATTACAAAATTATACAAGTTTGGTGGGTCCTTGACCTCAAGCAATTTTTCTTCGGTTTTACTGAATACAAAATTCGTTTTAGGTTATCAAGATTAAGGATATAAGTTGGTATCGAGGTTCAATAAAATATTCTTTTTTTATTTTATTTCAACAGATTGTAAGCGAATGTTTTTTTAAATGCTTACGGATACTCTTCTGGAACACCCGTACAGCATCAAAGATTATGTTTGATAAAATTACATACTAGTAACTATACAATGTCTTTCAACTTTCACGGATCAATCTTATCTCGTCTCACGATTTACCAGTTTTTAAAAAATGGCTTTTAAAGAAAATGACAGTCATTTCAAATATTTGATAATAAACATCAAATACTATTAACTAATAACATCAAATACTATTACTATTATTACTACTATTACTTCTTTGATGATTTTGATGCAGTTTTTTGAACGAATTTTTGAAACATCATATTATTAGTACGTTAAAATGGCATAACAACTTTTTTCTACAGCCCTTTTTGAGGTATCATTGTTACAGACATCCAAAAATTAGTCATATTGATCTTATCTAGGTATATCCTTTTTATGATTTGGAACCTCGTCTATTGACTGAATAGGCGAGTCAAAAGTCCCGAAATGGCAGAATAACCCGGCGGGAGTGCATTTTAGGGGAAATGTTTGAAAGAAAAGTGTTATAATTTTTTTTCCTGGTGTAAATGTAAAGGTGATCTTGGATTTGACCTTGACCATGACCTTAAAATTAATGTAAAGGTCAAGCGATTTTTTTAAATGGGGAGCCATACTTTTGACGCCGGAAATAGAGAGAGCGGAAAAGTTTACGTTCAAATATGGCCTTGAGTGACCCTCTCCTTTGACCTTGGGGATCCCCTAAAACTGCGAAAATACGCTACATCAGACTAGCTTGAAAATTTCTTCTCGTCGAAAATATGTAAAGTTCTTTCCGTTACAATTTCTCTAGTTTAATTTGGTGTTGACCATGTTCTCAGTTATTGTCGTATACCCAGCTGGTGAAAGCAAGGTGATGTGTGCACCCAGCCAACTAAGGCCAGGTGAGGTCCTAACTGTTTATTTAAAGTTTGTGGTCAAAGTTATTGCCGCCAACTTCTGTAGCGGATTTTCGCAATTTGATCCTGAGGGGATCCCCAAGGTCAAAAGAGGGCGTCACTCAAGACCATATTTGAACGTTTGAACATTTAAAAAATTAGGTTGACCTTTAAGGTCTTGGTCAAGGTCAAATTCAAGGTCACCATTAAATAGCCAGGAAAATATTGTATACAATATTTTCCTCTAAAATTCACTCCCGCCGAGTTATTCTGTCGTACCCGGACTTTTGGCTCACCTTGTATAATGTGCTTCAACATAATATTTCGTTCTTTTTTATTTACACAGCCACGTAGTTGATATATATTCAGGATTTTTTTATTTTTATTGGCTAAAGCTTGAAATGTTCTGAAACGTCGAGATTTTAAGTTTAAGCAAAAAAATATATCTGTCTGTTGGTCTGTTACCTTTTTTTTGTGTACACGATAACTCGAGAATGAGTTAAGATTCAACATGAAATTTGGATCACTTACATATGTTCATGAAGAGGTCTGGAGCTGATTAGATTTTGAGCTTAATTAGGGGGTTGAGTAAGGGCTTGGGGATAAATGGGGGTAATACACTTTTTCCCCGTCAATAGGTAATTCGCAAACGATGTACAACATAACAGAGTCTGCAAATATAAAGATTTTTAGTTTATTACGGGGTTGAAGGGAGCAAGTATTGAAAATAGGTAAAATAAATGTGTCTAATATAATTTAAATAATTGCAAAATTAAATAAGCTCTTTAAAAAATCTTCCACTCTTTTTAACACTCTTCTGAGCCATACAGGTCATAACGATCTTATCGGTGGATCATAAAGGTCATAAACGCCATAAAGGTCATACATGCCATTTAGGTCATAAAGGTCCATGTCCAAATACAAATATGGAAAAACTGGAAGTGGAAGTAGTGATTCCATTCGGAGCGGTTTTAATGGCTAGTTACGTGTACATTGCCTTGAACGATTAATAACTAGGAATTTGTTAGTTGATCGAAATCGAAGAAATATCTCTTGAGATATGGAATTTTTATCTTCCGAAATAATTTTGGTTTAGAAAACAGGTACTGTTTCATAACCACCAAAGAAGATGGAATTCTTTTTTTGGGAATCAATACAGATGTGAGCAGACATGGCGAGTTTGAGGCAGAAGCTAATTTTTCCATGAGGAATTCAAACCCACAAAAGTCACCTTTTATGTACTATTTTAGTTTATAGCTAGCATCAAATGTTTTAACGATTGAACTTCATCAACATTATATTGGCCTGAATACTAAAAACAATATTGTCAAGAAACAATACATATAATATCCTTATTGAAAGGTAATTAATTGCTGAATAGAAAATTATTACTGACGTATTGCATCGAATAAATTGCATCCGACTGGAACAGAAATAAGTGCGCAAATATAATACTCTTCGTCGGCTTATTTACCCGAGGCTATGTAGGATGGAGGTTATTATACTACCAGAAGCAGTAAATAATTCATAAAAATAAGGAGCGCGATAAAAAGTTGAAGAGTAAGAGTAAGAAAAGTTGCCGGCTAAAGAGAACAGCAGAAGACGTAACGGTAGTTGGGAATACTTTACCAGGTTATTAACAATTTATAATATCTGAACCTGAACTACCGGAGTCTGATGAGTGAATTTGAGAGGTTGTGGAATTTGTTACGAATTATACAGGGTGACTGGTGATAAAGTATACAAACGCTGGGTGGTGATTATACATTTCAAAAACAACAAAAAAGTTGCTCATGTTGACCATGGTCTAATTGTCAAGCATAATGGAGAAATTGTGTTTTTTTCGGAAAAACGTGATTTTTCGCCTAAAACTAACCATATCTCATGAACTACAGTAAATTACAATAAATTTAAAGGTCCTACAGCAAATTTCGAAAAAGCATTGCAAAGCTCATTAAATTTTCTTGAAGGAGTCATACTTATAAAGATTCCCATTTAATTCTTATAAGCAAAGACATAATTCTGAGTTTTAAAAATTTCTATATTTCTAAATTTTACAAAATCTGACTTTGATCAAACTTTTTTTTTCTCTCAAAAGTGTGCACATTTCACAAAAACTTCCTTTTAATAAGCTTTCCAATGGTATACTCATTCTTTGAAAAAATTCCGTATCAGGTAGAAGAAATCGCAATTCAAATGTAAATGAACGTAGCCTTTATTTGTTTTGTTTCCAAAAATATTATATCTTCCTTAGCAAAAAATAATTAAAAAAACATTATAAAACAGTAACAAAATAAATAAATAAAAAATAAATAAAAAAAAAAAATTAAAAAAATGACATAAATAGATATATTTCCTCTCCAAAAATATTCCAACGGAGCACCTCCTGATCACTGGCGGATCCAGGGGGGAGGGAGGCACTGGGGGCCATGCCCCCCCCCTTGGCAATCTTAGAAATTCCAAAAAAATATTTTTGTGATAGTCGCTATTTTTTTTATAAATGGATTTTTCATTGAAATTCTGAAGTGCAAGGAAAACGCGTGACCTTGAAAATTTTCAAAATTTTCGTCTGCGGCGCCAATTTGGGCTCTTGCGGGTCATATGTGGCTTTATTACTAAAATGGCCCCCCTTTGAGAAGCCTTCTGGATCCGCATATGCTCATCATTTTTCTTTAGCGGTCCGAAGATACCTCGAGGAGATCTTCCCCGTTTGGATAGGAAGAGGAGGTACTGTTCTAAAGTATTGAAAATAGGTAAAATAAATATGTTTAATATAATTTCTAATACTTAATAAACTTAATATAATATTTCTTTTATTATTTTTGGATAAGAAAGAAATAATATATTTGGAAACAAGACAGATACAGGCTACCTACGTTCATTTACATTTGAATTGCGATTTCTCCTACCTGATACGGAATTTTTTAAAAAAATGAGTATACCGTTGGAAAGCTTAATAAAAAAGAAAGTTTTTTGTGAAATGTGCACAATTTTGAGAGACAAAAACAAATCGTTTGATCAAAGTCAAATTTTGTAAAATTTAGAAATTCAGGAATTTTTAAAACACAATTATGTCTGTGCTTACAAGAATTAAATGGGAGTCTTTCTAAGTAGTATGTTTCCTTCAAGAAAACTTAACGAGCTTTTCAATGCTTTTTCTAAATTTTGCTGTAGGATCAATAGTTCAGGAGATACATATGGTTAGTTTTATTTGTTGCATTTAAGGTGTACAATCATCACCCAGCGTTTGTACGCTTTATTACCAGTCATATTATTTACACAACTTTTAAAGATATTTATGGAGAATATAATTGCCCCGGTTCTAGCTTTGTGAGGGTTTGCAGGTTTGCCCAACCTAAAAAAGAAGAAACAGAACAGGCATTTTCATCTTAAACTTTCAATGGTAATAAAAGTACTTCTTTAGTGGTCACGTGTGCTAACAGAACTGTAAAAATGTTGCTCTAGAATGTAGTTCGGATGCTTTCTTCACAGAAGTGTTGGAATCTACTGGACCAGCGCGATTTACAAGGGGTATTAACATATTACGATAAACCAAGTATGCAAAATGATGTATTTAGTTTTAAATAACATCTAAGAATGTGAAGTAAAACCTTCAATTTAAACGGATACATTTTTTTGTTAGCAAGTTGTCACCCTCATCGACATTGATGATAATTTTAGTTGTATCCACAACGAAGTAGGCGTTTCTCGGAAAAGAACACAGAAAGTGCGTTGCTAATGCAAATTTTCTCACGTGTTCTTCTAGGCTGTTATCGCCTGTACAAGACAGTTGCAAGATAAGCACTTTTCTAAATACTGCGAACCACTCGATAGTGTTACATAACTGATGCACCAAGTTAGTTTTCCAAAAAAAGAATCTTTATAACTATTGGGGGGGAAGTTAATTACTTGAACTATCTATAACAATACCCTGCCCCTGGACAATGAATAGTGGTTTCCAAAGTAATTCTATTATATTTCTTCAAAATATATCCACGGTGGAGACTTTAACTGGAATATATTCGCTAGCGGGGTGGTGAATGATTTTTCAAAAAATTCCCGAGACACGTCAACTTTTAAATGTATTTACCTATATTTTGCAAGTAATGTGAAAAATATAGCCCTTCAGGGGTGGCTGAAACCACCCTCGACATGATTTTTTCAAATGCAACCCTATGGCTTGTGACCCCTCATTGTAAATCTGGTGGAAAGAGGAATCCAACGCACTGATCAAATTTTAATTTTTAGTATGTTTGTAGGGTCGCATACAATTAAAACGTAATTTTATAGTTTAATTTATTTTTAACGCAACAATTTCGTACTCAAAATGTGTGTTGTTTAGTTTTGGAATGTAAACCTTACTTTTCATATGTCCCCACAAAAAAATTCCAAGCAATTTTTTGCCACAACTGATATTTGTTATTTTTGCTAGTATTTTTACACGGCCGCAAAGAGTAATTTAGTTTGTATGCTGTATTCAGAGTTTGAAACGAAGTGTTATTTCAAATTTGTGAAAATGTCTTATTTAACTGAATCACTAAAAATCGAAATTTTGATGATGATTGGATATGGTGATAGGGCGCGAACTCAATGCGAAGTTGTTCGCTTGTTTTGAGAAACGCATCCTGACTTGCCACCACTAAATCAAGGTACCATTAGTAAAATTGAGGCACAATATCGAGAGATGGGTCATGTCAGGAAAGTACCGAGTAAGAGGCAGGCTGTTGTTCATGACGACAAGAATTTGAATTTGTTGCTTGCTCTAGAAGAAAATCCAATCACTCCAGCCCGTCAACTGGCCCGTGATAGTAATCTTAATCACAAAACAGTTTTAAAAATACTTAAATATGAGAAAAAACGCCCATATAAAATGCAAGCTGTTCAAGAGCTCTGGATCATCTTCAAGTAGCTACTTGAAGATGATCCAGATCGACGAGTGGAATTTTGCGATTTATTGAAGACTTGGATTGATCAAAACCAGTTATCTTTAGAGTGGATAGTTTTCTCTGACGAGGCTACTTTTACATTAAATGGGCACGTAAATCGCCAAAATTGTCGTTACTGGGCTGAAGAGAACCCCCTTTGGATGAGGGAACTTCATACTCAGCGCCCACAGAAAACTAATGTGTGGGCCGGAATAATACAAGATAGAATTGTAGGACCATTTTTCTTTGATGACACTCTTAATGGAGCAAGATACTTGCGTTTACTCCAGCACGAACTAATGCCAGTGCTATGTCATTTATTTCCAAACCCCTTAAACCCTAACTTGACCGACGAGAGGTTATGGTTTCAGCAAGATGGGGCCCCACCACACTATGCTGCCATTGTTCGTCAGTAACTGGACAGAATTTTTCCCGGTAGGTGGATTGGGAGGCGAGGTAATATTGAGTGGCCAGCAAGATCTCCAGATCTTACACCACTGGATTTCTTTTTGTGGGGACATCTTAAAAGTAGGGTTTACATTCAGAAACCCAACAACATAGTAGATCTGCAGGAAAGGATAAGAGAGGAAATCGGAAAAATAACACCGCAAATGTTGCATAATGTAAGGGACGAAACCTACCACAGACTGGGATGCTGCCAACAAGTGAATGGTGCACATTTTGAACAATTGTTAAAATAAATTTAATTTTTAAATTGTTTTAATTGTATGCAACCCTACAAACATACTAAAAATTAAAATTTGATCAGTGCGTTGGATTCCTCTTTCCACCAGATTTACAATGAGGGGTCACAAGCCATAGGGTTGCATTTGAAAAAATCATGTCGAGGGTGGTTTCAGCCTGAAGGGCTATATTTTTCACATTACTTGCAAAATGTAGGTAAATACATTTAAAAGTTGACGTGTCTCGGGAATTTTTTGAAAAATTATTCACCACCCCGCTAGCGAATATATTCCAGTTAATGTCTCCACCGTGTATAAATGACGTTAGTTAATCTCAGAGAAGCGATATTGAACGCTATAATAATCGTTAGACTGTCGATAAACACGCAGCACGCATTGACTTGAAATTTGAACTGTGACTTCTTAGATAAATTATCTAGGGAAGTACACACGATTTTTAATATTGATAAATAATTAAAATTTTGATAAAGAATTTAAGGTCAATTTTTTGCGAAAAAAATGAAAAAAATAAACTAATGCCAATTTGCGAATTTTCGAAAAAAAATTTATAATCGTGGGTACCTTCCTAGAAAAACTAATGTAGATTAACGGCAATTTTTGTTTGCTCTAAGTGGTGTTCGAAGACTGCTATGGTGTACGTTACAGGTTATCAAGTACCAAGACGCCGTATTGTATCGTAAATTTTAATAAACTTTTTTTGTATACCACAAAACATGTATAATAAGGTCTCAAAATTTCATTTTGATCCATTGAATATTTTTCAAAAAAAAATCCCAAAAAAGGTTCATTTTTCAGTGCACCTGGGTATAACCCCTTAACCACTTTAAATGTACACTCAAAAAACAGTTTCTTTGGTTCTGATATATATCCCTCTATCTTTATTTTAAAGAAAATGTGTTTCAAATAAAGTGCTCTCTTCAAATGAGTGTTTACTCTAAATACCTCTTTTTTCTGTAAATACATCTGTCTCAGTTAATATGATTTTTATTTTTTTATTTTTAAACTTTACAGTGCAGTCCAAATTAGTTGTTCAATTAAACGACCTTTTTAATTATTCAATAAAACGTATCTAACGACTAAATAAAAATTACCTACATATTATATTTGGACTGTCATAGAATTGGAAATGTACCTTGATCCGTAAATAGTGCTGAGACATAAACGTATGATAAAACGTGAGTAGTTTGGTTCTCAGAAGTGTGATTAAATATTGAGGGGAGATACGGTGGGATGGTAATTCCATAACTTTGATGTACTGAAAAGTGCAGAGAACGAAGAAGGAGCATTAAGTAGGCACTTCACTCGATACGGTATTAACTATGAATTAGCCTTTTTCTGGGCTAAAATACGATGTTGTGTAAGTGGAAACTTCCTCACCGATCATCTCAAGATGTATCTCCACTCATTGGGACTAACTTACATCGTGCATACAGACATAAGGTTTGATATACTGGGATATACGGGTTGTAGATTGTATATGGGTAAGTAGTCTAGGTCTGATATATCCTAATAAGGCTTGGCTTATAAATGATCATTTCTACTGTGAAATGCTGATAATGCAGGTAATATTTTGCAACGAAAAGATCATGATAAAAAATGAAAAAGAGCACATTTATATAAAGTAAAATTTTCATAGTATAAAAAATATGGGTTACCATTAAAAAAAAATGTTGTACATGTTAGAGCTGTACAAGTCACTCAACAATATTTTCTTTAAGAAGTTCACGGTACATTATTCGATTATTTCAAATTTGGGAATAAATATCAAAGATATTTGACAATTCTTGTTATACATTTTAGTTTTAAATTTTTTTAATTTGATTTTTTTCGAAATATTTAAAAACCTCCGTCATCTATAACCGAGATATCAAAAATTTAAGTGTACCATAAAGCAATTTTATACAGAACCGAATTGTGTAAGAATGTAGGTATAGAGTATTTTTTTATTTACAAATTTACAATTCCAATGAAAGCAGAAGTATTATTCAGATGTTTAATACGTCAAAGTAAGACTACTTGCGTCTAATACAGACGCTCTAAATTTAAAAATTTTCTTCTTATAATTGATATTTTTTTCTTCAGATACATGATACTGGCAGCCGGTATACGAGGTGAGTCTATTAAATAACTTGAACTGAAGCTGCTATCAGCGCGCTGTAAGCATGTAGCGATAAATTTGAACAGAACTGTGTCTGGTGATACTTTCCCCACCCTAAACTCGCTGGACAAACCAGTGAGTCGCTCAGTTTGACTGTAGCAGTCGTTTGAATTAGTCTACGCACTAATGACGGGTTAATCTCAAGTTTCTTGTTAAATTGAAGAAAACTTTTACAGAAGCTTATGCAATGTTAAAAGAAGTATACGGGAATTAATGTTTTTCCCGCAGACAAGTTTTTTATTGGTTTAAACGGTTTAAAGAGGGACGTGACACGACCGAAGACGATCCGCGCCCCGGACGGCACTCAACGTCAAAAACGGGCGAAAACATTGAAGAAATTGGTAAATTAATCCGCGAGGATAGTCGTCTAAGCATCCGAGGGCTTGCTGAAATAACAGGAATCGACAGACATTCTTCATTCAACATTCGCAAAGTTTGCGCAAAAATGGTGCCAAAACTCTTCACTCCCGAGCAAAATGAATCAAGAATGAACATTTGTGCTGGCATTCTAAACAATATTGACAATGATCTAGGCTTGTTAGACACGGTGATTACTTGTGATGAATAGTGATTTTTTACTTACGACCCCGAAACAAGCGATTAAAGCAAAAGCGACGGAGGTTCTGAACCAGCTGACAGAACCGGACTTCCAGCACTGTTTTTAACAATGGGAAAGTCGTTTGGAGCAGTATAGAGATCGCCAAGAGGAGTACATTGAAGGCGAAAAAGTTGCTATTGTAATTAGTAACGAATAAAAAGTGTTATGACAGCAGTTCGGTTATAAAATCGACGTGTTTCGATGTTCCCATAGCAAATCACTGGTTTCTATGACAAATCACTGGTTTCCAAAATAATCCGGGTGGAAACCTTTCGTTGGACCACCCATATGTAAGTTTATAGAAGATACATATGTATGATGATTTTTTTTTTGTATAATCAAATTGTATGTATTGCATAACTCTATTTTTTTCTTCGATAATTGTGCAAAATCCATTAAAAAAAAATATAAAACCCGAAATTGAAAGATGTGAAGATAAAACGGTGGCTTACCAGTACAGCTTTTAGCCAGACACAAGAAGTATGTACATATGTATGTAAATATATCAGCGTACTCTGAGGTAATAAAAATATATCTTTATCTAATATGACACAGAATAAATGTGGACGTCTCAGACAATAAAAATTGTCTACCTCACTTCACTGTTTTTTAAATGGTACTTTTTTCTAAATGGCTGTCTGAGACGAGCTGTGAAGTAAAAACTAGTGCAATATTTCAACTCAAAAAAGTGGTCAGTTGAAACGTTCGAGGAACTCGATATTCCACGAAGTTGGCCAATATTCCGCAAAAAAGTAGGTCGAAGTCTGAATTATTTAAAAAACTATTAAAAGTACGTCTACATAAAAGTTAACACGATTTTAATGGGTCTATGTACATTATTTCCCACGATATCTTCTTTGGAGAATGAGAAAATGTATAATATAAACGTGACAGTTTAAACGTAAGCGAAATTATTGTTACATGATAGTTTACGTATTTACATAAAAATTTAAACTTTAATGGTAATTAGCAATTATTCAGACAGTGTCTACTGGTTTTTTAAAATATGTATTGAGTTTGTATTTAAATCAGTTATTGCATATGAAACATAATATAGACATACAAAACAACCATATAAAAATATTAAATCTAGAAAATCTTTTTTCTAGAGAATCTAGAAAAATGTGGAAAAATTGGCTGAATGAAATCTTAATTAATATTGATTATGGAAAATGAAATGAAACCATTTTCCTTTCGTCTCCACTTAGAGTTAACCAACTATCATATTACAGATTAATTGAAATCACACTTTACGTGTAAGTTAATGAGCCTAATGAATAAGAAATAAGTATATATTAGTCTGCATCGCACTTACCGCAGGTGCCTAAATGCATAATAGATGTTTTTTTTGTGATTATTCTGAGGCAGTACCCTATTGATTTCATTTACAGTAATTATTTTGTGATCTCATCCATATACTTAAAAGGTTCTAAATAGGGTAATTAAGCTTCCAATCTTTGTTTTAAATCCACTAATAAAATAACAAATTGAGCCATACTTTTTTATTTAAAATTATCCCTTATAGTACTTATCGCTTTTTCCCTTATAGTAACTTACTTATAAGTATTTCGCATCACATTGTTGTGTCAACTGAATTACTGAAGTGCAGTTTTCAGAATCAGTGCAGTAAGAATCAGACAAGTTAAAGGAGTTAGAATAAACTTACGATTATTATGAGGAAATTTAAGGAGAAACGCATGTTTTATCATACAATGTAAAACGTTGCCAGCCTACCAAATTAAGAAGCCTTCTATAGGAACAGAAAATAAGTCTTCTTGAAGTTTGTACACTGGTCTGTGAAAGTTACTTTATAGTTTCAAAATTAAAAAAAAATAGACACAATTCTTGAGATATCATTCTTCAGATTTCGCATCACTTTGTTATGTCAACTGAATTACTAAAGTGCAGTTTTCAGAATCAGTGCAGTAAGAATCAGACAAGTTAAAGGAGTTAGAATAAACATACGATTATTATGAGGAAATTTAAGGGAGAAACACGTGTTTTATCATACAATGTAAAACGTTGCCAGCCTACCAAATTAAGAAGCCTTCTATAGGCAACAGAAAATAAGTCTTCTTGAAGTTTGTACACTTGTCTGTGAAAGTTACTTTATAGTTTCAAAATTAACAAAAATAGACACAATTCTTGAGATATCATTTTTCAGATTTCGCATCACTTTATTGTGTCAACTGAATTACTAAAGTACAGTTTTCAGAATCAGTGCAGTAAGAATCAGACAAGTTAAAGGAGTTAGAATAAACATACGATATTATGAGGAAATTTAAGGAGAAACACATGATTTATCATACAATGTAAAACGTTTCCAGCCTACCAAATTAAGAAGCCTTCTATAGGAAATAGAAAATAAGTCTTCTTGAAGTTTGTACACTTGTCTGTGAAAGTTACTTTATAGTTTCAAAATTAACAAAAATAGACACAATTCATGGGATATTATTCTTTTAAAATAAGAATGAAAAAACAAAACACTCTTAAGAAAGCAAAAATGTTCTTTATTCATTTCTTCTACCAAAGTCTTCTAAGCCTAACTGGTGAATTGCTTCAGCAGTGATTTATATTTATCTTATTGAGATGGCACATGGCAACACTGCTTGTTGTGGTGTTTAAATACCCTTTCTCATTCTCTCACGGTTTCTGTCGGTCATTTCATCCACGTTTACCCATACTTTGACTTCCTTTAATTTCGGTTACATGTTTAATGCAATATATTGTTCCAGACAAGGAACCTTACATGCCTTAGATGCTTCTAAAGTTGTAGGTAAGTCTCATCTAGACAGATGTTTGTTTGTTTGTTTTTTTTGTAAATGTGGATACAACTGAATACAAATATGATCGTACTAAAATACCCAATAGAAAACCCCTGCCTTATGAATTTTTATATGCTCCTTACTTTTTATAATGATGCCTTTTAGATCCAAGTTGTCTGACTGTACTATACACAAGTCGCTATTTAATAGTTTCATCATATGATAACTCGGAAAAAACATTGAAAAAAAATACTGTACTTGATATTTAATTCGTACTCTACATCTACGCGGATTTCCTATACAATACATATCTATAAGGCGACGACCACTAACCTTCGATCGCTTAGCATTAGAACACATAATAAACTGATACTGTCTTACTTTATTATTTATTGAGGAATATACATCCAATATTATGGTTTTTATATTCATTGAGTGTTAGAATTTCAAACTTTACCGAGTACATGGGTAGGTACATGTTTAAATAATCCAATACATCCCTACAAATATTCTAATGTGAAGAAAAAACCCATAAAAGATAGAGGTGAAAAATAAATATAGTCATTTTTTGTACCTGACAAAAAAATTAATTTAATTTCAAATATTTGCAGTAAACTAAATCTTTACGAGCAGAAGTATTCTAGGTAGTTCATTGTAAACATATTACTAGAATTCAGACATGTATTTACATACAGTGTTTCAGGTAGTTGAACTTCGTTTGTCATATCCAACATTGTCAGATTCCATTACAGATTTAACCTTATGTTATACAAAAAAATCTCCCATTTGTGCTGGGAGACATCTCTATAATAAACTAGCTATGAATATAAGAGAAATATACTGCAAATTAAAATTTAAATCTAAATTAAAAATGTTCCTGTGTTCAAATGCTTTTTACATCTTAGATGAATATATGACTTATGCATAATCATTTTTTTTTATCATTTACAAACGTGTAATATATTTTATATATGTGTGTGTAATGTATGTACGTGTATGTATGTATACATGTGTGTAATCTTAGTTATTTACTTTCAACAAATTATTTGTATAGAAATAATGTGATATATAATATGTGTGACATCATACCTAATATGTTTTAGTTATAAGGCATTTACAAGTTTCCATGTACCTTTTATTGACATGTTCTATCCAATGCAATTGTTGGCAAAGAATTAATAACATATTCTATTCTATTCTATTCTATTCTATTCTATTCTATTCTATTCTATTATATTCTATTCTATTCTATTCTATTCTATTCTATTCTATTCTATTAAGCAGTGACAACAAAATTGTATACACAGATATACGATTGCGTGCTCGATATATTATTCTGTGTTGATTATTTAATTGTCATTGTTGTTCATATTGATAATTTTCGGGTACTTAACATTAGAGCTGTAAGCTGTAAGCTTATCAAAAAATCTGTGAGTTGTATCAATGATTTTTCTTCAACGTTTAGTGGAAGTTGGCGGTAGTTGTGGCTTAATAGACACTTAATTATAATAAGAACACTTCTAGAAAACAACTTACCGACACAAATTTTAAATGTGGGATACATTGTCATTGACACTTTTAGTGCATTTTATCGTAGATCGTATTACAAAAAATAAATACAGACAGATGCATACGAGGTGTGTAAATTAAGTAATGAAATTTTACACACCTCGTTTTTTTTTAAATATTTTATTCCAATAAAATTAAAATTCAGTATTATCTCCTTCAAAATAACTTCCTTGGGAAACCACACAGCGTTGGAAACGGTTCTTCTATTCCTCATAGCAGTGCTGGAACACATATACTGAAATAACCTTCCGCTGGTCGGTTACATCCGTTTTAATGTTTTCTATGATCCCAAAATGACGTCCCGTGAGGGGATTTTTCAATCTCGGGAAGAACTGTTTTTTGAAGTGTTTCAAGAAACTCTCTGTAAAACTGTTGATATACTGTTTGGTATGTAGGCACAAACTTGTTTTGCACAATTTCCTGGCTATCAATAAAGCAAATCAGCATGCATTTTATCCTTGACTTGCTGATTCTTGCGTTTTTGGGTCTTGGAGAGCTTGAAGAAGTGTGCCATTCCATGCTTTGGCGATTTGTTACTTGGTTGTACTCAAACACCCAAGTCTCATAACCAGTAATGACACGTTCTATAAAATGGGTATCATTTTCAATCGATTCCAAAAAGTTAAGACACCTTTCTCTCTTGATGTCCTTTTATTCCTGCGAAAGGTTTTTTGGAATCATTTTTGCGCAGATTTTTCTCATCCCCAATTTGTTAGTCAAAATCTGATGAACAGTAGTGTGATTCAAATTTAACTCTTCCTCGATCGTTCTTGTCGTCAACGTTATCAACCTTATCAACGATCTGAACGCACAAGATCCCGTATTCAATCGACATTTTCATCGGTTCTTGAAGATGAAGGCCTTCCGCAGAGGGGTTCATCTTCAATCGACTTTCATCCTTCTGAGAATACCTTAAACCATCGAAAAACCTGGGCTCGTGAAAAACACCGTGTGTTGAAGTTTTGCAAAAGTACTCGTTGCGCTGTGTCCAAATGTGAAGCATAACCTGATAGCACACCGTTGTTCAAAATTAATGTCACGCATTTCTTCTAAAACGCACTAGAAAAAGAACGGTTTACGAAAACAGTCACAAAGAACAAACAAATGACTCTAACAAGTTTAAACTTGTACTGAAGGTGCATTACATGTTAACCTATCGCCCTTCCAAGTCCCGTCTCCGCTGTGTTACTAGATCGGGCGCTACGTTGCCAGTCTATTTAATTAATTTACACGCCTCGTATATAGATGTAATCTCAAATACCTACCGAAAATGGGATTAAGAAGAGACTTGATGATGTCAGTTTTCAATATTTTTGATCCCTTATGTATATCAATCATATGATGTTTTTTTTTTTCTGAAATAAGTAATCTTTTTTCATGAGAAAGTATTCTGTTTCATGAAGGTAGGCCTGAAGAAAATCCGCTTTCATTTAGCTAATTCCACTTTTTTGCAAAATAATTGGGCAATATGCAAACTATAGGGTTACTAAAAATATTTTCTGACAGACATAATATATGTAGTTGTATATACAAAACATATTTTTATGTAATTGCATACTTTTGTTTTTCTCTGTTCTGTTAATTCTCATCTAATATATAAAACTTGTTTGGTCTTATCTGTGGTATTAAACAACTGATATAAAAAGTCTATACCATTTTGGCAGCTTAATTATTCTCTTAAATATCTCTTTTCAAAGACGAAAGGGAATAAAAATGGATAAAGACAAACACTGAGACATTTTTTTTATTGAAATTTAAATACAAAGTAACGGCCAACCTTCCAAAAATGTCGCATGACCCACTATGTAAGTGGGCGGCAGTTTTAATAATATATCAAAGCTTTTTTTTATATTTCTTGGTATCTGTGCTTATCGACATGTGATGTCTACTAACGTATATTTTTAAATCTTTCAGTGTCAGTCACAGATTTTCACTACAAATAAGCAAAAAAGGTAGTATTGGTAGCATTGAAGATAAGGCCGAAAATACGACCTTGATATAATTAACATGTTTAGGAACTGGTATTAACCTTTCAATATCGCTCCAGCTATCTAAACACATTACCTAAAAAATTGGTCCAAAATAAAGTCGTTAAAAGTATCACCTACGATATATTTAACACCTATAAATCAATGAAAATAATTAACTAATAAGATGTAGAATAACCGATCCATTAATTCTAATCGATTCAGAAAAAGTCAAGAGCATTCACTTAAAAGAAAGTTCAATTGCAGTCCCGGTGATAGAGATTTATTGTATTTTCCAAGTTCGTCAACTTTAGTAACCTCATAAAATCGTTATGTGTTAGGGAATTAGTCAGATTTGAATAAAGGACAAAGGCTCTTACTCGTAAAGCAGGAAGAGAACGATACAGCATCAGCATAAAATATCTATCCGCAAGAATCTCGCAGCAAGGCATCAACAAGTAGACGGACTGCATGTAATCATTCTGGTGGTTTCGTTCTTATTCAGTCTTATTTCGATTGTGAAGAGGTATTAATTTGGAGAGAAACGGTGCTTTACTCCTCTAGCGATTAAATCAAGCAAAAGACCCAGAAGGCCAAACAAGTGCAAAACGTCAATACAACTAGTGCTTTGCTTGTTCCATATACAGGGTATCGCAGAGTGATTTATATCAACTATAACTGACAAATATATCAACAAGTAAGAAAAAATATCAAAGTGTAGAAAAGTATCAAAAGCCACATGAATGTACTGAAAGAGGAAATT
Organism: Aromia moschata; assembly: GCA_029963805.1. Lineage (NCBI taxonomy): Eukaryota > Metazoa > Arthropoda > Insecta > Coleoptera > Cerambycidae > Aromia > Aromia moschata. Next base: position 543,805 of record JAPWTK010000039.1, read on the forward strand.
CCGCCCCAGTAAAGCAGTCTGGTAGTTCCAACCCCAATTTTTTTTTCTATATTTTTAAACCAACTTTTATATCGGACTATTATCTACTGAATATTTTTTTTAATTCAAAATTGGTCCATAAATAGTGGAGATATTTCGACTATTAGCCTAAAAACCTTTACATTTGAAGACTCTATCATGTTATCTCAAGTTTGAAGTGTATATCTTTCATCGTTTGAGAATTATCCATAGACCAGGTAAAAGAGTATTACCTCCATATTTATCCCCCAACCCTTTTACCGATTAAGCTCAAAATCTAGTCAGTTCCAGATCTCAATATGGTACATAAGCTGCCGAATTTGATATTTTAGCGCATTTTTCGAGTTATCGTATACACAGAAAAGGTTAACAGACAGGCAGACCAACAGATAACTAGAAAAATTGTTCGTTTAAATTTAAAATCTCGATGTTTTAGAACATTTTAGGCCTATTTAACCAATATAATTTTTTAAAAAAATTTAATGATCACTATACTTCGTGGATGTGGAATTAATATGAGAATACATATGTGTAAAAAAGGAATAATTAAAGATTTAAATGGACAATGAACAGGTAAAAAATTTTTTTTTTTGAGATTTGAAAATCACAATTCGTAAGTTGTCAAACTGCAAACCTTTGTGCCACTCACACTTTAATAAATGACAAAAAAAAGTAAAAAAGTGCACACCATCCAACTTTTGTTTGAAAATTTTTGTTACTCTACTTTAGATCCTATCTAAATCTAACTAACTCTAGATTCTATCGTCTTTGAGTTATTTGCAAAATTCCAAAACAACAATATTCATTTCATTCACAAATTACAAAATTTTGATTGCATCGCTTCATGACTCATTGGATTGACCTTTTACGGTTTGTACATTATCGATTCAATCTTAACGAAAGTAGACACAGTGTATACCCAGTCTAAGGAATGATCTAGAAGTTGAAAACATCGTTAACAACTGACAGCGTAGACTTAACTATCCTCACCGGCTCCATTTAACTAACTCTATTTTTATCTATAGACTCAACAAGCACTGAGGCACTCTGTATAATAAATAAAACATTAAGCGGGGTGCCCGAAAGATGGATTATTCACCGATTCTAATTTCATGGAAGCTGCGGCCACCCCAAGATGTCGCACAGGCCTCCATGTGACAGAAACAGAGCGAAAAGCAGGGGGTGCAACCCCCTATGCAGGGACAACACTAATTACCGGCGCTCTTCCAAAATCAATACTCACACATGATTTGGCCCCAACCTTCTCAATTATTCAAAAAGTGTGCGGCAGAATCCAATCCCAAATGGAAATTGCAGGTCTGGAGATGACTCGTGAGCTCTATGAATTATTTATTTACGATTATTGTTTTACCAGCCATTGCGAATCATAATCTGTGTGGGTGATGGAAAACCCTGTATACCATTCCTTATAGCAATACTGCATAGTGAATTAATATATAGAATATGTCGAATATAGTAAAACAAACCAGTTATAATCTCAAATAAATACACAAACTTATTTATTCTGTTAATTATTGACATACATTTTTTTTTAAGTTATTGTGAACTCACAAAATTTATGTTTACTGATGAAAAATAACGACTTTGTGAAATTATTTATCTAATCATTTTGTACAGCAAATTATTAATTGTAATAACTTGTAGATAAGTAGATATATACTAGAAGAACTCAAAAAACGCTTTCATAAAATCTAATTCAGGATTACGATAGTTGGTTCATTAATCGGTACATTCGATAAATCATAACAGAATGGCATATACATATGTATATAAAATATATAAATTGCCCATAATTACTTCCCTGTCTACGTAGTGGAGTGACACTATAGATGAAAACAATTTTAAAAAAATTTCAATATTTCCAATTGGGCGAAAAGTAATATCTGTCTATATTTCTGTCTGTATGTCTGTTAAGACATACAGACAGGTAGACTTAATATGTTAAAAGAGACTGGTTGTAAGAGGGATAATACACTCCTTATTCGCCTATAGACAATTTGCAAACGCTTCAAGATAGTCGCTTCAAGTTGAAGATATACAACAGTATTATAAGGGTTTAGTTGGGTTTACAGATTTCCAGCTTAATAGGTTGTGAAGTGGAAAAAAAATCATATGTGTATATATATAATAGGGTGATTTTTTTTCAACTATTTTTTTGTTTCTCAGTCCCCACTTGAAATTTTGTTGAATATGTCGAAAAAAAATCCCTGAAAGTTACAGTCCTTAATATTAATTTTAAGTACTTTCCCAAAGAGTGAAAAGATTTTCAAGTAGTCGAATATTTTTTTTCAAATTTCTATAACTCATTCGCATTTTATGCTATTACATTGGTCTTGGTCTCGATTTACTCATAATAAAACACTCTACAAGAGTGTCCATGCAGCGAAAATGTAACTCGTACTGGTGAGTTGGTACGGGTCGCTGAAGTTGATTTTTACCCAAAAATTCTCGTTTTTTTGCTGTTATCTCCGAAACTATTAATTTTACCAAAAAAAAAAAAATGTAAATGAAAAATTTGTTGGGAATTTAATTTACTACAAAAAAAGGTCCTATATACCAAATTGCTGAGATTAATATTTCTTGAGATATTAGACTTTAACTTATGAGTAGTACAAAATTTTTACGGTTTATGGAAGCAAACTTTGCTTCGATGATTTTGTACTACTCGTAAGTCAAAGTCTAATATCTGAAGAAATATTAATCTCAGCAATTTGGTCTATAGGACCTTTTTTGTAGTAAATTAAATTTCCAACAAATTTGTAATTTATATTTTTTTTTGGTAAAATTAATAATTTTGGTGATAACAGCAAAAAAACGAGAATTTTGGGTAAAAATCAACTTCAGCGACCCGTACCAACTCACCAGTACAAGTTCCATTTTCGCTGCAATGGGCACTTTTGTAGAGTATTTTATTCTGAGTAAATCGAGAGCAAGACCAATGTAATAGTTATGCTATTACAATGCGACTGAGTTATAGAAATTTGAAAAAAAATTCAATTTACGTGTATTTTATATGGAAAATCTTTTTCACGCTTTGAGAAAGTGCTTAAAAATTAATATTAAGGGCTGTAACTTTCAGGTATTTTTTTTTCGACATATTTTTACAAAATTTCTCTCCCACTTTCTTACAAAGTGGGGACTGAAAAACAAAAAAATAGATGAAAAAAAATCCCCCTAATATATAATATCTCTTCATAAAGGCTCAACATTTACTGTCCCCTAAGTTGGTTAAACAAAATATAAAATAATAAAATATTCATAAACGGAATTTAAGCCCTATACATGTTTTTTTTTAATTCAAGAAATTATCTACTGTACCGTTGGAGGGGAGAGGGGATATTTTAATGTAAAACAAAATATTCACGTCCCGTATTATTTCAATTTCATTTTATGTATTTTTTCATTTCATGAATTTTTTTGGGACTAGAGAAATCACTATTTAGTAATAGTGAGTTTTGAGACTCAATGTAAAAACTGCGAAAATTTATATCTGAAAATCTGAACGCACGTGTAATAACAAGTAACTATTTAACTTTTTTATTCGAAGACTGCCAAGTTTAAGAAAACATGTAGTAGTTGAAATAAAGTTTAGGGAAGGACAGGTTTTATAATGCAACTTGCAAAGTGGCAACAAGAATAAACGATCCTTTCATCTCTTAGTTGAGAGTGGAACATATTTTTCTATACACCTACATAATTGGATTGAAATGTTTTTCATCTCTGTCTCTAAGTTTTTGTTTGGTTAATAAAAAAATATTAACAAGAATATCAATGGCAGATGTCACGCATAAAACAGTAAGTACATGTTTTTTTATTTACACGTACTATTTTTACTATTTATGTGATATTTTGCAGATGTAAATGATATCATCTAATTTAGTAATACCATACGATTTCACAGAAAAGTGAAGTGCATTTCTAGGAACAGTCTTATTTTTTTTGCCATAGTATGACTATTTCTGAATGTTTATAAGAATTTTAATCGATATTTTTTTTATTTACATAAAACTTATACTTCGCTAAAATCATAATAAACCTTACGACAAATGCACCGTGACAATAGGAAAAATACCCGAAATTAATTCTAACTCAGCAGGTTTTCTTCTTCTGGAAGAAATGAATCATAGATGCCTTGGCATAAAATACTGCGTCACATCTAAACGGACCTAGATACTTTTCATGCAATCACGCCTAATAGGAATGAAATTTTATTTAAACATTATTTATTTTGTTGATCCGTCCTTCCCTGGGGCAATTTCTTGCCAACATTCCTCAACGGACGTCTCTAATTATATTTGAGGCCTTTTTAACGGCCTGCAGGAGTTACTGTTAGAAGGCAATTATTCTTTTATGAAAAAAGGAAGGCATAAAATATTTGTCGGTGCTACCGTGATGGAAGCTGCTACCGAAATTATTAGATGGCTGGTTTTGTCCATAGTATATGTGTGACAATCACATAACGTGCCTGATATACAGTCTCTCCCAAACTGGTTATGCATGCGTTGGTATCTCGGTTATTATTTAAGACAGAAATATGGTTAAGACGGTGCATTTTAGAGAAAATCCCATATCTTTTTAATTACACGACTTGAGATATTTTAGAAAGTACATGGGTAGGACACTTCAGATGTTTTCGTTGACGTTATCAAAATATTTCTGTTCCATTTGTTTCTGAGTTAATGCCGTTAACTGTGATTTTTCTTACGAGCGCCATATTAGATTTTCAAATGGTTAAATAGTGTTCAAAATTTGCTTTCCAATGATGTATTACAATGCTAGAAACACATATTTCCAACTTGCTGTAATTTACAAAATACAAACAAAAAATAATAAACTGATAAAAATAATGTTCACTATACACTATGTGTGCACCAGATATCGGCCGGTTGTGAAAAAAGGACATATTCTACACTTCTCGTTTTAACGAGTAGCGTAGCGTAGTGAAAACCTAGATGGACATTGAAATAATTTATTGTGCTTCGAATATCCTTCGGACTTTCGGATATTTGGAAGTTTATGTTTTTTGTCATCTATGTATGACAAATTGTATTTAATTTTGATATTGTTTGACTCCTATTAGTACATTAAAATAAAATAAAAAACAATACCAATTCTCAATAATCAATAGGTTACTTTTTATGAATTGGAAATTTGTAAAAAAGAAACGACAAATTCTTACAATCTATATAACATATAAATTTTACCGTTGAAATGACATAAACGTAATAAAACTTGAGAAATGTTTAGGGATTGGATGGTATGTAAGGGAAAACACTATTTATTACAAAAGTCTCGAGAAATAACCTCAAACTAGATACACTTATATACTATAACAAAGTCCTGCTTAATAGGAGGGTTGTGGGGTTGAGGGTTGTGGGGTGAAAAAGGCGCAAATTTGCAGAATAAGTTAAAATGAGCGTCTAACGCTAACATATACATAATTGTATATTACATACATACATATGTATGTTAGGTAATATACAATGTACATACTATAACACAGGTCAACATTTGATATAAGCGAATACACGGCATGCCATATATGGTACTAGGATGTTTTTTGGGTCGCTGATCACGATGAGAGGGTCGGTTGACCTCCATCACGTCAGGGTCAAGGGCATTTGAAGGTCAAATCAAGAGATTTCTACCAAAAAATCTGAAAAAATGCATGCTTATGTTTTCGAGGGCTCTGAGTCCGAATCGAAGTTTGTTTGACCTTGCGCCATTTTCCAGAGGCCATTTAAAGGTCATTTGAAGGTCAAATCGAGAGATTTCTCCAAAAAATCTGAAAAATTTCATGCTTACGTTTTTTTAGTGGTCTGAATCCGAATCCGGCCTCAGTTTGCCCTTTGCGGTTATCCTCGAGGTCATTCAAGGTCATTTCAAGGTCATTAAAAAGGATTTTGAGTTAAAAATACCAAGTAAGCACCAAAAAATCCGAAAAAATTCATACGTACATTGTTTAGGTCAAGGTATCAAAATCTGAGGTCAACTGACCTCCAACGCGTCAGGTGCAAGGTCATTTGAAGGTCAAATGGGGAAGAAACCGGTGAAAAAAACTGAAAAAAATTCGTGCAATGTTTTCTAGGCCTCTCCATCTAAATCATGCATTCGTTTATATTTTGCCGTATATGTCTTTGTTACATATATTGCTTTCTCAGAAAGAAAGCATTGTTGTGACCCAAAAATCGAAAGTTCTTAAATGTCTATACGTATGGATTTTGAAGAGGGCGTCAATCCTCACCGAAAATCCAATCAACCTCGACCAATACTTGTACTTGCACCCAGGGCACCTCCACGTGGTGACGGTGGGCAACGGAGTTGTCCCACTATCCGGCAAAGTCCCTGGGTTATGGCTTCCATGCCGTCATGGCAACCACATGCCTGATTTAGATGGAGAGGCCTAGAAAACATTGCACGAATTTTTTCAGTTTTTTTCACCGGTTTCTTCCCCATTTGACCTTCAAATGACCTTGCACCTGACGCGTTAGGAGGTCAGTTGACCTCAGATTTTGATACCTTGACCTAAACAATGCACGTATGAATTTTTTCGGATTTTTTGGTGCTTACTTGGTATTTTTAACTCAAAAATCCTTTTAATGACCTTGAAATGACCTTGAATGACCTCGAGGATAACCGCAAAGGGCAAACTGAGGCCGGATTCGGATTCAGACGACTAAAAAACGTAAGCATGAAATTTTTCAGATTTTTTTGGTAGAAATCTCTCGATTTGACCTTCAAATGACCTTTAAATGGCCTCTGGAAAATGGCGCAAGGTCAAACAAACTACGGATTCGGACTCAGAGCCCTCGAAAACATAAGCATGCATTTTTTCAGATTTTTTGGTAGAAATCTCTTGATTTGACCTTCAAATGCCCTTGACCCTGTCGTGATGGAGGTCAACCGACCCTCTCATCGTGATCAGCGACCCAAAAAACCCCTAGTACCATATATGGCATGCCGTGTATTCGCTTATATCAAATGTTGACCTGTGTAATTCATGTACTACCCTTTTTCTGCTAACCCTTCCCTAGGGAACACTTTTATATTAAATTCAATGTTACATAAATATGGAATTTTAAATTGTGAATTTATCTTCTTTTATACATGGTTTTAATTGAAAGCATTAATTCAATTTGTAGACAACATTAACAGTAAACTACAACTAGAACAAAATATAACGAAATTTTAAAATTCAAATAAATTATGAAGTTATTTTATTTTGGTACTTACAATTTTGCGGGAAGCATATTGAATGGTTTGAATATGAAGCTGTACAGTGTGTAGACCCGCGGATAATTTTTATTTCTTGTTTTTGTCACTGTCTGGACTTTTTTAATTAAATTCAATTCCCCTCATTGTAGAGCCAACAAATGCAACATCTGGGGTCTAGTTGCTACCGTGTACAGTTGCCCCGTTAATTTCACAGTCAAGCTGGTGTCTAAACTTTATTAAAACTCAATTGACAAATAAGCCGCCAACACCAGTGCGATAATTAAAATTATTATGCGCTCTGAAAGTGCATAACAGTTTAAAAAAAGAAAATTTAAAAGAGGATCAGGGTAGATATATCTAAAAAAAATGTTTAAAATAAAAATATATGAAGCGCAATTAAAAGCAAATTAACATATTATTTGTAACTAACATATTATTTGTATATCCAACCCTCCCTCAAAAATGTATGTAAAACCTTGCTCGTATGTATGTAAATAACTATAAATATAATATATATGTATAAATGTAAAGTTTTGTCAACCGACCAGACAACATTGAAGACTTGAAACAGAATATTTCAAATGAAATACAGGCCATTCCTGAATACTTCCTAGTAGGTAAAGGTTATTGAAGAGTTTCGGGACCGGCTCGGGCATTGATTATCGGAAAATGGATACTATTGGATATTTTTTAAACAGAAAAATATTTGTAATTGTTTGTATTTTTTAAAGCAAAGTTTAATTAAACTTAATCATTAATATAATACATCTAGCGATAAAGAAATAATTCTTGAACAAGAAAATTATTTTTCTATATTTCAGATAATATCGTTTTTTCCGTAGTTTGAGAACGTAAAAGTGAATTTTTCATTAATATTCGGTAGGTTATAAAATACTCTATATCTTCTAAACTCTGCATATCATATGCATTATCATTATAATGCATATGACCTTTTTTACAGGGAAATTAAATTAAATTTCCTACAAAAAACTTCTTTGCAGTTGTTCTGTAACTTTGACAGTTTCGCCGAAAAATGCCAAAAATATGATTTTACAGTGCTAATATGACTTCATTGAGCTCTATATATCAAAACATATGAGGTAAGGTAAAAATGCTGTAAGTACTTTCAAAGAGGAACTAATTACCTTTAAATCACACCTAAGTTCATTGCAGTAGCGTTAAATGCCACCAAGTTGTAGGAAATTGAAAAAAAAATTAAATATTCTCTGCATTTTAAATGGGAAATCTTTAGAATTAAAAAAAAAAACTTAGAAGTAAAATTAAGGGCTCAAATTTTCAAAGAATTTTTCGATAAGTAGAACAATATTTTCTGTGGGAGCGAAAAAACAAAAATAGTCGTTCAAAACGAATCACCCTACTAGATATAATATAGAACTGAAACTGTGTATCAGAGAGTTTTTTCAGGGATCCTTTCATCTAAACAACGCATCTAAAATATTGGAGAATTTATGTCACTTTCAGGTTTATCAGAAGTAAACACTAACTTCGTTATTTTAAACGATTTTATTTTTAAGCCATATTTGATTCCGCTTTTTTATTTTATGGTCAGTTACTGGCTCAAAAAATGGTTCCTCGTCTTTGTTCAAATATCATTATTTTGGGGTTTTAGGGTCGCCAATTACGAATTTGAAGTTTTTTTTTTGAAGTTTGACAGATTTTAAAAATTCAAAATTACGGATCTAATATGGCTGACAAATCCTATATGGGGGACAACAATTTTATATAATTTAGACTGAAAAGGGCTATTTACTTGGGAAGAGAATTGTCCATATAATGTGTCCATATAATACCAACAAAATACGTTTCGTTTTAGTGACATTTGCAGTGTCATTACGTGATAAGCAATTTCATTCGATCTCAACAAATGATGGTTTCCGAAAAGGAGTAGAAAATTTGATAATGTTGATGAAAATATGTAACTCAAGAGTTCCGACGAGAAATCGAGTAAACTGACCCGACCCATGATCAACATTTTACCCACGATCAATCTGTGATATAAGATATTTTTTATGCATTTTCTTAGAGGGATAATGAGCCCCAAAAGCCCGTCTTCCAAAGGTTAATGACCATTGTCTGTCTAAATTTAACGGTTTCCGAGATATTTCCAAATCAATGCTTTATTTTTAAAGCTATTAGTGTACGAAAATATTTTTTTATAACAAAAAAAAAACTAAATGCAATGAATAAAATCTTAATCAGCCACTGATATGCATGACCTTGCGATATGTCAGTAGACTGCCAGTCGAGCTAGAATGCAATCGTGAATCAGACGCGATATTAAATCAGCAATATAATTAATAGTGACTTTCAAGAACATACGTATCTCTACGTCAGAGGAATTTGATATAATGTATGAATAAATATATGAATATGAATATAACACAAACATCGTTTGGTGAAGTGTTAAGGAAATTCCGAACCGATAATAGTACTGAGAGTGATGAATGAATGAAATCATGCCTAATGTCGCGGTCTCGGACTTATCTCTCTCGGTTTATCTTTATATTAATGTCTCCAAAACGTGGTTATCAACACCTCGATGTTATCTAATTGGGTTAACAAGGCGATTAGGCGGGTACATAACGATTTATATTATTTATATTAAAAAAGAGAATATTGTGATGATTAATCAAAGTTTACCAAACAAGTGACATCTGCACGAAATTTGCTCTGTTTGTTTATTTAGATTGTTCCGTTGCTTATATTGTTTAGGTTATGCATTCGAATGCTCAGAATATTTTCATAAGAAGCATTACCAGGAAGTGTTAACAATAGTTCTCTAAATATCAATTACCACTATAATTTTGTTTACATTATATTTTAGGAGAGATTTACAAAGTCTCATAATAAAAATGAAAACTAGGATTTTTTATAAGCAGTTTTTTTTTTATATAGTTTGTGCTTGAATATACATATATACTAGTGGATTGTATTTAAGGAAGAGGTAGTTTAGGTGATATTTATGTAACTACTGCTAATAAGAACAGACAATTGATAATAATAACTAATAACAAATTCAAATTAAAGGTTTTAAAAACTGACCATTGTATTTATTCCTTTTATTGTTTTCAAATTTTATGTAATATCATTTTTATTATTTATTTATGCATTTAAGTTTACACGAGCCCTTTTACTGTTTTTATTTAAAATTGGTTTCAGGTTTAAAATTTGAGGAAAAAAAAGTGTTTTTGTATTTCCATTTTTTACAACACACGAGAAGTTTTTTTGTGTACACAAAAAAATTGGTGTTGATAATTCAGAAAGGAACCGGTGAAGGAAAAGGTTACAAAAGTAGCCAACTGATATTTTTATCATAAAATACAATGTATGTTATATGGTGACAAAAGTTAAGTAAAATGTTTCTAATAGTGAAACATTTCTTTAAGAATTTAATACTAAATAGAATAAAAAACTATTTATTATTGTGTTTCCTTGTTTAATTACTTCCACTTCCACGAAGCGGGGTGAAAATTTACTCGTAGTATTCACAAAAAAAATTGGCTAAAAGTCCTAAAATGCTCTAGAACGGCGACAGTTTAAGTTTATGCGAGAAATAATTTTCTGCCCGTCTGTCTGTCTTCTGTTTGTCGGTCTGCATGTCTGTTAACCTTTTTCTTGTACACGATTACTCGAGAACGCTTGTAGGTATATATTTGGGAACACTTACTTGTATATACCATGATGAGATTTGGAGCAGATTTTGAGCTTGATCTGTTAAGGGATTGGGGGATAAATAGGGGTTATATACTTTATCCTTGGCTATAGGTAAATCTGACAGGGGGTTGAAGAGGGTTAGTTTTAAAATAAATATTTTTAACACCAATTTTAATAATGACACAGTGAAGAGAGCTCTATAAAAGTCATGTGTCGTTTTACAGGTTTTTCTAATTTTTACTTCCATGTCCATATCCAAAATAAATCATATCTACGGGTCATAAAGGTCATTCAGACGATTAAGATTTGGATCAGTTTTTTTATGTTTTTTGGCTTTCGATGGGTTAGGAAAATTATAAGGAACTAAATTTTTGATGAAAGACCTATAGAGGCGTAAAATATTAAAAATTCCACAGTGACAATTTTTAAATGGTACAAAAGTAACGACTATAATGAAAAAAATAATGCTGAACTGTTTTCTTTAACTAGCAACATCCAATTTGCATAAATAATTTATTTGTGTAGTTCAACAATACCAAATTAGAATTACCAAATATGTAAGAATGGAAATCATGTCCTTTAAATTGCCGTTGCATAACTCTGTGAATGTACGCTATATATAAATAACCGTATGACTTATATACACATAAATTTTTATGCGATTTTCATTTGACATGAACGACTACTGCGTATCAACATTATAAATTATTGTGTTGCCATTCAAATACGTCGATAAATTTTGTGTATGGAGGGACGGTAGGTGTCTAGTTGACGCTACTAGTATACGATTTATTAGGCGTGCTTTATCCATTAGACCTCGTAGGTTGATTTATATTTGCATATATATTGTTCAGCGCTTTCATTTTCATAAATAATATTTAGTTCGAATAGAATAGAACTAAACCGCAAGTCAATTGAATACATTTCATATTTTCAGAAGCATGAAGCTTTTACTTTCATCTGATAAGTATTTAACATTATATTTGTCTGATCAATTTATTTTGGCAAAACGAATGGCATATTTAAATTAAAAAGCACATTAAACCCTTTCATATATTCACAATTTATGAGATAATACAAAATTTTATTGTGTGAAAAGTGACCAGAAAGTTTTCATATACCGAGAAATAAAAGATATTTGCACAAACTCAACAGCATTTGGAAAGGCAATAACATTACTTTAAGATACATTGTTTCGTTGTTTGATAAAAAAATGACGATGCTACATAACCTCAAAATGTAAAAAAAAACAGTGTTTTTGCGATTTTAGGTTAGAACATCTCAAAAACCATACTTGTTTTCCAAATTTCCATAGTCACCATATTGAATTTTTCACTTTAAGAAATGAAAATATAACATCAAATTTGACTTCAGTTACTTCGAAATCGTAGAAAATAAATGGTAAATCAAATACTCCTAGAAAATGTCGAAATTTTCAACATTTTGCAAGGTAGTGTAATTGGTTTGGAGACATTTATTTTAGATGAACCAAAATCAATGTTGGCACCGCTATTAAAGGCGTTTGGTATGAATTACATCTACCTTAAGCTATTTTCTTGAAAGAGTTGATAAACAGGAATAAGTTGGAACTTCTCGCCAGTTTTTTTATATCCATTTATTTATATTATATTTATATGTTTTTTTAAATCCACTTTTTTGGAAAAACTGTCTTTTCCATTAATTTTCACAACTATTTTAGTCAAGAAAGCACCTAATGCATTGATTGTATTCCATACAATATTTAAAATGGAAAAATTGTTTGTATTCGTGTTAAAATGGTTAAGATGTTACGAAGTTTTTATTTAGCGTTTTTTTTTTTGAAAAATATGGTCTGGAATTTGTTTGCTCGTTTCTGCATTTCACTGAGTTCGCGACGTATATTTTTATGTACATATATTACTAAAATAAAATACAGCTTTATTTTCAAGACATAAATTAAATTTTTTCCTGGAGTGAGTGGGTACTGGAGCCTTCGGCGTAGAAACAAAAAAACTGGACATTTTCCCCGAAACACCAAACTACTATACTTTTCTCGACGCGCGTTTCGCCAACTAAGGTGACATCTTCAGGAGAAGATTAAAACTCACAATTTTAAACAGTTTTAATCTTCTCCTGAAGATGTCAACTTAGTTGCCGAAACGCGCGCCGAGAAAATTCGATTCGATTCCTTCCTTCCTTCGATAGATACAACAATATAGGTACTACATATTATTGGGTAGCAACAAATATGTAGTACCTATATTATTACAAACGAACGAGGTAGTTTTATTATGATTGAAATTTAAAAATACAAATTGAGTTTTGTTATGATTTTTTGGAACACAAATCTGCTAACCTTAGTAAAAACAACCACTGACATTTAATCCAGTGGCGGCTGGTGGATAAAAACAAAACAAAATGTTTCAAAAAAATGTCTACACCCTAAGAAAATCTTTTAAATGGGCTGCAAAATATTTGGGAAATATATTTTTTTTTCCTAACTGCCAAGTTAATATTGGTATTCTTTTATTATTGGTAAGACTATTGGTTACAAAATTAAATGTTAGTGTAAAATAAAAATTCAAAGGTCCATAACTTTAACAGAACTTGAAATTTCGAGAAAGGCACAATAATGAAAAGACTACATTTACTTGACGAATAAGAAAAAAAATATTTTGCTAATATTTGCACCTTCCAAGATTTTCTGGAGGTGCAGATATTTTTTGAAATCTTTTTCAAAAGTTTAAGTTTTGCTATTCTTAAATTTGTTTGCTATTCGACCTTCCATTTGGATATAATAATAACTCCCTAAAATCTGTTGTATGTTCTATGTTATTTGTAGTTATGTATTAACTAGTTATTATGTTGTATGTTATTTTTCTAAAAAAAGAATATAAGTAGGTATTTCAAATTTCACCAGTCGTCACTGATTTAATCTCTTCTAAGCATAGTTATTGTAAGAGAGTTACTTACACCCACAGAACAACACGCCGTTTCGGCCGTACAACGTGGCGGGTAGAGCTTTCCCGCTTTTCCTTACTCGCTACCCTTGATCTAGCTACTAAACAAAAAAACTACCATGCAAACTGAGAACGATTTCAATGCTGGATGACAACAGCAACTCATTACAACGTATCTAACTGGAGTCAATAAAACTCTACTTAGCTAATAAAACATTGCGTGTTTACCTGTCTAGCGACGATGCCGGCACGTCACGGTGAGTTAGCGGCGCGAGAGAGCAACAGAGTCAGCGTCCCGACGGCGGGGGACGGCGTCGATTAATGCAATCGACGCGCGCCGCGAGCGTCGGGACGCCCGCACTCTCGACCTACCCTACGGATCCGGCGGCGTATGACGACGCGGCCGACGACCGGCGGTTTTTCGCGGGGGACCGTGCGTAGTCTTTAGAACGGAAAGGACCCAGCAGAAAACCCTATAATTTTGGCCCTCGGTAAATTTTTTTCTAACAGCAATTTTTTTGTTCCTTAGGTCGTCCTGATCAAAAGTCTTGCTGGGCGTAAAGTGCAATAATGGACAGATTTCGAGATATCGGCTACACTCAACATCCACATATCCGAACTTTTCCGTTCCGCAAACCTCCACATTTCCGAACTCTCGTCACCTCGGGATAACTGAACTGCTGGCGCATGCGCAAAGGGTTTTTCTCGCTCATTCTAGTACTTTACTTTGTTTTTCGAGGTTTTTATGCAAATGTAATACATACATACATGTGTACATGTTAATAAAAGAACGTTTTTTTAAACAAAAAAAAAATGTCAGGTGCAAAGGAGAGAGTGATGCAGGTAATTATTTTGTAATTCAAAGTAAAGGTTTGTTTTATTGAACATTTTGTTGACGTAACCTATAATAATTTAAAACTGTAATGAAAAATGATTAGAAAATATGTATTTTTAAGAAAACCGTGATACAAAACAAACATTATTGTACTGTTTATTTGCAGAGAAAAGAGCCTGCTAAGAGGCTAACCTTGGAGCAAAAGCTGGATCTGATAAATCACGCAAAAAATGGTGTTAAAATGTTGATCTATGTAAGATGTACACTATTTGTAAATCGTCAGTGGCAGAAATTCTTGGGAAAAAAGAAATTTACTTGTCGGAAGTTGAAAAAAAGACGAAATTTGAGTGGACGGATTGACACAAAAAAAGTGCACCGGTACTTATGATACGCCATTTGAAATAAGTGTTTTCCACTGGTTTGTACAAAGAAGAACTCTTGTAGAACCTGTCTCAGGTGTGCTGCTGAGGGAGGGCGATTTCCTCTTTGCTGAATTCTGTGACAATCGAAATGTTTGATAACAATCGCATTATTGTGTTTACATTTTTTTTCTCATTTCAAATTTCGCGGTTTTTTGTCGTCAACCAATCAGCGACAAGTTCGGTTGTGTGGAAGTACAACTTCGGAAATATCGTGAGAAAAAAGTTCGGAAATATCGTGAGTTCGGAAATTTGGAGTTCGGATATGTGGATGTTGAGTGTATTTTGTCTCACGGGATGAGAACATCAAAAAATCGTTTTTTTTTTGCAAATATCTGCAGATTAGGGTTATATTATTCTACCGTAAAGCAAGCGAACAGTGCTCGTTTGAGTTCCCGACCATATGTAACTCTAGGTATAACATCTGGTCATCACTGGCCAAAAATGAGCCATTTTTAGTCACTTTTCGCGGTTGAGCGGAGAAGTATTTGAACTTTGTTTGGCCATATTGACCAAAAACAATCATATTACAACTGAAAAGATACAATAACTGGCCAATATTAACAAAATCAGCAATTCTGATTCATATCGAGATTGTTTATCCCGACTGCTTTTCCTTTTTTTATTCATCTTAAGTTTACCAAACTGAGCTCATTCTTATGAGAATGGTCAGTATCAGGAATCCAATTATTGTTGTGACCAACAATTATGCAACACATACTCTGTCCAATGGATTATTCCTTGTTATTTTGGATAACTTGCACGGAGCATATAAAGCACTAGGAACAAAAAAATTTCGATATGAATCAGAATGACTGATTTTGTTAATATTGGCGAGTTATGGGATATTTTTAAGTTGTAATATGATTGTTTTTGGTCAATATGGCTAAACAAAGTTCAAATACTTCTCCTGTAGAAAAGTTCCATGGTAAAAATACCACCCAGTCACTAGATTGCCATGAAACCGCGAAAAGTGACCAAAAATGGCTCATTTTTGGCCAGTGGATGACCAGATGTTATACCTAGAGTTACATCCATGGTCGGGAACTCAAAAGCACCGTTCGCTTGCTTTCTGGTAGAATAATATAACCCTAATCTGCAGATATTTGAAAAAAAAAACGATTTTTTGATATTCTCATCCCGTGAGACAAAATAGCCGATATCTCGAAATTGTTCATTATTACACTTTACGCCCAGCAAGACTTTTGATCAGGACAACCCAAGGAACAAAAAAATTGCTATTAGAAAAAAAATGAACCGAGGGCCAAAATCACAGGGTTTTGTGTGAGGTCCTTTACACGACACATACACAGAGAGAATAATAATTTCTTTAAATTACGAATAGCATTCAATTTGGATTTATTTCATTGATGTAATAAATATTATACTTTTTCTTTAACCGTTCCTAAAATACTACCTTCATGCACGCTTCACAGTTTCTCAAGTCTATTTCGCACTAGTGCGCAAATACGCGCTAGTGCGTAAAAAAAATGACAATAGAACTTACAGAATTGCATAAAACCTATAGCATTTCTTACACAAATACACATCTAATGTATATTTGATACTTAATTCCTTTTGGTTTTATTATATATTGCACGGATTTATTTTAATTCAGTACCTAGGTACTCGTGTGTTTTAATAATAGGTATACCTGTATCAAAATAAAATTATTACGTGGACTATACTTTTCCATATAGTCGGCCATGACTGATGACCTTTTTTAATTCACTTTAATTATTTTTTTTTGCATTTACTTAAGTCATATCAATAAGTTATTGCAAACGTAATTTTGAATAGGTATAGTTAAAGTATGTAATTTACACATTATTATTATTGATTATTTTTTATAGTTAATGAAGGAATTGTACACACAATTTACACGAAATTTTTCATATAAAAAATCTAAAAGGCATTTTAGGCGCTTGTGCCTAAAACACTTTTTTACGCACTAGTGCGTAAAATATAAATTATGCAAGTCTCTGTATTGACTCGTGTGAATGTCACATTGATACATTGTATTGACATATCGTTTTATATTGATATATCGTTTGCAAAATATCGTAAGTATATATAAATATTTTATCTATATATAACATTTATCTCTACCTAAAAGGTATCAGTCCCCGGAAACCGCAGATTTCCAAGAGCGGTTTCGCCCTTGTTGGGGCTCCTCATTGACCTGAAAGTGGTACCCTTTAACAAAACTGAACGTTGTATTTCTGGCATGTTTTCATTAAATGATACAAATTCTGGTATCATCATCATCAAGCAAAACTGATAATAATAAAGTAAGGGTTTTGCTCTGTCCATTAACATTTTTTAATTATTAAGTTAGGTATATTATTTTAAGAAATCCTATGTAATATATGTCATTTCCCAATTAATGATCTTAATATGAATTTTCCAATGAAATGTCTAATTGTAACACCTTATATAATGGTTATAATAATAGAGAGTGAAAGTTGTATAAATGTAGGTGTTATTACTATTATTTATTAATAATGGAAACGTTTTACTAGAAGAACTCCACTGGATATTGTAAGATTATAGTAAATTGACAATTAGATATGTTTTAATTGTTGATTGTCAACTATTCTTAAATGTTATACCATAACTAGTTTAACAACTGTTATATTTCGTTTGAAAATGATAAGTGTAGTTAAGATTTATTATTGCGAAGATAATTTACCACTTCATTTAATTATATAATATGAAGTGAAAAGCCTCTTGTAGACCAGAAACTCTATTTAAAAGCTAATTGGCTAGTGACTATATAACTTATACTGCGTGTTTATAAATCAAAAATAAATACATAAACTCTATGAAAATCTCAGTTACCCTTTCTCTTTGCACTTTGTTCATTCGGGATAGGTATTAGGGAAATCATGCCTCAAGTTGAGTTGAGGCTCATTTTGACTCTAGTGCGTAACAAGTACAGGTACTATGTCTATTGATTACTAAAGCCGACAGATCCGAGCGGCGGGCCATCTCAACGGGCCATATCTCAACGTAAATAACAGGGTAAGTTTAACACATCTCTTTCTAAATTGCAACAGTTTATTGTTTTCATGAATTTTGTTTTTGCACATACAAGTAGTAAGTAGTATGACGCGTATGATTATGGCCCGCCGCCCGGATCTGCCGGGTTTATTGATTACTATTAGCAGTTGACTGTCTATTAGCAGGAAAACGAACCATTTTTGCTAAAATTCAATTATGACCTCATACAGTCATAAGATGGCGCTGATGCCTAATATAAAATATCATTCAACCATGTCACGCCAGCGCGTTATATAAAAGGATGCAATCACATGCCTTCGTCAAAATCCAATAACAGCTGAATAAGAATAATTCCCATTCACTGTTATTCGTCGACGGAAACCACAGAACTTCTCGACAAGATTTCGACTTTTTTAGGTCTCATCGGTGTGATGTATCTGACAACGAACAACAACGAACGAGAGTTTCGGCTTATTTCATTTCCAAGAAAATAAAACAGAGGGCAGTCTGCATATCTCACCGTTTATATACACTATATTACAGTGAATAGGAATTATTGTCATTCTACTTAATCTTACAGACCTATCGTCATCTATAAAGGCATCTATGGTTGCTGGCATTGTCAGACCCACCGGAACGCATCGAGTCCTGTATAGGCGCAGTAGGGAGCAATACCTACATGTTACCGCCCAATAATAGACATGAAAAAAAAATTCTTGGAAGTAAACGATCAATTGACAACTCAATTGTTATTAGAGAAAGACGAATTGTCACGAGACTTGATGAATCTAGTCACGCCTGAGTAGATGCCAATCCAGTAAAGACGATGAGTTGCAAATGACCTAATGACCTAAACCGTATTCAAGACTGGTGTACGCTTGTTATTACTACCCATCAACCCCATAAACTGTTCTTCATCTTGGTCCCACTAATCCACTTAATGTGATCTACGTATTATACAGGGTGAGTCAAACTTAACGCGACAAACGAAAGGTACGGATAGGGCATGTTATTCTAAGCAAAAAAGTTCTAATAAACATGTGTCCGGAAATGCTTTCTAAGAGCGCTACGGACGTTCAAAGATGGCAGGCCCAAATTGATTTTCTTGCCTTTTATTTCAAAAACTGCTCGAAATGTCCACCGTCATTTTCAATGCAAAGTTGACATCTGCGAATGACTGATTGCGCGGCTGCACGACACTCCGCTAGTGGTATTTCTTGGGCAGCTTGCAAGATCCTCGCTCGGAGACTAGCTTCGTCGTTGACGGGCTCAGCATAAACTTTGCTCTTCATTCTGCCCCAAACATAAAAATCCATAGTGGTTAAGTCCGGGGAACGCGGAGGCCAAGGACGGGGACAGTCTCGACCGCGACCAATCCATCTTCCTGAAAAATGGTTGTGAAGCCATTGCCGCACTAGTAGAGTGTAATGGGCTGGGCAACCGTCTAACTGGAACCACCTGTTTGCTCTATCAATTAGAGGCATGTCATCTAATATTGCTTCAAATTCATTTTCCAGGAAATGAAGAAAGGCCGGACCATTTAGTCTTGGAGGCAAGAAATATGGACCAATGAGTGTATCGTCGCATAACCCCATCCAAACGTTGCACGAAAATTCATGTTGAAAATGTTGTTCTTTTACAGCATGCGGGTTTTCATGGGCCCAAATATGCGCATTATGTTGGTTAAAGATACCACTACGGGTAAAAGTTGCTCGTCCGTCCAAATCACCTTCCGATAGTAAGAAGCATCGTTTGTTATTTGTTCCAAGAACCACTCTGAAAATTCTCTTCTTCGAGGTAGGTCTTCAGGAAGCAAATTCTGAACTTTCTGCAAATGATAGGGGTGGCGACCATCTGCTTTCAGAGTTCGGTTCACAATGCTCTGGGAATAGCCTAATTGCAAAGAACATCTCCTCGTGCTACTTGAAGGTATTTGATCGAAGTGTTCTAGGATATTTTCTGTTCTTCGATTATTATGAAGGGGTGCAAAAATACCGTCTGCTCGCGATTTCGAAGAAGTTGTCCCAGTTTCTCTTAATCGTTGAAATGTTCTAGTAAATACCGCTTTGTCGGGCACTCTTCTCATTGGAAATCTTCGGGCGTACTCATTCACAGCAGCGCGCGCATTACCATCACAGTACCCGTAAACAAACACAATATCCGCATATTCACTTGTAGTGTAGGTATTTGGCATGTTTCCGCAATTTACTCATAAACTAGCTTAAAATTAGTGACAAATTGAATTCAATCGACACGTCAAACAAGGCTGTCAAACAAACACTTTCAATTGTTATCAAGGCCTGCTTCTCTTTTAATTAATAAGGCAGCGGAGTGAATTAATCAGTCATTCGCAGATGTCAACTTTGCATTGAAAATGATGGTGGACATTTCGAGCAGTTTTTGTAAAGTTTTAGTTTGTTTTGTTACGTTAAACCAATTATTTTAAGCAGTTTTTGAAATAAAAGGCAAGAAAACCAATTTGGGCCGGCCATCTTTAAACGTCCGTAGCGTTCTTAGGAAGCATTTCCGGACACATGTTTATTAGAACTTTTTTGCTTAGAATAACATGTCCTATCCGTACCTTTCGTTTGTCGCGTTAAGTTTGACTCACCCTGTATATGGATCTAACTGATATACGTATTATATATGCGTAAACTTATTCTATTGTTTCTATGTCTATATTAATTTCAACTACATTGTATACTAACATTAGAATACAGACTGCGTTCGTTGATATTAACAGATAGTAAATTACTAAGTAGGTGTGGTTATGGTTAGCGATAATCTTATTGGATAGTGGTTTCTGTGACGTAATGTCAGAGCCACGCCCATTATCCGATAAGATTATCACTAACCAGAGGCACACCTACCCAGTATTTTACTATCTGTTAACATCAACAGACGCAGTCTGTATAAATTCATTTAATGGTTAATAATTTTAGGTAAACATACCAGAAACATCGTTACAGTATCAGCTAACTATAAAATGACTCGTTTTATAAAAACCTAAAAGGCAAAATGAAATTCAGTTTATAACCACAAGAATATCATCCCAGAAGTTCAGCCCTGGTGCTCATAAATTAGTTCAAGCTAGACAGTCATCTATGCATGTAACTGTTATATTATTGTGAAAACTAAATTTATCTCTGTAAGTTCGTGGTATCCAAAATGTTAAATAGGTACATCATTCCACTACATAAACTGAATAATTAATTTGCTACATTATAAATCGGTAAACATTGATAAATATTGATGCACATGAAAAATTAACGTGACTAATGCGATGTCTTCTCTCGACAATACGCTATCAGCTCATCGTCACCTATATTTTTGGCAATACCTAAAAAATGCGTTAGTCATCACGAGGCGAGGCCTTTAAGTAAATATTATTGCATTGTTCGCGACAGAGATAGACGAATAAAAGTTATTGCATATGTCAAGCTTTCTGATTGTAAGAGATGAGCTTTTCAGATAAATGTTTTATTTAATCGTCACATATTTGTAGAATCAAGGGAATCTAATTTGCATCTCTATCAACCTGTCAAAGATAATGTTAATGTTACTCGATATTTCAAAAACATTAAAAGACAAGTATTCGCACTTTAGCATGACAGTGTTTGTTTCCGTTGCTTATGTGTCTGCAAATTTAATGTTAAAACTATTAAAATGTCACAGAAATATGTCACTTCCAATGAGAAAGGAATAAACTCCACGCAATATCTTCCTGATACAGTTTTCCCTTAAAAAAAATATAAGTAGGTATATGAGTTTTTCTAGCAATGTAAAAATGTCATTGATGCAAAATAAAAACATACTACAAAGAAGAAAATAAAAAAAAACAGTACCAAAATTATAAAAGAGTTTTATATTTATTCGCAATTTTTTCTCTATTCTTTCAATTTATCATTTTGCATTTTCGACCTTATAATACTTCACATATCAAATCATCATTAGATTTGATTTAATTTCTAGATTTTTCGTATATTCAGTTATTCTGGTTTTTAAATTTTCTTCTTTAAAATATTTTTGAACATCAAACCATATAATATAAAAGTCGTCAACACGTCAATAACTAGTGCCTAATAAGTGCTCATTTACAATCTGTTGTGGGACATCCGACCCCTCAATGCCATGCCGAGCGAACAGTGAATCTTAAGAGTTTCTATCAACCATTTTCACGAACATATAAGAGAAAAGATTGATAAAACTGGGGGATTCACCGTTTAATTTAGAAACTTTCAGAATCTGTCGCAAGTCGCATCTTCGTAGACGGTCTCCATATAAACGCGCCCAAAAATTTTGAACAACTATTAAAAAAGAAAGAGCCAGTATGAATTATGTATAAAAGACCTCGATGCTACTAAAACTATGATAAATATATTTTATAATTCTAGAAGAGAATTGGAACCTTCGACTTAGTCACTACTCGAACACTTGTCATTATCATAATTCATCGTTAAAGTTGGCTTAGAGCGACGCGACACATTGGCAACTCGTGTAGCATGTGATGGGGTTGCATCAATTTAATTTGATTGCAGGAGCCCCGTGTCAGTTAGTGATGTTGTACAACTTCCCTTATATGCAATACGTTGAATAGTATGATATAATTTCATAATAAGGTATGACAAATGTGTGAAAGACTATTAGTTACTTTCGTGCATTGCATTTATTGTGCCAATCCCGTTTCTGCCAACTTCATTCATCATCAACTCATTATCATTATCAGGAGATCATTAAAACTCAGTTTTAAACACGTTGCCGTGGCACCAACGCTCATAAATATCAACACTTGACTTATTGAGACTAGAGAAAGTTTTCTAGAATACTGAGTACCGTCCTCGTAATTGGTGCACCTGTAGTCTCTTACTACACGTACTATAACATCTATAATAGGGTGATTCTTTTTTCAACAATTTTTTTGTTTTTCAGTCCCCACTTGAAATTTTGTTGAATATGTCGAAAAAAAAAATCGTTGAAAATTACAGCTCTTAATATTAATTTTAAGTAGGTACATACTTTCCCAAAGCGTGAAAACATTTTCCATTTAAAATACAGCTAAATCGAATTTTTTTTTCAAATTTCTATAACTCTGTTGCATTTTATGCAATTACATTGGTCTTGGTCTCAATTTACTCAGAATAAAACACTCTACAAAAGTGCCCATTGCAGCGAAAATGAAACTTGTACTGGTGAGTTGGTACGGGTCGCTGAAATTGATTTTTACTCAAAATTCTCGTTTTTTTTGCTGTTATCTCCGAAATTATCAATTTTACCAAAAAAATGTAAATGAAAAATTTGTTGGAAATTTAATTTATAATATGCGAGTGAGAGAGAAATTTGAAAAAAAAATTTCGATTTACGTGTATTTTAAATGGAAAATCTTTTCACGCTTTGGGAAAGTACTTAAAATTAATATTAAGGGCTGTAACTTTTAGGGATTTTTTTTTCGACATATTCAACAAAATTGCAAGTGGGGACTGAAAAACAAAGAAATAGTTAAAAAAATCACCCTAATCTATAACATGTATTTTTTACGATCTGTTGTCTCGTCAGCACATTACCAAAGTCATCGATTTTTTAATTCAGGTTTGATTTTCTTTTCCACTCCTTCGCGTACAGATGGAACACGCTTACGTGACGTTTTCGTAGATGGCAAATTCAACTCGGTATTTTATTTATTACAAAAGTTCTGAAATGGTTCTTTATCGAGTAAGTGAAGTAATAAATTACCTTTAATTATTTATTTATTTGAGTTTTCATCATGACGATTCAATCGAAAATAAAGTAATTCTCAGTGGCAGGCCAATTTCTTCTATTTCTGTGTTCTCTGGTATTTACGAGCACATCATTTTCACAATCCCACTTGTTCCAGCACTTAAAATTTTTCTCTCATACTTTTCAAAATATTCATCGTAGAATAAATCTGGAAAGTCACAGAGAAACGTATTTACTTTGTCAGCGAAGAGTCGCTTTTTAGCCTTGCGTACATTGGGTATTTTTAATTAATAATTAATGATTGTATGTATATTAATAACTAATAACACGTATCACACAACACAACACATGCTCATGTTTCCAGAACTGAACTATATAAAGAAGCTGCCGCTGACAAAGCGACGTACGATTTTTGCACACGACCAGAACCCAGGGGCGACGCCTGTGCATCTCTGAGACAAATACCTTGCAGTAGTCATAAATGTCAGGAATGACTATTTATGATTTACTGCGAAAAGAGAAACGGAATTATTTTGGAACGTCTCCAAAATCTTTACGGCATTTAGCCATAAATAATCGGAAATTGCTAGACGAGAATTTATTTGAGCATAATAGGCTGTTCCTACCTAACAGTCCATTCCTGCTACATTTGCAGGAAAGTTATCAGACAGTTAAGCACCCGAGAGTAATTCCTTATGAATTATATCTCGCTTCAGTGAATGCCAGACACGAACTAGCTCATCGAAGCCTACGCGCGATGGACTGTGAGTTCGCAACATTGCAATAGAAGAACCGGCGTACTTCATAGAAGCTGTACAATAATTAATTGGTGTAGCAATTTCAGCTATTATTTGTGTCTGGTATATTGATTGAGAAGTGCAGCGTATTGTTCACGGCAGAAGAGTATTAATGAACTGAAATTTGTAATTCTAACACTGAAATATTAATGGATTACGAATAGTGCAAGTTGAGCAAATAAATAACGTTCATTGTCAAAGCATTTTGCAGTTGTGGTAGGGAATGAGAGTATAGTGTACTGAAACAATCATGTTATACGAGGTGTGTAAATTAAGTAATGGGACTGATTTTTTTAAATATTTTTATACGAATAGAATTATAATTCAGTATTGTCTTATTCAAAATAACTTGGGAAGCCACACAGCGCTGGAAACGGTTCTTATATTTCTCATACTGGAACTTATATACTGGAATAGCCTTCAGCTGGTCGGTTACAGCCATTTAAATATTTTCTATGGTCTCAAAAGACGTCCCTTGAGGTGAGTTTTCAATATCGGGAAGAGAAAAAGCGAATAAGGAGGCTGAGGAGCCACAGGAATGATTTTACTGATATGGCTGTGTGACAAGGCGTATTGTTGTAATGCAACATCCAGTTATTCTTGATGGTGATGGTCTCACACCTCTCTGTAAAAGCATTGCTTTATTGTTTGGCCTGGACCCACAAACTTACATGCAGCGACGCACAAACAGCATGCATTTGATCTTCGACTTGTTCATTCTTGCTTTTTGGGTCTTGAAGAGCTTGAAGTGTGTCATTCCATGCTTTGGCGCTTGGTCTCCCGGTCGTACTCAAACACCCAAGACTTATCATCAGTAATGACATGTTCCATAAAATGGGGATCATTTTCAATCGATTCAAAAAAGTCAAGCCACCTTTCTCTCTTGATGTCCTTTTGCTCCTGCGAAAGTTTTTTTTGACCATTTTTGCGCAGATTTCTCATCCCCCAATTCGTTAGACAAAATCTGATGAACAGAGGTGTCATTAAAATTTAACTCTTCCCTGATCATTATTGTCGTCAACCGACGATCTGAACGCATAAGACCATGTATTCTATCGACATGTTCATCGGTTCTTGAAGATGAAGGCCTTCCGCTGCGTGGTTATCACCGGCTTAAATCATCGAAAAATCTGGGCTTTTTTTTTTGCTAAAGTTTTGCAAAAGTATCCATTGCGCTGTGTCAAAGCAAAACCTTATAGCAGACCGTTGCTAAAAATTTTTAAAACTCACTAGAAAAAACCGGTTTACGAAAACAGTCAGAAAAAACAAACAGATGACTCTAACAAGTTCAAACTTGTACTGAAGGTGCATTACATGTTAATCTACCGCCCTTCCAAGTCGCGTGTCCGCAGTGTTACTAGTTCGGGCGCTATGTTGCCAGTCTCTTTACTTAATTTACTCATCTCGTATATCCCTCTAGAATTCGCTGTGCTTTATTAAAATTTCATGAACAATGATATTTAGAAAAACAGTTAGTCAGATAGATATGCTGAAAATTTCTCTTTAATAAGAGTCCACGAGGATTTTGAAAATGATTTAATATTTTCAAAATTATTCACGTTTTTTTTTAAACATATTTAGAAAATACGTTTTTTTTTCACTATCTGAAAATGTGTCGTTTTTTTAAATATTTTCAAATAGTGAGTGTTGTATGCAGGAGTTGTCGATGTACTTTATTAATGTAAGACGGGATCTGGAATCTATTATTAACATCCGGCCTCTAGTATTAGGCCCCCACTAGTTGAAGGTTGCTTATATTCTGATAAATTTTTACTACTTGTTTCTGATAGGGTTACATATGAAATTATTCATCTAATAAGCCCAAGTAGAGGCTTATTAGACGAAGTAAGAAATATGTCGATTTTGTGAAAAGATATTACCAAAAAAAAAAAAAAAAACAAGAACAAGAAACCATGAATAACTTCGATAATATTAAATTCTTCTCAAAAAGTAGGTGTACGATGACTTTCGTTGTTGACTGTATACAGGGCCGCCCCTTAAAACTCTCCAGGCCCGTATCACCGTTAATTTTGAGGCTAGAGCCTTGAGTGACACATCAATTTATAGGTAATTTTTAAGTTCTACGTCAACGCATCAATAACTAAAAAGAAAATTTGGACAGCTCATCAGATAATATAAGGTGGAGGTACAAAAACATCAGCTTCTGATTTTTACCCTGCTACCTATTAGTATCACAAAAAATGTTTTAAAATTCAATGGTGAACATTTACTCATGGTTTTAAAATGTACACCTGTTGTTAGTCAATTTTAC
Source organism: Aromia moschata (assembly GCA_029963805.1). Taxonomy (NCBI): domain Eukaryota; kingdom Metazoa; phylum Arthropoda; class Insecta; order Coleoptera; family Cerambycidae; genus Aromia; species Aromia moschata. Next base: position 570,714 of record JAPWTK010000039.1, read on the forward strand.
CTGCAATTTTGAATGCAAAAATGAGTTAGCGTTTGGTTAGTTAAGTAGCCTTACACCTTTAAAAAATTTTCACGTCCGGTGAAAAAACTACTGTTTGTGTTGTTAATAAATATTGTTCATTCTGTTCAAATGTATTGCAACTTACAATAATTGCACACTAATGGGTGATACTAATTACTAGCTGGATTCTTCTAGCAAGTTACTAAGCTAATACTCTTATTTTGTGATTACCAAAACCCTTTTAGTTAAGTTTTAAGTTATAATTGAAGTAATTTATTTAGATGGATGTTAATGATTGTGTTTGAGAATAAGTTATTTATTATTTAATTTTTTCGATATAATATAATTATCCTTAAGTATGAAAGTTACCTAATAATATAGTAGGTCGGTACAACGATTTTGTTCTTAATTTTTTGTAAGAAAGTTCTCCGTACCGTATAAAATTTCAAAGTCAGTCCAAGTACTTTAATTACTAATATGCTAATATAATAAATAAAATAATATTAATATAAATTAAGAAAAATTATTTAATGATAAGAAAGAGATAAGAGCTTATATAACTGAAATTTCTATTACAGGTATATTAAAATGGAAATTGTTTGTTTCTTATGTGTTGCTTTGTGAAACGAATAATAAAATTTGAAGCTTAATAATTTCTGCAGAATGTAGAATGAAGACCTCTAAATCTTCACTTTGACAGTGGTGAAAGCCATAAGTGCGTATTATTAAATTTAATATGAACTTAATGAGACGATGACATTTAATCAACAGTAATGTATTAAATATATTTCTTAATTGCAAACAATTTCACTACAACAAAATTAATTTTTTTTGCAAATATAAAAAGTAAATTAAAGGCAAGGTTGCATATTTTCAATAATTTTATTAATTGCTTCATGATTGCTTTTTTGATGCTTTTTGCATCACACTTTGCCAATGTCTAATATGACATACCTGATCAAAGACATTTATTGTTATATTATTACTTTTTTTCGAAATATAAAATGAAGAATACAGGTACTTAACGCGCTACATGAGTTGTTAAGCCGAAGGTTAATACGTTGAAAGATCACACCAAATACCATACTAGGTTATAAAAGTCGTGTATGATGCGTGACCAGGGAATTTAATTTAATAATAAAAAATAATTTTTCTGATTAGGTATGTCCTTCAGCGATATTCTGTTCACATAATTTAGGCGTATAATTTATTATGAAAAGTTGATCAGAGCTACATTAAGCCTTAATTAGTTTTATCAATTGGGCCCTAATTGGATATAAAGATGATAAAGTATTTTATATTTCTGCATCTTAGGAGTTGGACCACATACGGCTGTGTAGTAAACGAAATTTCATTTTTCCAAAATTTTGATACTTCACTCCTCTTGAGGCACGGGTTAACCCTTCGTCTGTACACATAAATTTTAAGACGCCGTCTGTACTTGGTTTGGGTTCGAACTGAAGGGCTAAAAGGAGAACCCACCTTTCCCGACCTCTTTTTTCGGGAAAAAATCCTTGGGGAAAAAAGACTGTTGCTATATCTTTCGTTTTGAGTTGTAAACGGTTATTGAGTAGGTTTAAGTAGAATAGATAAAGATCGTTCAAAAAATCTGTTAAAAAAATCTGGTATACTTATTGAGACCCTTTTTTGGAAAATAGTTTTTAGCGATTGTTAATAAACAAAATTTGTTATAACAATATATAGTGACATATAAAAGAAAGTTTTACACTAAAATCAAATTGTAAAAATAAAAAAAATCATTTTCACAAAATAAATCATATCTAAGTTAAATGTCGTCCGTTTTTAATAAAAATTTTATGTAAAAATAAAGTTCTTGCGGGATTTTATAGTTGATTATATGTACGTTTAGAAAAAAAAGCAAATGCTTTGTTAAAACCCTTTGTTTAGAATATTGAAAATATCGTTTTTTTGGGTAAAAAGTAAAAAAATGTTGAACAATGCTAAAAGATTTTGCATTGACAAAGACAATTGACAAAGCCAAAAGAAAAAGACGATACATGTCACACACAGGATGAAATACCGTCGCCGTCTATACACAATGTATCTTTGGGAATGCTAGGGCCTTTCACTCTCTGCTGTTCCTCAGACCCACCTTTGCGTTCTTGTGCGAAAGGGTTCCCAACACTACCTAGTTTTTTAGGGAAGGGAGCCAAGCCCCGTCCCTTTCGCATTTAGTAGTAATATAAATTCGGCTTGTTCCCAAAAAGACCCTGTGTACAGACGAAGGGTTAATATCGACGAAATTAAAAAAAAATAGGGGTGAACTTTTTATATCTGTTGGAACTGGTTTAGATATACGGGTATTTTATAACTTCGAAAGTACAGTTGAAGTAACACTATCTTAAGAAATATTTTCAACCCGAATAAATTTGACAGTTTATGACTTTCAAATTAATACACATGGAAGACCTTGTATGTATTTTAGTTTTTTCAAAACGTGTGAATAGGCCCTAAGTTACGCATAAAAATCTAACTCTCAGGACATCTAATTCCCACAGGATCTAACGAGATATTCTACGAGATATAATTCCCTTAATAACGATAGGATTATATGTATACCTACTGGCTGCATGGTATAGGACCTAAAGTCAAAAAAAAAAAAAAATATGTATACCTATCTATAATCCAGCCTGTCGTACTATGAAATGGGAATTCGATATAATGTTTAAGTTGCATCTTATTGAGTGAAAATAGATCTGACGTCCGAAATAATTAATGTTGCAATAACGTTTAATAATTAAATATGGTTAATTGAAATTGCGGATATAGACACACCATCACTCAAAATTTTGTGAAATACTTTTTTACCTATAATTTTATTAATTTACGAAACTGGAAAATAAAATTGTTCCCTGCATTTTAATTACTATTTATTTTGGATTTAAGGGATTTTTGGTTAAATTGCAATATTTTTATCTAAAAAAGCTGCAGTCTCGCTGTGTACCATTAAATATGGAACCCCTTATATAAAAACAATAACATTATTACAAAATACTGTATATATTCTTAAATTAGTAGCCAGCCAAGAAAATGGAAAGGAAAAAAGTGAAGGATAGAATAAAACAGATGTAATTGTCACACCTAACAGGCAAGTCCCACTCAGATGGCGGATCAGTGATGACGTAGCGGTACGAGTCGAATTTGTCGTCGGTTTTGTACTCTCCCTATTACAATGAGAACTGATATGGCTGGAATGGGAGCAGTTCGCTTTGATTTGTGTAATGCCACAGCATCAACTGCATCGGATTTTCTTGACATTTTGAGTTCTGTAAAAGTTATGGTAATTTTAATTTTAATTTTAAATAAAAAAAATTATTTACTCGGCGATTATGAAAAAAAAATTTTCATAAATATTTTGCAAGCCGTTTTTGAAAAAAAAAAATTCGCAAGTTTCCGCACGATTTTTTGCCATTATAGCCTTCTACTTAGGTCTAATAATCACCCCCTAAAATATGATATGGGTCCCATGCCTTCTTACGAAAATACGAGCATGTCAAATTCCACCGGCCACCACTCATAACCCCGCAGGTCTAGCGTTGTAGGAAGACAATATATAGACCTATTTATATGATACTTTAGAATCTTTAGATGTTCTGGGAATTAGATGGTGTGGGACATGTATGTTTATATCGTGGGATAACCTTGTGTATATCGTGGGATAACAACATATCAATTGTGATCATAATTTACAGTCTCCGCCAATATTTCCATGTCAAGGTTTAGACTTAGAAATTAGAACTACTGGGAATTAGATCCCATTGAAAACCGAATATTTAGATTTCGTGGGAAATATATCTTGTGGGAATAGGAATGTTTGTAATTACGACTAGTTGATATACAAGGTGATATTTTAGAACTTGTGGGAAAAAAGATAAGGTTTTTAGACCTCATGAGAATTAGATATCGTGAAGAGTATCATATTATCATAAAACTGAATGAGACACACTATAAGTTACTATATGTTTTATAAATGGGGATTTTCAATTTAATTTCAAAATTACAATTTTTTATAGAACAGATAATATAGGTAAAAAAGTATAATTGTACTTTTAACCGGATTATATATTATTCCGACTTATAACTGCAGTCATTCATTAACGTACATCATCGTTGACCTTTCCTTATCATCATCATTAACATCATTAACAGTCCAGTAGGCAAGGAGCTAAAATCATCAAAAAGTATTCTTGCGACATGCAGGGTTTTTACAGATTCCCATGTATTTTTTCCCGTTGAATACAATGAGCGAGGTCCGTAGAGCAGCATCCGTGCGGAACATTGTTTAAATAAACAATTTATGCGAAAATTTTCATATTTACGCATATAACTCCGTCCCTGTGCATTTTCGGTATATAAGGTACAATTAAGAACATTTTTCCTTATTAAATTTAGAAAGTTTTAAGCCCAACCGGAAGTCTCTAAGTGCAATTGTTAACTAACAATTGGCTAATAAAGCTGAAAAAAATGCGTATTTTTAATTATTTATTTATTCTAAAAGTTAATCAATTATCAGGCTGAAATTCTTGAAAGAGCTTAGCTATTTGTAACTAGCTCTTAGCTATTTGTAACTACAAGTTACCCTGAAAATTGCAGCTTGATCGGTTAACAATTTTACAAGTAATTAACGATCGATTTTTTTGAGAAGCCTTAATTAACAATACTGCCATTTCTTTATTTACAGTACGATTTTGATCGGCTTAGGCTAGAAAGGTCATACATCTCTTCTCTAGTTTTTGAGATTTTTTTGAGATTTTTAAAATTATTGAAATGGACCAGTTATAGCGTTTTATACGCGACCACCTTTTTGACGCGAAGCTAGATGAGCAATGACGCCGCAAACAATGTTCTACACGCTCTATGGACCCCGCTCTTTGTATTCTACGGGAAAAAATACATGGGTATTCGTAAAAACCTGACCTGTATGCCGCAATAATACACACACGGTGGAGACTTTAACTGGAATATATTCGCTAGCGGGGTGGTGAATGATTTTTCAAAAAATTCCCGAGACACGTCAACTTTTAAATGTATTTACCTACATTTTGCAAGTAATGTGAAAAATATAGCCCTTCAGGGGTGGCTGAAACCACCCTCGACATGATTTTTTCAAATGCAACCCTATGGCTTGTGACTCCTCATTGTAAAGCTGGTGGAAAGAGGAATCCAACGCACTGATCAAATTTTAATTGTTAGTATGTTTGTAGGGTTGCATACAATTAAAACGTAATTTTATAGTTTAATTTATTTTTAACGCAACAATTTCGTACTCAAAATGTGTGTTGTTTAGTTTTGGAATGTAAACCATACTTTTCATATGTCCCCCACAAAAATTCCAAGCAATTTTTTGCCACAACTGATATTTGTTATTTTTTGCTAGTTTTTTTACACGGCCGCAAAGAGTAATTTAGTTTGTATGCTGTATTCAGAGTTTGAAACGAAGTGTTATTTCAAATTGGTGAAAATGTCTTATTTAACTGAATCACTAAAAATCGAAATTTTGATGATGATTGGATATGGTGATGGGGCGCGAACTCAATGCGAAGTTGTTCGCTTGTTTCGAGAAACGCATCCTGACTTGCCACCACCAAATCAAGGTACCATTAGTAAAATTGAGGCACAATATCGAGAGATGGGTCATGTCAGGAAAGTACCGAGTAAGAGGCAGGCTGTTGTTGATGACGACACGAAGTTGAATTTGTTGCTTGCTCTAGAAGAAAATCCAATCACTCCAGCCCGTCAACTCGCCCGTGATAGCAATCTTAATCACAAAACAGTTTTAAAAATACCTAAATATGAGAAAAAAACACCCATATAAAATGCAAGCTGTTCAAGAGCTACTTGAAGATGATCCAGATCGACGAGTGGAATTTTGCGATATATTGATGACTTGTATTGATCAAAAAGAGTTATCTTTAGAGTGGATAGTTTTCTCTGACGAGGCTACTTTTACATTAAATGGGCACGTAAATCGCCAAAATTGTCGTTACTGGGCTGAAGAGAACTGGCTGTTTTAATTGTATGCAACTCTACAAACATACTAAAAATTAAAATTTGATCAGTGCGTTGGATTCCTCTTTCTACCAGCTTTACAATGAGGGGTCACAAGCCATAGGGTTGCATTTGAAAAAATCATGTCGAGGGTGGTTTCAGCCACCACTGGAGGGCTATATTTTTCATATTACTTGCGAAATGTAGGTAAATACATTTAAAAGTTGATGTGTCTCGGTAATTTTTTGAAAAATCATTCACCACCCCGCTAGCGAATATATTCCATTTAAAGTCTCCACCGTGTATAACTCCCTGCATACTCTAGCATAGGCTTGATTTGAGGACCTAATCACTAGGGTTCCGAACGTGTGCTGTAACGCAGGGCCGGACTCGTAATCCGTCGTATTATTAATGGAAGACGACATGTGAGAGATCAAAAAGACAGGAGTAAAAATGTGTTAATATCATTATGTTAACGTGTTAATGTCATTCAGAAATATCGACTGGCCTCATTGTTTGAGCGTAGTGTTTGCAAAACCCGTTTATTAGCTATCAATATCGGGGGCATTAACAACCTTATTACCGCAAAATCTGTTGTTTCGTCCACTGTCAGCCATAGAAATTTATTATGTATGTCTTCTTTGATATTTCCCATGACATGTTGATATGTCATCTGTAAATATATATGGCTACTAGATAATGGAAATCGGATACATATTTGGCAAAAAAAAACGTCTAAAGTAAATATTGTCGACCACGTCCACGCACGGCTACATTAATAAAAATTACGCACAAATCGAACCAAAATTCCTCTTTTCTAACCGTACCAGGTATATTTTTTTGATGGATATTCAAATCTAAATGCCTTTTACACTCTCGGCGAGCACGAAATATATATTGACGATTGCAAGGAATACATAAAATATGTGATCCGTCTGATGTAAAATCCTTGTAATTTTCAATCCTTTTCAATATGCAAATACAGTATACAAATTCACGAGTGACTAACTCGCGTCAAAAATTTGTCGCTATCGGAATAGCTCGATGTCTTACGAAGAAAATGTATTACAGAGTCCTGAGTTCCCGCGAAGCCTTCGTTCGGGATAACATTCTACGCACGGACTGTGGTGTGGGTATAGAAGGGTAAGAAATATGCGCTTAAAAATACTGTTTATGTTGTTGAATGCCTGTAATATATATATACATTTTCATTTAGTCTACATGTACATTTATTGTCCAGTCGTGACGTTAGCTAAGCAAACATTCTTTTAGACCTTAACGAAGGTTTAATCTTTCTTTTTCTTTGCATTTTTTCGGTTTGTCTAACTATTTTTTCGCTTTTTGTTTCTCATACACATCCACGCAGCTGTTAGCTTATTACGTACGAAATTTCCAAAGCGTAATGACCGTCCAAAAAGGAACTAAACCATCGAAGTGGATGATTCAGTCGCAATTATTTTTTTTTGCCGAGGTTAAAATTCCCAGCAATTTGGCCGGCGCATGGGGCGGGTTGTCGAAATAAACTAGTTTCTAAGCCGTGTACGCCATTATTATGTTGCTTTTTACTCCATTTGGCGCGAAGAAGAATACTGCGATGATTTACTGCGTAAAAAAATAATCTAAATTCCATAAACGTGTACTCGCGGTGGTCCAAGCGACTTTTTTTATATTTATATATCGTGCTCGCGTTACTCCTTATTTATGGGACCGTATCCAGTCGACGTTTTGATCTCTTTGTGAGAAATACATTTCATTTATGGTTTATCTTAAAGAAAAAGCACGGAGTATTTATGACGAGATTTATACCACATATAAAATTTACGGCGCCATTAATAAAATCTCCGTCATTCAGATATATTAATAAACAAAAAGCAATACACCGTCAAACGGCATCTCTTTTGAATCTTGTGCTTATTTATGATAATATGTCGATACATATATGTACATGTATACATATTTTATTGCTACAGTTGTACGTTGCATTCGGTAACTAAAAAACCGCTTGTTAATTTATTTCTAAACAAACATTTATACTATGTAGTTACAGTAAACTCTCAGTTATCCGGAACAGTCGGGATCAGACTTATTCCAGATAACCTAAAGTTCTGGTTTGGAAATACCGAAATAAAGTTGAAGAAATAACAACATTGAGAATACAGAAATATCTATGCAGGCTTAACAATATATAATAACCATAAAAAAAAATTCACAGATCTTGCATCTTACGCAAGTATCGTAGGCGTATTGAAAATACCAGACACAGCTGGTAGGAAATTTCTAAAGTAAATTATAATAAAAATAAAAATAAAACACAGTTTTGTTGTTGCGATTTTTGGCGGTTTGACCCTGAAGGTCTTGTCGTTTTAAACGGGTTATCTTGCATGTGATATTAAGTCAGGTTTGCGCTTTCTTTGCCGTGCATATCCTAACAAAAATGTTTTCGATTAGTAAGTTGATCGTCATCATGTGCCTTTACAATGGCCTTGCTGCCGTCTACTACCTGCAGTAGTAGTACCGAGAATGTAGATGCAGTTGCGATGAATTTGGCCCGTCGTATTTGGGGCAGGGATATGCTCTAAGAGACTATTACTTAGTTACGTAAACAGGCAGAAATCCACACCGATGGATAGCAGAATACCGGCGTGTGGATAACATATACCGACAAGATTGTGAATATCTTGTAGATGTGAGATCGCCGTTTAAGCAACACTGTCCAAAAACAAAAAACCGGACGTTTTCCACGAAACACCGAACTACTACACTTTTCTCGACGCGAGTTTCGCCAACCAAGTTGGCATCTTCAGGAGAAGATTAAAACTTCTTTTAGAAGTTTTAATGGTTTTAAGTTTTAATCTTCTCCTGAAGATGCCAACTTGGTTGGCGAAACGCGCGTCGAGAAAAATGTAGTAGTTCGGTGTTTCGTGGATAACGTCCAGTTTTTTGTTTCTAAGCCGAAGGTTCCAGTACCCACTGCAGGAACACTGTCCACCAGGATGTGAGACTTCACAAGTGTTGCTGTCTGATCGTCCTAATCGGCAGTTTATACAAATACGAATTTGGGTGAACTGTAGATGCCAAAAAAGTCTCGAGACAAAGAAGAGGACTGTTCGCAATAGACCCCTCACAGCATTGTCAATCCTCAACTTCGTTCAATGGGGCATTCGTAAGAGAAGCCGCCTCTACCAGCCAGTCTAGCTCTTAAGAAGTCAGATAACCAATGCCTTGTTGACCTGATTAAACCTTTGACATGTTGTTGTTGATGACCTTGTTGACCTATATTAAACAATTGACAATTTCTTGTCAATTGTTTAATATAGTGCTTACATAACGTAACGCATAGGAATTAATTTTCAGCCACGTTTTCATGCAAAATCCGAAAACAAGTCAATGTTTAATTTAATTTGTTAGGAACTGCAGACGTGTGTATCCACCATATTGTAAACTATAATCCATCTAATTTAACAAAACTTTAATGGACCTTGTCAAAATTCAACAAAGTATTAATAGTAATAATAATTAGGTTGGATTCTAAGAAATTATCCACTCAGCAACATTTAATTCGAACGTGAGCCAGATGATTTCAAAATTGTTTACCATGTAAACAATTCCATGTCGTCTCCATGAGCACGTGACCATGTCGAGGTCTCTCGCATTTTGCATGTCGCTCGCGTTAATGTTTTAAGAGACAGCTCCCATTAGTACGAGCCCAGAAGTATTTTCAATACTAAAACAAATTAAACACCATAAAATCAATAAAACAAGGGGTTCCACCAAACAATAAAAACCTAAAAAAAAAAAAACAAAAAAAAAAAAAACAAACCCCCCGGCCCAAACCCCCTTTTCTTTCCCCTTTTTTTGGTCCCCTACCCCCCCCCCCCGCGTGGGTTTTGCCGGGCCCCCCCTCCCCCCCCCCCCCCCCAAAAAAACCCCCACAAACAACCCCACCAAAGAAAAAAAAAACCCCCCCCCCCCAATCATTTCACATGTCTTTTCGGTCGTCGAATCCGAATTAAGAGTTATTTTGAACCATAGAAAGCATATGCATATGTGTGAAAATATGCGAAAAAAGTGGTCAAAACCGCAGAAATGTTGCTTTTTCTGGGAAAAACCTGGGAGTCGGAATTTTTTTTACTCCAGTATCCATGATTTATAAAGATGCAAAAAAAGATGCAAAACAAACGCTAAAATGTGGCTTTTTGTAAGAATAGCCTGGGAATAGGATTTTTTACTGAAAGAGCTTATTTTATATCTTTCTTGGATTGTTCAGTTCCTTATGATGGCTGACTATTGCTGGATATTGAAAAGACAATGTAAGTGCAAGAGAGTAAAACGGAAACGTCTGCCATTGCATAGATCTTGAAGAGAAAAGAACTCGTTACAGCAAAAGGATATAATGTGAATGGTGGGAGATGAATTCTAACAAATTGGTTATGACTGCAAGTTTTTTTCTACATAGTGATGTACTTGCCGGCTATTTTGCATTTGTTTTTGTATTGCAGTTTTACAAAATGATGAAAATTGTTTTGAAGGCTCAAAAAAAATCCAGATTTAATCATCAGACATCAAAATAGACCACAAGGTTTATCGAAACATTGAGAAAACTTTTCATCTTAAAGGGAAGTCAAGCGTAAAGAAAATCCATAAGAAGTTATGTTGGTATATGCTTTATTGGGAAGATGTTTCATTGTTCAGTATTTTTACTGTTCAAACATGTTCCATGTTGATTGATTCGTTTTGGTTCGATGGATTCGTAATGGTTACAATATTTCCCCTATATACTCATAGGTATAATTTACTACTTTACTAATTCGTTAGGATCAGTAAATGCAATTCCAATATATCATTATTTATAAAAATTTTTGGATCTAAGTCTGTTTCATATTCAAAAAAAATCATATTGAATTTGTCTTCCTATAGCTATATTTATCTTATTTTCCGATACATTTTACGTCATATATTTTTTATTTAGCCTTACTATGTAGGTATTACATATATAATAAATTGTGCTTGAATCCGTTTTGTTAAAATTTGCTGTGCAATGATTGAATATCACTGTTAAAAATATGTCATATTACTTCCTGGTTTTTTAGGACAACCTGTGGTTTCTCCAAACGTTATTCGTTGAAGTTCGTTTGACTCTTTTGTCCTTTACTTCTTTTAATAGGTAAAAACTATAAAAATCTTTTCGCCGTGTAAAAAAAGAATCCCGAAACTTTTACGTTTTTGTTTACACAGATAATTGCGCTGTAATAGATCATTGTATTTATGTAAATAAGATGGTGAAGAATAAATATTCACACTATTTAGTTTATGTATGTCCTAATCTGAAATTAATATCTCATGAAATGAATCTTTTATTCTTTTTTTTTGAATATTGCTTAGTAGTTGGTTATTAATATTATTAACCATTTCTTCAGCCATTTGTACATAACTTAATATTAGGCAGAATTCTTGAAAAATTACGTAACAATATAATTCCCTGCTTAAGTCACTTATTTATTTGGATATGTGATGTACCTGTATTTAAAAACCGGTTACCATCAAATGAAAAATAACCCATCAACACAATATCCCATTTGTCTAGTCAATAATTACCAAATATAAGCCTCATTCTATTTTTCTTTAGACGCACACTCTCAAAACGTGTTTATAAAAAGTAATACGCTAATATAAAAACGATTTATTAAAATACTTTGAATTCTTATAGACATATTTTTCAAGGCAACCACTGGGAAGATTATTTTAGAAGCAACTGGAAACTATTCAGGACCAATAATAAGTCCAAAATTACCATGTTTATAAAATTTACATCACACAATAAATACAGGCGCCAGCACGTTTTGCATACCGTTTGAAAACGCAAAGAAACAAAATATGGTGGAAGATGTACACCAGGCTTATCCTATGTACCTATATAACCTTTTTATAATCAATGACTTACCTTCATTATACAGTAAAGTAGACCATTTTTTAAAGTGCTGTTTAAGGACAAACTACAAAATTGTTACAGCAAACGCATATAAATATTAAATAAACGTAATAAAAATTACGCTTTTTCTCCAAATTGTTGTTTTCTTTTCCACTAATAATATCCTAAAAAGGAATTTGATTCGCCGTTTCATGTTTCAGTTTGATTTTTTGTATCTTTTGAGTTTATGAGTTGTATGAGTTTAACTCAGAAGATAATTTGGTAAATGGTAATTAAATAAACATATGATATTATCTACAAATATTTTAAATACGCAAAATTTAAGTTGTTGTTGCTTTTGTGTTGCAATAATTGTCTCTTTAAAATATTTTCGGAATTCTTTTTCCATTGGTCGGTGGTCCGCATAATTTCTGTGGGAATTTATGTTGTATCATTCCCTTTCATACCAAGAGACTTTCCTAGAGAGTATCTTTCAGTATTACATCTCTTTTTTAAGATGTAGAAATTGAACACGTGTTTATTTTTTGTAAACTATTTTTTATGCAGCATTTTTTTCACAGCCTGAAACAGATAATAATAGTTGTCTTATTGAATCTATTTATTTATTATTGAATCTTCATCTATTTCGTTTCATCACGAAATAGATGAAATGAATGAAAATGTTGCTTCCCTAAGTCAATATTTTTGTGTAACAACTTCAACTGAAAGCCGAATGTTATTTTTTGTTTGTCATATTAACTAATTAACACGCCATTTGAATAAACTATAACATTTTGCAACCTTCAAGCTACTTGTACTTCCAAAAAAATTAAATATCAAATCATTTTTAAGGTTTTGGTTATTATTATCGCTCAACTTTGACTATTCACAACTCCCTCATTTTGAAAATTCACAACTCAACTGTCTTCAAAAGTTGATGCATCTAAAGCAATTTTATCAACTGTACAAAAGTGACCATTCTCGACAACCGAAACACTTTCATGCATTGGTATTTATTTTCATCACATGACCAATCAGGACCTGGTCTGTCATCTTCTTTCGAATTGACGTTACATTTTGGGACACCCTATATGTCGAATGCGTATAATAGACGTCTAAATAGAGTTTCTCGTACCTCCTGGAACTGAAAACAGACAGTTGAAATTGAACATAAATGATAAATATGCAAAATAGCAATAGCAAAATGCATTTTACAAGGAAATAAAGATGGTGACGATGATGATTCTATACAGTGGCGGTTGGTGATATTTCAGTTAGGCATATCTTGAAATCGACGCATAGGACCCACTTCAGGGTTCACTTTTTAGGTGATGACTATACACCTCTTACAGAAAGGATTTATAGTGAAAAAACCGTCAGCAAAGTTTGCAAAAAAATTTTTCGAAAAAACTGCAGCACACCTTGGGATCTCAGTAACGCTCTGTGGGATATTTGCAGTGTATTTTTTTTTTCATAATCTAGAAAGAAATAGGAGAGGTTTTTTCGATTTGTTACAAAATATTTGTTTTTCAAAAAGTTATGGCCATTTTAATTATAATTTCACTAGTAACATTTTATTTCCCAAAATTAAAATGGCCATAACTTTTTGAAAAAAAAATATTTTGTAACAAATCGAAAAACATCTTATATTTCTTTCTAGATTATGAAAAAAATATATACTGCAAATATTCCACGGAGCGTTACCGAGATCCCAGGATGTTCTGCAGTTTTTTTTGAAAGGTTTTTCGCAAACTTTGCTGACGGTTTTTTCACTATAAATCCTTTCTGTAAGAGGTGTATAGTCATCACCTAAAAAGTGAAGTGGGTCCCATGCGTCGTTTTCAAGATATGGCTATCTGAAATATCACCAACCGCCACTGAATCTATATAACATAAAATATTGTGTCTAATTAATTGTAAGATCATAAAATAAAATTCACATCACACTTTACAGATTATCTAGGTGACAATTACCTAACAATTTCGCACGTGCTCTCAAAATATTCCCTTATTCGTGAAATCGTCCTAATCGCAAATTTCAAAAATATTCTTTTCTGAAATTTGTTTTGATTTTTATTCAGCTGCATTTTCCTTTTTTTAGCTCGATTGTGGAGTTCACTATATTAATTAATTAATTAAGTCTAAATAGTTGTCACTACTGAACAAATATGTATAAAGCTGTTATAGTTGTGTGTTTTTTTTTTAACTGCGGCAAACAGTTTCATGAAGAAAATGTGATGAGTATGGCGTAGAAAACAATTTTCTTCAAAGATCTACTTATAAGTTATCAACGGCAGGATCGCGAAATTAATAGCCTTGGGGCGTTTGGAAGTGATAGATTCTAAACGGCTTGTACAGGATGATACATTACGTACAAATATTGTGTACGAGTTAGGGTGGGGACTGCATCGGATCTCACCCTCGCTTACTTCGGCACACCCTCTAGCAGACAATCACGAGCCATTCTGCTAACGTCCTTTCGCAAACAACGAAATTCCGGCTGTTAATCTGGCCATTGTCGTTTTATCTGCCGATGAAATTTCCAAACGTCAGTCGAAAATTAAACACGTCATCCCGCGTCTGTCAGATATAATGAATTTTCGACGTGGAAACTAGTAGTTTGCCGAGGGTGCACTTATCGTGAATGAATGGACGTGCCAGATAAAATTATTGAACTAACGGGAGATTCTCAGTCTAAGCTGAAAGTTTCGTTAGGCGGCTCTGTCTCTTAATTTGGCACTTGAAATTATTTTTTGCTTTTCTCTCACTCGTCTACTTAGGTCTAGTAATCATCTACTAAAATATGATCTCGGTTCCATGTTTCCTTACGAAAATAGGAGAAATTCAAATTCCACCAGCTGTCGACTGCTCAAAATTTTTTGTTCCTTTTGACTTTCTGTTTGATTTGTTTTCTTTTGAGCAGCAATTACTAAATTAACTTCAGAAATAAATTATGTTGGATGTTGTCTGTTGTTGGATGTTGTCATGATAAATAAATGGAACATATTCTAAATATCAGTCATTCACGTGTATTTTTGTTGTTTTGATGAATTTTAATGATACTGTTTGAAATGTGGCTCAATTGTTTGTTACGTTGCCTGCAGGTTCCCAGTTTTGTAGTTTTTAAAATAAACTTCGTCAAACACATATTCAACTGCTGCAAAGAATGTCTACTATTGCTAACAATTTTTCAAATGACTAATTAGTCAATCTTAAGTATTTTTTGAATGATGCTAGGTCATTTAATAATGAATCTTTGCTTACTAGTCATATAATGGCCAGAAATTCTAGACGCTCATGATCGAACTCGACACACTCACGATCATGACCAAAATTTTCTTTTTTCTTTCTTCTTCTGACTTTCTGTTTCATTTACTTTCTCTTGTGCACTAACACTAAGAGTAACTGTTGCTACTGCAACAGATGTCTCCTGCATAACAGGACACGTCTCTCAACTAAAAGATAAATAGCAAAAGTGCCAAGTTCAAAAGTCAAAAGATTATGTCAGCCAGCAAAAAATAATTATAACCCGTGTCAACCTAAATATTTATCTGCTTTGGCCTTGAATATTTTAGTATGTCTATTGCAAATGATTTTTAAATATATGTAATAATGATTTTTTTATATTTCAAAGTCGATATTGATATGGTCATGTAAATGTAGTATTTAGTGAAATGTACCTACGTCAATGATGAAGAAATTGTTTCAACGGAATGATGACTTCCATATCCGCTTCAGTTCCTGATTTTAAACTTTGTAAAAATACCCAGTAGATAGAGAAGTAATTTATTTTATACACATTTGACAGATATTATTCATTCATAATACATATTTTTTTAAAGCTATGCATTTATACATGCATAGCTTTAAAAAATCAGATTTCATTTTGTTGCAATAGCGGACTTCATATTATTCAAATTCTTATAAAATTTTGCAAGAATCAGAACAGATAAGTTGAAGGTAGACGAAGAAGAAAATATAAAGGAAAAGAGAATACATTCTAGAGTAGTTTAAATAAAGAGATTTGAGGGGTGGTGTTGTTTTAGCGGAGAATGACACCCTTACGATTTGTTCAGCTATGGCATCTTCCTAATGGAAAATACCATTTTTTCTTCTTGGACAGCATTTCTCTTCTTTGGAAACAAAAGGGCAACTAACAAAAAAATCTCGGCGGAAAACACTTTCAAATGATACATTTTATGTTCTGCGTATATCACCAGCTGTTTTGGCCTCTCAGTTAACTCTCATCTGAGTCAAACTCAGATTACAACTGCTGCCTCTTCAAAAAAGGTTATGATTTTTTTATTACAATCATATAATTGCTTGTGCATTTTAAACATGAATTAATTGAATTTCAAGAGTTCTCATATTGAAATTCGATCTGTTCGCCAAACACTCCCACTTGAATGGAGTGGGATGTCGATATCCTCAAGACTGTTTAAATTTTACTCAGTAACGTGTTTACAGTTACATGTTTAATTGAACGCCTAGACACACTTTTTCGCCATAAATTCCCATAAAATAAAAACAAATATTCTCAGCATCTGTTATGGCGTCATCGAAGTCGAGAACCAGTCGGCAGAAGCTCCAGATCGCAGTGAAAGGCTACCAGTATCGGTACACCTCTTTACCCTCGTAGATTTCGTCTGGCGTCGGAGATAACTAATTTTTTTGGACTTCCCTAGTACCCGATAATTGCGAAAGAATGAAACGTAACTGTACCTCCTCATTCGTTGTAATAAGAATATAAGAACAAAGGAAAAAACGTTGACCCGCCAACATGTCAGACTTTTAATGCATTTTAAATTAACACATTTCATAAATAGCCTTTGTCTATCCCTAATATCGCGTGGGTTACATGTATTCGCATATCTAGTTTGGGTTTTTAGTCCAATCAACGAGCGAAAGCCCCCATGTAAATTGGTCATTAATTGTTATCAGCAAACAAAAAATATGGTCGTATAGAGCAAAAAATTCTAAGAAAGATAGCGTTTTTTGCGACTCGAGTTTTAGTGGCGAACATAACCAAAAAAATTCGCAAATGTCAAAAAAAAACGGTTTATTGCAAATAACAAAAAAGCTTCAAGTCCTACACAAGAAAGTTAAATTAGAAAGTTATAGGTCTTAAAAATGCGCGTCGAATTAGATGTGAACGAAAAAAATCGGTTCATAAACATTTGAGAAAAATTTAAAAAAAACGTCAAAATTCGGGTTTTCGTATTTTTGCTGTATAAATTCCAATTTTGTTTG
The DNA here is from genome assembly GCA_029963805.1 of Aromia moschata. Lineage (NCBI taxonomy): Eukaryota > Metazoa > Arthropoda > Insecta > Coleoptera > Cerambycidae > Aromia > Aromia moschata. Next base: position 587,881 of record JAPWTK010000039.1, read on the forward strand.
AACAGACTTCTTGTTAACTAGAAATACAGCCCATGACAAGCGGAATATGACCCTTTTTTTCAAAAATTCGAGTTATAACGATTTTATAAAAAAAAAAGACGTTTTCAAAAATCAGCTTTTACAGAGGCAAAAATCATCGTACAGAAACAATCGTGGGCTCATTTTATTCGCGAAGACGTGTACTTTCATGCTATTAAAAAACCAAATCGCTTTTATTTAATTTTTGCATAAAAAAAAGTGCGTTGTAAAATTGTATCATTTTCTCGAACCGGCTTTTTTCGAATAACTTTTTTCTTTTTTTAATTTTGGTTTTACATTTTTGGCCGTTGCATATTTGAAAAGTGCCATTCAAAACACGCATTAAAAAAAATGAAGGTCATACGACCTCAGGGAGCCGAGATAATTATTTGTCTTTTTTTAATTCCTGACAGCGCTGTATACGTCCGATTGACTTAATTTTTACACGAAATAGATCTCAAAGACTTTTACTTTCTTAAAAAAATATTTCAAATCATTTCGCATAAATTAAGTTGACATAATTGTTTTCGAAAGAACAGCGTTGGGTGCGCCACGCGCTAGCCAACACACGGCGACAGAGTGGACGAACACTCCGCTTAGGCGCATCGAAAACTAAACACGATTTCAAATCGATCGCGCTCGCAAAATAATCTTTTCCATTAAAAAACCAAAATTAAAAAAGTTATTCGAAAAAAAACCGGTTCGAAAAATGATACAATTTTACAACGCATTTTTTTATGCAAAAATTAAATAAAAGCGATTTGGTTTTTTAATAGCATGAAAGTACAAGTCTTCGCGAATAAAATGAGCCCACGATCGTTTTTGTACGATCATTTTTTGCCTCTATAAAAGCTGATTTTTGAAAACGTCTTTTTTTTTTTTAAAATCGTTATAACTCGAAAAAATAAAACTTTTTTGAATTTTTTGAAAAAAAGGGTCATTTTCCGATTATCTTGGGCTGTATTTCTAGTTAACAAGAAGTCTGTTCAAACAAAATTGGAATTTATACAGCAAAAAAATACTAAAACGCGATTTTTGACGTTTTTTTTTTTAATTTTTCTCAAATGTTTATGAACCGATTTTTTTTAATTCACATCTCATTCGACGCGCATTTTTAAGACCTACAACTTTCTAATTTAACTTTATTGTGTAGGACTTTTTTTTATTTGTAAAAAAACGTTTTTTTGACTTTTGCGATTTTTTTTGGTTATGTGACCGGTTTTCTCCCTGTTGATTGGGCTATTTCATCACGACTGACCAACTACCCCGCCTGCACGGAGCATTACGTACGTCGTTTAACCGATTCCATCGGCATAGATTAATGATTATGCGCTTGTATGATGCAGCACATCTGCGGCGTTAATCTATCGAACGGGCATGAGGTAGCTAACGGTTCTAACCGAAATACACGTACACATAATAATTTCTTTGTGCGTGGGGATCCGTTACTGTGTTCAATAAAAAAAGAAGGGTTCAGGTAATATCATTAGCGATGGCGTTATGAATGAATCGCTTTCTCAAAAGGTGGCTTACCTTTCGTCGCATTCGTTTCCGTCAGCTTGGTGATGTCGGAATGGTTTTTTGTTGATAGGAATACATTATATTTTGTAATGAACAATTTTTTTTCTTCAGTTAAAATCTTTGTAGATTTTAGTGCTTTTTGGTAATTTTCTGTCTTTGATAAAAACCCATGAAACATTGATATTAAGGGGAGTTTCAGTACATCAGAAATGCTCGAAGTGGACTGATCCAAACACGAGGAAGTTAAAATTTTTGACAGATGACCAATAATTATAATCATATACGACTCAAAAGTATTATTTTCGGATTTGTTGTATATTTTACTAAAGAAAAGGTACTCCATCAGTTTAGAAAAAAAATGAATCGAGATCATTGAACTTGATTATCTGAACAACTTGTCCGTTATATTTCATATTCACCCATAATTATACAGGTCCACAAAAGTTTTTCCAACGCGCAGACGTACAGATCCGGTTCACTTCATGTTTTTAGGGTACAGTTTTCGTCGTTTACCGCTAGTTCATTTTTTAAACTCAAAAAACACATTTTACAAGATATCTTGATTACACAGGCACACAAACACAAAGTCAGAAAAGACCATTCCTCTTCTATGTTCAACGCGCTGAATCCAAATCTGATGTCAGACTGCATTTACAACTATCAGTTTTCCCCTATGAACAAACATCCCAATGAAAAATCTGACACCATGTCATATATTTGACGAGCTGATGACTGTAATGTTACGGGGATGATCTAACAATAACTCTAAGCCTCAGAAACCTTCAACCCTACGACAAACATACTCAAAAACCCATAACCTCAAAAATCTCAACCTCAAAAATCCCTATATCTGTGATCTGCAACTGCTAGAGCGCAGCAAATGATGAAGAAGCATGGAACCTCCAAGCCCTTAACCTCAAAAACCTTATAAGTAGGTCCTGCTAAATCTGGGACACAACGTGATGAAAAGGCATGAATATGATTCAATCATGACTCTCAAACCTATAAACCCGAAATTCCATTGCTCTGAAATCCATAACCTCAATCTCAAACCCATTAATCTCAGAAAGTCTATATCTAGGACATGTAATATTTAGCATGCAGCAACCAGATGAAAGCAGCAAAGAAGATGAATATAATCCAATCATATCTCTCAACCTAATAGCCTCGAAACTCCATAGCTTAGAAATTCCATAGCTAAGAAATTTCATAACCATTATTTTGCGCATCTGCCCTGTCGACTGGAATAGTGGCAGAACTTTTGTCGCCACAACAGTCTGCACGCATGGCTATGGAAGTCTGCGTATCCTGGATCACGGGGTTTCTAATCCTCTCACCACCGGTTGTGTAATATTTCTGAGTCAACCCGGTATATGTCTGTCGTTTCCAGACATACACATTCAGAAATATGTTTCTCACGCAAATTAGGTCACACAACCGAAATGTTAAGTAGCTAAAATAATTAACACCTTTTTTTGCGACCTAAATCACTACGCCCACTGACTACATTCATTGAACTTTTAACTAGAGATTTCCCGGATATACATATGTATTTTGGTAGATTCATATAAGTTACGTTACATGCAGGATTATGAAGGCTGTTTTTAAAACTTGAAGGTGTCATTTGACAATCTCTTCTTGAAGTGAATATATTAGAAAAATAAATTGAAACTTAAGCTCATCAGGTTAATTAATATTTTTAACGAGTGAACGTTTTGCTGAATTGCATCTACCGATAAAGATCCTTATGATACAGATCTTTCGCGATATATTTCACTATTTTAAAATTATTACATTTTTAAAGATGATTATTTTTTTTGACATTTACAATGTGCACATTAACTTTTTATGTTATAAAATTGTTAACGAAATGAATAGACATAAAAAATAATTAAAAATCATTTTTATTAATATAATGCTTATTTGACACTTTTAATTATCTCTTTCATGAAGTAAGTACCTACCAATTGCTTAAAAAATTTTAACACTCGTCCTTCACAATAATGTTAATAATATAATTTTAAAGAAGGCTATTGCTTTAGAAGATATATGTATGTACCTTCACGTAAATATCTCCTTAGTCTTAAAATTTATTGTATGCGACTCTCATCTCTCTTTAAATCGCCGTAAGACCTTTCAGTTGTTGCGTTGAAATTATTACTTCCGACATTCACTTGAGTCAACTGGATCCGCCTTGAAGTAAAAAAGAACAATATTTTGATTAAAAATGTTTTGATTTTCATATCCTCCCTGACAAGCGTAACTAAATTGGAAAGGTGAATAACCTTGAGATTAGTTAACTATTATTTAATTTAGTAATGTTATTAGCTCAAGTGAATTTTTCTTATTAATATGACTCCTACGAATAAACAAATATTTTTTCTAAAAATTTTGTTGTGTTCCACTTTCTCACTAAAACAATATCCAGCGTTAAACTTTGTAAATCATTTTTTTCCTTTTTATACTTAACCAACTAACTAAAATATTGTCAACGAACTTTTTCTCTTTTTTCAATTAATTGTAACGATGATAGTTAATGTATTCTATTTAGTAAAATACCACAATGAAATAGGTACGAGTACTTACTTTAGATAAAAAAATCTTAGTTACTTAGCTCTTATCTATGTTTATGTATATTATATTTATAGCTCCATTTACTATTGTTGCCTATATTAATTACCAATGAATAAATAAAAAAACAATTACGTAACCCTTGAGTTTCAAGTTTGTCTCTCAATAATAAAAAAAGAAAAAATGATGGAACAAAAGAACATCCCTCTATTCAAACAAATCATTGCAATAATTCACATGATAATTAAATTCAGCTTAATTGAACTTAAATGAGTTGTATATGAGTGTTTGATAAGTCTGGAAATGGTTAAATATCTCGGAAGACTTTGAACTGAATAAGAAAACAATACTTGTTTTGCTATGAAAAAAAATATGGAGTTGTTTTTAAAGTTATTCCCACCCCAGTGGGGGAGAACAACAATAACAACATTCGACTGATTCCATACTTCCAAACGATGTAAAAATTGACACAGATCATTGGACTAATGTTTTCCTTGACTTTTCACCCCGTCTGATGGATTCTTGTACCTTCAATAGTATATTACCAGGCATATCGTGTATTTACCTAAATATCTTTAGCAAATTACATTTCAAGTACATTTTCATTTATTGTCAACAGGTCAGACGAAAATTATATTTTTTTAAATGCATATTACTTAATTATTTATTACATAATTTAAATTTATAATTATTTATGGCCCTGTGGGACCATACATACCGTTCTAAAATATATTCATTTGTTTATGTTTCTGTCAATACTTCTTTCAACCAGCTGTGGCATGTCAATATCATTAATAAGCTAAAAACTAGTCAAAAGCCTCCGACTATTTCTGGCATCATTCGATTTTCTACAACTACCTACAACTGTACTAAACAAAATTTATAATCCAAGAAAATAGGCCCTCAAATGCGTTTTTGAGATAAATTCTTGAATTTTTTATATACGTTACTTTGAACGGTCTAAAAACGAATTGTGAAAGTTTTTTTTAAACTCACCCCCGAGAAGGGGTGAAAAAAATAAACAATGTGTTTTTTTTTCAAATTTTGGGAAAACGGTAAGGATTAGAAAAAAAAGTTTGGGCGGCTAGAAGCTAGGGAATGATAGTAACAACTTTAAAAAATCATGTTGCTGAAAAATTGATATGTTTAATAATTTTTTTTTCAATTTGCACAGAAAAATATAAACTTTAATTCTAGATAATTTTTTTTTTAATTGTTTGTAACAAAGTTATAGTAATTCAAAATTTTCATTTTAGAATTAAAAAACGTTTACTCGATAAAATTATTTTTTTTTACAAATTCTTTAATTATTGCAGAACTTAACTGTACGCATTTGATTTGTTTTTTGTTATAAACAATTATAAACAATTATTATTAAACTTTGTTATAGACAATTAAAAAAAATATATCTCTGGAATTAAAGTTTATAATTTTCTGAGTAAATTGAAAAAAAAATTATTAAATATATAAATTTTTAGCAACTTATGATTTTTTAAAGTTGTTACTATCATCCCCTAGCTTCTAGCTGCCCTATCTCGGTTAATTTTTATTTTAACGAAAAAAAGTAGAGATCGTTTTTATGTGTTTGATGCTCTACAACTTTTATTTCAACTTTTTTTTCTAGTCCTTACCGTTTTCCCACAATTTGAAAAAAACCATTTTGTTTATTTTTTTTACCCCTTCTCGGGGGTGGATTTAAAAAAACTTTCACAATTCGTTTTTAGACCGTTCAAAGTAACATATCAAAAATTCAAGAATTTATCTCAAAATTCGCATTTGAAGGCGGAGTTTCTTGGCCTATTAATAATATCAAGACGTCTCCCCACAAGTAAAAGCCCTCAAAGTGCCTAACGGTATATAGCAAAGGAACGAATTCAGAAACAAAATGTTCAGTCGTTGTAAAATAGACGTTTTCACGAAATCTAAAATTGCCTTCCATCTTCAATCATCTGTGCGTAACCAAATCGACATCTGTTCCGTAACGCATGCAGGTCTAATCCAACATTATGTCGGCCTATGTCAGGGTACGTCACGTAGGCTGCTGCAGATGCAGATGATGTGGGCAGTGGGAGGTCTCGCCAATTGTCTGTGCTCAGACTCGGCCACATGTCGATCGATTTCGATATAACAATCGTAATATCGTAAATGCAGACCATGTGTTTCGGTGTGTTTGTTTATTTATTTACTTCATTCTTCCAAGACAACTCAGTTACAGGATATATTTATAAGCACAGCGGTAAATTTTGATAATGAATGAAATTTGTTAATAAATGAAAAAAATAATAATAATAACGATAACAATGACATCGAGTACAAAAGTAAACGTATTTTGATAATACACACAAAAATACATAAATACACACAAAAGCTACTTAGCTATAGATTTAAGCTACAAAAAAGGGGATATCTAGGATATCTAAATAAAGTTTGATGTCAGTTATTTATTGTGCTTATATACAGTGTCCACCATAAAGTTGGAACCATATGGAATTTTTTTTTTAATATCAGAGTTTAATAAAAAAATTTGCTGACAATCACTTCTTCGCTCAAAATCGGCATATACATATAGTAGGCATAAAATGTCATTGGGATCATAATTTCTTAGTAACATTTTTCGAAATATTAACAATTTAGGCCATTTTCTAATGTTTTTTTTTTTTTTTGGAAAATCACAATTTTGACAGTTTCCAGATGTTAGCTGGCAACTTTGAATTGGTGCATTTTAAGTTAGTTTCGAAGCAGAAGTGATTGTCACCAAAAGGTTTTGTCAAACTCTAATATTAAAAAAATTCTCATATAGTAACAACTTAATAGCGGACACTGTATATGCAATAATCACAAATTCGTTGATATATCAGGAAAATGTTAATTGCTTTTCATTTTCCAGATCTGTGAGGAATTTGGCGACCTTTTTCTCTATTAGTTGTTGGTTTTTTGAATTTGTTAACTTAACTTTTATTAATTTAACTAAGTGACTAGATTCACATAGAATTGCGTCGGATATATCGGGTGTCCCAATTTTTTTTCAAATAACACTCCATGTACTCTTTAAATCTTTTGAACATGGTAATATAAGCTGTTACCATACATAATAAATTTGGTACATCTTTTAATGTCATAATCACATCACACTACGTCTGTTGACATTTAAATGAATAGTTGTGGATATACCATAATATATTAAGAATATACCATTATAACAAGATTCCTTATAAACTCAGGACATAATTAGACCATGGTAATTTAAGCAGTAATCATGCATAATAAATTACTTGTAAATGACACTACATAAAATCACAATACTTTTGTTGACATTTATATAAAGTCCCATAGTATTAAGAAGGTTCAAGTTATTTTGAAGCTGCTTGCAATCATCTTCAGAGTTTATTGTTAAGCTCAATTTTAGATCAGCGTATAGAATAAAACAAGATCAAGGTTGGAAGTGATATCATTAATAAAAGGATTCCTGAAGTACACCTTATGTCGGCTTAGATATGCTATACTTGTAACTGGTAACCACAGTATTGCACAAATAGAACGCAACTAGAAAAATAACAAGTATAAGTAAAATGTGTATTTTACAGAGAATTCTTACAATTATACAGTCAGAGTGTAGTATGGGTAAAACAAAAAATAATTGGAGTTTCCACAATTTTATTAAACCTAAATCAGGACTGCTAATGAGCAGTAAAAACAGTTTTTCACAGTGTAGAGAAAGAAGAAAAAAATATTTTATTCTTTTATAGTTTTAGACACACAAGTCATTTTGAATACTTGACCGATAGGTGTCTTAGTATTAATATTTAGACTTGCAACTTTGCTTATTTCTAATTTAACACTCAAACATGAATTTAACACTAGTGTCAATAAATCAATTGACAATAAATTTGTTGAGTCATCAAAAATAAGTCCTTAAAGTTTGCCGAGCAAAAAAAAACTTATTGGCTGTTACATTATGTGACAGTCATTATTTATTACACAATTGTGACAGTCACTTGTCAAAAGTTTGACAACAACAAAAATTCGACATAACAGCTATTTCCACACCTCTCTCGTTCATAGCCAGTTTTGATGACTTTTTTGATGTCTCGTTATAATGAGCCATCTAAAAAAAAAACAACGTCAAAATTGGCCGAGCAAAAAAAGACCTATTTCTATTCTTAATCTTATATTTATAACCTTAATTAATTATCAAGGCTGTTAAATTTTGTGGTACAGATATTATTTATTTTACAGTTGTGACAGCGCCACTTGTCAAAAATTTGACAACAAAGTTTCACTTCAGGCTTCGACATTTCTATCTCTCTCGTTTGTAGCCAGATTTGATGACGTTTTTTTTTTTTGGATGGCCCGTTATTCACAAAATATAACAATAAAGCTAATGAAAATACCTACATGCAATTTTACTTGTTTGAATAAATTAATTTAAAAAAAATAATCATGAGCATTTTTTGCATAAACAATAAAATATACGTAAGTTGGACATTTCAGTCACGATGTTCTCAACGTATAATCAATTCCAAGTAAGTGCAACGTATTTGTTTAAATATTTTACTGTTGGATAAGAATTACCAAACTTCTATTGAAATTTGCAAAAATTCTTACACAAGCCAGATTAGCTCATATAAAATTCGTACTTTATTTGATGTAATCTAATAAATGTCAGTTATATTTGTTGAAACTTCTAAACTTATTTGCATAAACTATTTTTATGCAAATACTACTAAGTAGTGAGAAATGGTTTCAGTACGCATGTGTATCCTTTATAGCATTTTTTTATATACCTACCTATATTTCGTGTCAAGTCTATAAATATGTACCTTGAAACAAATGTATTTATTTGCTATTGCATTTACCTGTAAAAATGGCTTCTCTTTCTATGTCCACGCCAAATCTGATTTAACTATGACGTGAACGACGTTAAAAATATGTATTCCAAGAAAATATGGGGTATTCCTTTAAATTTTCCAATGTATCTTCATGGAATTGATACGTATAAATGAATGTCTCATGTGTATCTTCCTGTTTCCATGTGAATTTCATTCTTGTTAAAGTGGAGGTCAAACGCCTTTAGCGTAGAAACAATAGATTGTTTTATCATTTTATGTACATCATAGGTGTGTTTTTCGGGAAGGACCTTTGAACTTGAAATTCCCATCTCTAATGTGGAGCTAGCTGTTAACAACTGCATCTGTATATACTTGATATTAATTCAGATTAGTTAACTGATACCATACTATATGTACAATAAATTTTAGACGAAGAGCGTCCATCTTTTTGTGTTAGTTTTCCTAAAATAAACAGACTGATAGAGAAAACTTAGACCTAGAATACCTTATCCAAAGTTTTTTGTATAAAAAATACGATGTGCATTACATATATAATGCTAACAACAACTTTATAAACTTTTGTTAAAAAATCGTCAGCGTTGCAGGATTTTCAATTGATCTGTTTCTAAATCGCTGATTGATCTTTCTTGTGACTCAGTCATGAAGGATTACTTCCACTGTAAAAAGATCGAGAGGATCACGTATACCGAGAATTTTTTCTAAGAACCTTCTTTACCTCACGCAGTACCAAGTTGACTCATCACTGCTGATTTTGGTGGTTCTATTAAAGGAGAAAACCACCACCTAAAAAGACAGTATCTAATGGAAAAATGTATATTCCGAAGAGAATTCCGAAAGAATTCCAAGTTTCGTCTTTACGTAAAATATAAATTATGTAAATGTATCAATAGCTTAAGTGCATTTAAATGATTGTAAACCGCAAAAACATTGTAATGTTCTGTTATCGTATCGATATCTCTAACAATACAATGTTTTTGGATGACAAATTATCAAAAACATGACATCGTCAACAAACTGATCAGATCATTATTAGTGATATCGATTTTTTTCGATATTTATCATAGACCCTCATATTTGTAATCAATCAACATGCACTTTTATGGAGGTATACGTGGTCTAATATAATAAACTCGAAATATTTGACTTTGACGCTCTCTAGCGATTTTAGTCTTAATGATTTTGTGTAATGCTAAAAAATGCGCAACTGATAAAGCAGGATAAGAATAAACTAATTTTGATGCGTATCGAGAGATTTTGATGTACTCAAAAGTCAAATTTTTAACTTCTCAAATGAAGCTTTTTGAGACTGTATGTACATATCAAAATAAAATTTAGGGCTATAGGCATTTTCACGTTGGGGGGTAAATAGTAGAAAATACCTAAATAGATTACTTCACAGCACAATATTTAATGTACACAGTGTTATCAGAATGAAATATCTAGTCTTTGTAATATTAATATATTTACAATAATAATAAAAAACATTAATTCAAATACATATTTACACTAAGACTAGGTATCTTTATATATATTTTTTTTGGCTCAGGAAGGGTGGATATAACAGAAAAGTTTCAAAATTTTCAAGGTAAAAATTTATCTTTCCTTAGCTATCACTTCCTTCAATTGGATGAAAATAGTTAATAAACTAATTACAAATATTCAATAAAATATTTTAGATTATGAATATTATAGATTTTTACTTACAGAATATGCCGGAAAGACTGACATTACTGGAAATTTTTGGAAGGGACCAACAGTTCTATATTTCGTTTAAAACAATTTTGTTATTACTTACAATATAGCAGTAATTATAATATATGGCATATATTACTATAATCATTCGTTTGTTAATTTTATTTATTTGTTTTATTTATATTTTAAATTTGGGCCATTTAAAACATATAAAACCATCCAAAGGAAGAACTCATAATACGACATTTTCAACTAGACATTGTCAAATTATGTAAATCTTAAGAACTGCCAAAAAAATTATGTAGAATTAATTTCACTTTATTAAAGTAAGGCCTTTTTAAATCGAGCAAGAAAAAAATATTCCACGTGCCAAAATACCCTTTTAAATGTCCATCAATGATAGACAAGTCCAAAAACTTACTAATTGAAACATTGAAACTGAACTGAAAAATTGAAAAATTACCATGACATGACAGATATTTCCTCATTGTCGCATTATTACGTCCAGTCGCATTATTACGTCCAGTGGTCGCATTATTACGACCTCTTACCGTGAGTTTTCAGTTTCTGTAAGTTGAAAGTCTATATTTAAAAAAAATAAGACGATTTTATTGATATTTTTCATATTTCGTTGTTTCAGATTTAATAATTTGATAATGTCTAGTTGAAAATATTAGGTGGCCGAAATATTATGACCCTGGGATTTTAATTTCTCAATCAGTACCCATACTATATTATGCGTTATAACGTGTGGTGACTTTGAACTTGACAGTTGATTCGAACTTGGCCTCTTTATCCATCTAAGAAGAATAAAACGCAAAGTGGGAAAGTGCTCAGCGCTTCTGCAGTTTCACTCGCGCCGCACCGCTTAATTTCTGCACGCGTGACTCGGAAAAGAAACCGTCTCTTTCATGATGGCGAATCGTTTCGATCGTCGCGTTACTTCACCGTGGTTAGATAACGCGTAAACATGATTAAGTTGTTTATTTATATGTTAATTATTACCAGCCCGTCGTTTCGACTGACGAAATCGTACCAAAATAGGGGGTACTTAGTCACATTTTTAACATATTTTCAAAAATATTTCGAAAAGTTCAGAAGAATAAAAAAAATATGCATTATACCGACCTAAGATAGAGCTCTATATTGTCGGTTTAAAGGTAAAACTGATTAAGTAACACCAACAACAACTGCAAGTAATCTGAAATCAACTTTGCTATAATATGGGTCATAATAGGCTGGTTAAAAAGTAGTATTACTTTGAAATTCTTGAAATAACTTTTTCGTTTCTTTTTTCTAGAAATCGCAGTTTTTTAAGAATTGGCTTGATGTCAGTTAATGAGTTTTACTTTAAAACCGCCGATATATATTTTTGGATGACTAAGTAGCCCCGTGTTTAGGGATTTTTGCTCACCATAGGAAAATTACAAAAATGACGCATATTTGTAAGGAATAACAAAATTTAAACGGACAATACAAATATTTTCTTCTTTATATACAATACAGGAAACGTAAATAAAAAATAATTCAAAATAATAGAAATTCATCACAGAAGTCTCATCACACCGTCATTACATATAAAGTCCTTGTCTGCATCTCTGTCATCAACCAAACATTCACAGTCTTCTAAATCAACATATAGCTCACATGTGTAGAAAGGACCGTTGATTTCGTTATTACATGGTCCACAAAATCTTCTGTAATATTTCACACACCGTACCCAGTCTATTGTCTTTCCAACTGTACCCAGTTGTAGTCTGTAGGGAATCGTTGCACTTCTTCTCCCTGCCTGGTCCCCCCTGAGGAGACTAGGTTTTCAGAACACACGACACAAGATGATGTAGGAGGGCCCGGGTCAACAACCAAAATCGAAGACCCGTCGAAGTTTCAGGCTGCACAAGAGGAGATGCGTTAGATCTAGGCTCAATTTTTCTTTCTTTTTTACTCCTTTTACCTTCCCCTACCTCTATCCGAGCTGTTGTCCAAGACTCTTTCCAACGCTCCTTGTCCACTTCCAATCCACCAGAAATGCGCTTTAAAACTTGTTCTAGATTGACTAACTCAAATTGATTCAATCCAGACTAAGTTTTTTTTTACTGTCCCACTTATTCCCTTTCATAGTCCATTCAGTAACCTTGGAAATGCTTCTTAGGGATACTTCTAGCATACCTGCCCTCCTTTCTCCATCGATCTAGTATTTCCCGTCACCTCCTCTTCATGGGAAAACTGACACATCTTGGAGAAAATAGTGTTATGTAGATTTCTTTGAGCTTACATATGTACCTCTGTCACTTTGGATGAGAAGTGGCTGGTTAGATTATTACCAACAATTGTTCTACCCGTTTAGTGTTCCTGGGTAGTACTACATCTCTGGACATAGTGAGACTAACGAGACTAAAGAGTTGATTTCCTCTTTTTCCTCATTGATGTTGGCCTCACCATGATTATAAAGATTGGTGCTTTTGATGTCTACAAGGGCAAGGTAAACGTCAGTTATGAAATTTAAAATTTCATCTCCATCTACGATGGTCTGTATCGTTTAATATTGGATGCGATCCTGGTGCTTAAATTATTCCTCTTAATGAAGGAATCCACAAAATCAAGTCCTAGAGAGATATCACATCAAACTTGGCCTAATGTAACATTTGGTTAGTGAATAGAAATGGTCAAGGATTTTTATGTTTAAAAAAAATTCACAGAAATAGTGACACAAAAATAAAATTAAAGCCAGCTCTAGAAAATATGTCCACGGAACCACATTTTTTGCATTCGCACATACATTTTTTTCCTGACAATCTTACCTGTACGAAATGACCACAGTGATTCGCTGTTAAAGAAGAGTATAGTCAGCATGTTACATTTTCGGATTTAGCATTAGGGGTTGTACCCAAACAATTCTAATACGTTATTAGTGTATAGTGTAGAGTATGACATCGACAAATAAAATTATTAATTTCAGAGACATTGATTCAACAAAATTCAGTTTACTCGTATATTTAAATGTCATATTTATCTTTGTGTCGGTTTAAATAAAACTTATGCAAGATAAAAAAATTATGTAATAATTCTTATTTTATATTCTGATGAGTTGATGAGGTGCGAAATTTTTATCGAATTAGTTAATAAAAGTAATGTCTTGTGATGACACCATAGGAAAGACAAGAAAATATTAACAGTTTGCATAAGAAACGAATTAATAGAAGATACAATGGCATTACGACATTACTTATCTTTATCAATGGTAATTATAATACAGACTTCTAATTTTTTAATATAATATTGAAGCATTTAAAAAAATTAATGAATCGTAAGAGCTTGTAGAAAAGTACAATGAACCCTAATATTTAATATCAATAATAACTTACGACAATAAAATATGTAGATGTACTATTGTAAAATAATTAACTCTTAATTACACTTTTAAACAGTTTTAAGTCAAGTACCATTAAATAATTGAGATGTCATTTCAAAATGCGCGGTATGGGTGTCTCCAATCCAATCTGGAGGTCCTGTCTTCTGTGAGTTTGTTAATAAAGTTTCACCTACCCAGCTATGACACATATTCTTGAAGTGGCTACAATATACTGTTTATAGGTGTTTGTGACTGAACTCGACGTTCAACATTGTACTGTATCTCCAAAAATATTATTTTTCGTGCAAATACCTTTGGAACCCTTGATATGGGAATATTATCAACTTGTTAAAATATTGTTAACTACTTATTCATTACACCATAGTTAAGTTAATTTTATTGATACCACATTAAAATCTTCTTCTTTTTTGCAGAACTATACTCCAACCAACAACTAATGGAATGAGTCAATCACATGCTGCAGACCAGAACCGAATTAGAAATGACACCACGTATTATAAATCACAGAGAGGTAACGTATGGGATATAAATTTAGAGAAAAAATCAACGGGTTTAATCAGCAAAATAAGAAAATCGTATTCAAACTTAGTTATTAATGTTTAATTTTACATCTTTTGACAATGTGAAACCTAATTTACAGAACTGATAGAGGATAACATATTTTTCAATGACCCGCAATCTGGCTAAGGCGTGTCTAATTTTCCTTTAAACAATGTTCCGATCCAAGTTTACACACACACAATTTTTCGTGTGTATATAGACACAATATTTTTCGTCTCGTCGACAATTTTTATAAAAATTCGTGTCCGCAAATGATGGCCATTTTGGACCTTTCAACGTTTTCATAAACCTTTCGACACACTAATAAACAAAATCATCTATTGGTAGAGTTTGCGGGTCATTGGGGGGGTTATCTTCTCTCAGTACATAACATATGTTATTCTGCTCTAACTATTCCCGAGTCTTTCTGGCACGAAGCGAGATCAGGTCAAAATGTATCGTCGTTCTGATGATGGATATTAATAATATCAAGCATTTTCGATAAACTCTTGTACAATGTCCAGCATTTACAGCTCTCTGAATTCGGTCAACATAGGGTCTTGAAACCCCGACCTCAGAAATTGCGCACCAAACAAAAACTTTCGAAATCGCTTTTGTTCTGAATTTTATTTCATTTGAGTAGTATATGCACGGTTCCTCACAAAATGCCTTCGCCCAAGAGCTCTATACATCTAGACATTCTCACATCATCTGCCTCGGTGTATTTGAAACACTTCCTTCCTTCATTCTGAATTTGCACCTTTAACTTCAGTAGACGTGGAACGATCATTTTCTTTCTACAACCATGTGTTCAGGCCAAATCGGCCATCATTAACGAAAATAAATGCAGAAAGACTACTGATTGAAGCAATGTACGCTCAAGCAATGAAGACAGTCGGTGTTTCTGAATTACATAAGCGATGGGTATGTACAGTATTAACATATTTTTACTCCTGTCTCTTTGGTTTCTCAAATGTCCTTCTGTCAATAACATGACGAATTACGAGTCAGACCCTGCATCGTAGCACACTTTCCAGACTCTAGTCATACTTTTTTTTGCTTTTTTTTTGAAAATTTGCAAGTATGACTTTTAGTTTTATCAATATGGAGATTTTAACAGGTAATATGGTTGACTAATTCCGTTCTTCAGTAGCGCTTTCTTACTTTATTTTCACAAAAAAAAGGAACACACATAATACGAACTTCTTGGAACACCCTGACATACACATGCAATAAATTAGAATGGAATTCAAATATTCATTACCCTTAAAAGCCGTTTGTGTAAGCACGTTACTATACAATTTGCTTGGAATCGTATCATCTCGAGCGAAAAAAAAGACGAAATCGGCTCTCCGCATTTATTAATTCGCGACTCTGTATCTGCACCTACTCTTCAAGTTGATTTGACATGCCACACACCGGTGACTAGATGTATCATTCAGAATGTGTTCCCAGTGCAATTTCGAGCTCGGGTTTTCCATCAAGCCGGCCGTGACTGGAATTCCTGATCTCCGATCGGCGTCAGCGAGTGTACGTAGATCTCCTATAACCGTATTATTTTTCTTTGCGGTCTAATGCAGTATAGATCATGGAAACCTAATCAACGGAAATAAGTGTTTGCTCAGCTTCTTTGAATGGTTTATTTAGCAAACCTGTAAGACTGGAAGGAACTTTTCTAAAAATCTTTGGGAAATCCGCGGAAAAAAATAAGTAACAAAATTAGTAACAAAAATGGATACTTATATTGTTTTAGTATATAGAGACTATATAGAGACTATAAACCATGACACCTGAAAACCTAAACTGCAAGTTGTTTGAAAATCTTGGAGTAAGTGTTGTATGGAATTATAAGGCAATTTTAGATCTGTTTCGATTGGAAACAATTGATCACCAGATACGATCGTACTAACCACCTAGAAACAGACACAAAAAGAGGTAACCAAGCATTCACAATAGTCTTTGTACTTTTCTCAGTATTTTCATAAATTTCTTGATGTAATTACTATATTTTAGGTTCTTAGGTTCAGTGGTCCTACACGGTTCACTGTGAATATCATATAATTGACTACATGCTTTGTTAGCATATAATTTGAAAAATAGATATAACCCTTAATTTGGCAAGGCACAATGTAGGCAAATATATTTTACGAAAGCTGTTTAGCAATGGTGTTTAGGATCTCCTTTAATCATTTTTATTAAAAAACAAAATTATTTTACATCTTATTTTTTTAAAATATGAGTTGTATCTTATGAGACGCATTGCCAAATTTGCTAATGTATAACTGTCTAATGTTATGTCTTAAGACTATAAGAAACACTATTCAGAATGAGCCATAAAATAATTAAGACTTTTCGATGTAATTTTTAATAATCTAACTCAATTAAAAACAAACTGAACTTATATGTAAAACATAACATCTAATATATATATATATATATATATGAACTAATTACACAGGATAATAACTTGAAAAAGTCCTTAGAGAAAAATAAAAATATTGTCTCTGATCGTTTGGCGATTTTTGGAAATGAAAATTATAAAAGCAGTTCCTGTCTTTAGCAAGACAAAGCCGACATTCAAATTTAGTTCATATCCAGTGGGTTTCTCCACTTCGACATTGTCTGCATCTCCCTTTAGTTGAATATATGGGAAAGTTTTATCACATCTTACATCAGTAGGTGGTCTGGGTATTATAGGTCTATGGATTTGAAACGTATCTCTTCACTTTCTTCTTTCAATTTCCGTCTTTCTTTTCGATACAAAATCCATGCATTATTTATGCAAATTCCAACATTTGTGCAAATACTGATAAATACCAACAACGTCCTTTCATTGTTATTTTGTACAGAGAAACTAGCATGTCCATGAGGTCTACACCTCCCATATGAGAATTATAATGCTTTATCAAATTAGGGCATGGTATATCAATATTCTTGGTCTCTCCTTTCACAAACCTTTTTTATAGTTCCTATAAATATATAGTAGTTATATATTAAAACTCAGTTCTAATCTTCTCCTGAAGATGCCCACTTGGTTGGCGAAACGCGCGTCGAGAAAAGTGTAGTAGTCCGGTGTTTCGTGGAAACGTCCAGTTTTTTGTTTCTACGCCGAAGATTCCAGTACCCACTCTAGGATGCTTCTAGTAGAATTCGCAATGTGGATTATAGGATACAAATAGAACATAGTTACAATTATTATGAAATTGGCAATGTGGACTGTGGGATACAAACAAAATTTAGATAGGATTACTGAATAGTTAGCAATGTAGACTATAGGATACATAATTAAAATCCGGCTAATTTGCATAGAAAAAAAGAATATGATTGCATTTATTGCCTGCAATAATCATCAATGATGCCTTTGCAAAATAGCCTCCATTAAAATTTTAATTTAA
The DNA here is from genome assembly GCA_029963805.1 of Aromia moschata. Lineage (NCBI taxonomy): Eukaryota > Metazoa > Arthropoda > Insecta > Coleoptera > Cerambycidae > Aromia > Aromia moschata. The sequence goes on from JAPWTK010000039.1 coordinate 605,841, forward strand.
AATTATGTAAGAAAGCACAAAATTGACAAAAACTTACTGTAGGTAAGGACCATCTGCTACACCCAGCCGCCATGCTTAAATTAAGGTTATTTATTCTGATGTCCTACACTAGATTTCGCTACATGTACGAGTTTCTTATAAAATAAGATGGGATACAGTACAAAACGACCTCATAAATGTGTTTTTTTTTTATTTTTAAGCATATGAATATTTAGTATCTCATAAGATGACATAACGGTGTCAAATTAAGGGTTAAGCGATTCACACATTTTTCTGCAAAAAAAATGTACAAAAAATATTCTGATTAAGAGCTTAAATAGTTGTTGATGTTTAAGTTATTCTTTTTGATGGTTAAAAAGTTGATATTTGCACACTAATAAATGCTCGTGCATAATATATTCATTCGTTATATTATGTACGGTACGTGCTCTTGATAAATGAAGATTGAGAATTATAGATATTGGTTTCAGATGCCTCCTTGTTATAGATAATGTAATTAGGCTTTTATTTTGGGTAATATAGACTTCAGTATTTTCGATTTCTGAATTTCAGTGTCTACAATTGCATTTGTTTGTGTACAAACACATGCAGCAGGCAGAGTCTGGGGCAGTGATGCAGATATGGCAAGTAGTGCTGAATGCCAATAACTTACTGCACACAATAAATACAGTATACCTCAAGGTACTATTATAATAATATCATATAATATTGAATAATGAAGGGGGATTGACAACTGACCTTCTCTTTCAGTTAAACGATACAAAACACAATTCGAGAATGAGGTACCACTCACTCTCAAATTTTGTTGGCATATTGATTGATTTACCAATCAACAAGGCGTTTTCTACTGTAACTTGATTCCTATTAGTCTTTATTTCTTAGTACTTATTTCTTATAAGTCCCACTGTTGAAATTTATTAGCAACAACTTATGATACTTTAAAGTCCCAGTTAAAGAAGAAAGGCCAGGGAACAAAAAAATGGATTTGCATCATAATATGATCGCATACGATTAACATTATAAAAGCAACTGTATTATAATTTTAAGAGATCTCTTTGGATACTGTTCCACATTCACTTTATTCTTCATACCTTATATCATCGGATCTTCATATTTTTCGATAACTATTCAAGAGACTATAAAATTGTGAGCCAATATCGAAAAGCAATTTCGTTTGACAATTGACAATGAAGGTTACTCTCGACTCAATGGATGATTTTTTAGTTCTAAGCTGTACACTTTTTTGTGTGCCTTCTTATTTTTTAGTTTTTAGTTACGAAAAATTACTGGAACATAGATAATATGATTCATGCATGTATTTTTAATTGTTTTACTGCATTTGGCTTTATTATATTTTACAAATCAGATAGCCTATGCATCATTATTGGTTGTTAATGCACATGAAGCCCTTAATTTTAACATATTGCGTTGTCTCGGTTGACAGAATGTAACTGTATTAGCTCGATGATTGCGACGTGAAGAAATAGGTGTTGTCTGCAACGTGAGCTTAGCTGAGAATGTATTGCATTTATACTTGTTAATGCAATGAGCATGGTTGTATCAAGTTCTAGGCACTTTAAACAGGTATATTTCTCACAAAAACCGAACCATCTTACATCTTAATAAGTTTGAATTATGTATAGGTTTTTTCGTTTCAGTTGCGATCGTCAAATATACACTTCTAATAACAGTTTATGATGTTTTTGTCCATATAATTGTCTAAGTAATACATTAACGATCGGTAATCAGCTACTATTGAGTGTGCAAAAACATGCTAGGTTTGATATTACTCGCATTACCGCGTTCTTATTAGGTATATACGTGTTTATTTATGTACACGTGACCATTTTCTTATAATTAGCTATGATTATAATTGACTAACCTGCTTCCCTTTGATATAGTGTATGTCTACAGTATTTGTTTTCGGTGCATTATTTTTTTTTTCTCTTTTACATGGTAAATGAGGACGTATATCATGCTACAACTTATTTGCCATGTTAAGCTCTATTTCTCTAGATATTTAGTTATATAAATTTAAATGCTATTATTTAAATACTACTATGCTAATTAAGGACCCTTCTAATCACTCTTCGTGACTGTTGCCGTGAAAAGTAGCTAATTTTTTGTAAATGTTGCTTCCCAATTTGAGAATTTCCCAAACTGTTTATCATGTCTGACCAAAGTCAAACGTGTAAAATGTACTAAAATTCATAAATTTTAGTACAAATTAATTTCAATTTAAAACTCTTAACAGGATACTCCATTACAAAAATGCTCCTCAAAAGCAAAACTTTGCACAGTTCTTGTCAAGGAATATGCTGATTTCTTGATACTTCACATTGAGATGATAAGGAGGAACAGCAGTTTGGAATTAAATACACTCAACATCCACATATCCGAACTTTTCCGTTCCGCAAACTTCCACATTTCCGAACTCTCGTCACCTCGGGATAACCGAACTGCTGGCGCATGCGCAAAGGATTTTTCTGGCTCATTCTAGTACTTTTCTTAGTTTTTCGAGGTTTTTATGCAAATGTAATACATGCATACGTGTGTACATGTTACTAAAAGAACGTTTTTTTAAACAAAAAAAAATGTCAGGTGCAAAGGAGAGAGTGATGCAGGTAATTATTTTGTAATTCAAAGTAAAGGTTTGTTTTATTGAACATTTTGTTGACGTAACCTATAATAATTTAAAACTGTAATGAAAAATGATGAGAAAATATGTATTTTTAAGAAAACCGTGATACAAAACAAACATTATTGTACTGTTTATTTGCAGAGAAAAGAGCCTGCTAAGAGGCTAACCTTGGAGCAAAAGCTGGATCTGATAAATCACGCAAAAAATGGTGTTAAAAATGTTGATCTATGTAAGATGTACACTATTTGTAAATCGTCAGTGGCAGAAATTCTTGGGAAAAAAGAAATTTACTTGTCGGAAGTTGAAAAAAGACAGGAAATTGGAGTGGACGGATTGACACAAAAAAAGTGCACCGGTACTTATGACACGCCATTTGAAATAAGTGTTTTCCACTGGTTTGTACAAAGAAGAACTCTTGTAGAACCTGTCTCAGGTGTGCTGCTGAGGGAGGGCGATTTCCTATTTGCTGAATTCTGTGACAATCGTAATGTTTGATAACAATCGCATTATTGTGTTTACATTTTTTTCTCATTTCAAATTTCGCGGTTTTTTGTCGTCAACCAATCAGCGACAAGTTCGGTTGTGTGGAAGTATAAGTTCGGAAATATCGTGAGAAAAAAGTTCGGAAATATCGTGAGTTCGGAAATTTGGAGTTCGGATATGTGGATGTTGAGTGTAGGTACAATTTAATCTCTCATAAAACATGATCTTTTTATTAGAGCTCGGAAATCAATATACAAAAAATAAATTTATATTAATGTGAAAAGGGACACACTAGTCTAATTACTAGTTATTAATAGTTAAAATTTATGTTTTTTTATATATATATATTCCTGTTAATGATTACTGTTAATAAAGGTATTCCGAGTTTGTACAGTGAGCTCAGGTTAAAATTGTCACCTTATAACTCAACAATTTCTTGAGATATTTGAAATTTTCAAAAACCGTTTTAAATTGAACGTATACAGCATGTAAATGACAGTCATCTGACAAGTTATTGCGAACTTATTATTGAAATTATAAAAGTTCCTCAGACAAACGTTTTTTTAGATTGTAATACTAATAAATTAATATGCTAAGACAAAAAACAATTGAACATCAGAAACCATGATTCTGAAATAAAATTTTGTTTTTTAAAATGGAACATCCTGTATATTATTACATATTCTGATTCCTCAAAGTTTTGTCTTTACAAAAATTTGTAACTATTTATTTATGGTCTTTGAGAAGTTAGATTTATTGTCTATTTAAAGTTTTCATAAACATCAAACTTATGATTGTTATTATTTTTGAAAAATAAAATCTGGTGTCGCTAACTATTTTTCAATAATATTTTCATAAGAAATGTATCGCGATTTGCAGTACACGTAGACATGTTATATATTTTTGAAATTATCTAATTCGAGCAATTAGAATGGACAATAATATATAAGGTGTTCCAACTAAAAAACAAAACTTTGGTTCAGTTTCCTGCTTACTGATGTTCATTTGTTTTTTTCTCATAGCACGTTATAAAACTTTATGCCAAAATCTATAACTTTTTCTGAGGAACTCTTTTCTAATTTCAATAACAAACTCGAAATAACATATTAAAGAAACCACGTACAAACTGTTATAAGTATGAGGGAAGACAATTTCAATTTCGTTCGATTTTTTTTTGTCTTGTTTCTTAGTTATTTGCAAAATTACAAAATAGCTGTTTCTGTTTCTGCAGTATTTTACAAAACAGCATCAGCATTTCTGCACTCTAGAGCACTCAGCATCAGATAATCGATGGTCTCGGTTTCCAGCATGTTGCACATGTATCAATGTTCAATTTACATTTTTTTTAATGTTAACAATGGCATCGGTAAAAATGTATTCAATTAGTGCTGAGGATGCAGATAAGTTTTACGAAACGTCGACTGAGCGGAAAGTATTTTTTTAAGAGTAGTATATTTTATGACTTCATCCCATTAATTAAAGATAGTTTAACAGGAACTAGGTACCTAAAATTTTGGATCTTTAAATGCCATAACTTCTTGAGCCATAAAATGCGGATTTTTTCTCTAATTTAACTAACCTCGTATTTCTTACAGTTTAAAAAATACCAATAGTATAAAAAATACCAATAGCAACATCGAAAAAGTGAACACCCTATTTATTGTTATATGTATGTAGTATATTTCCAGATTTGATATCATTGTAGTTCTTATTTTATTCCTTATAGTTGGAACAACTGTTGAAAATTATATTTCAATAAAATGTTTTACGAGTTGATGTGATTGATCTTGAAAGCATGATGATTCTGATTCCTGATTTCACCATGTTAGAGGAATGCGTTGCCGGTCTTTATAATATATGCTCATCTATTTTTTTTTCACAAAGCGTTAATATTTTAATTAAAATCTTTTTCAGGCCAGCCGTCCTTTTAAGGTTAAGCGAACTGAACAATTGAACTGTCGCATGTCGCATCGTTTTCTCGCAGACGTCAGCATGTACACGCGCCATGAAGTATTTTCAATACCATAAATGCGGAAATACAATAAATAATATATAAATAATTGTAAAAAACGTAATAATTGTTTTCAAACTAGTGTTTTCTGTGGTATCTATCAGTCTCACCGTTATTCACTTAATTTTATTCTCCAGTAATTGGGTGTTAATGTATACAATGACTTAATGTGTTTGTATAATATAAATAGACTCATTATCGCGTACATTCAAGTTGTTTTAGTGATCCTAAAGTCATAAAAAAATTAACTTGCGAATGGAATTCGTGCCAGGCGTGGGCGCCTGGGATTTTGTAAGTAGTCTTCTCTTATATGAAAAGATTAAGACGATTACCTATTTGTTAATGATTATTAATAGCTTCTAGTGAAGCGGTTATACCTAGCACTAGGTGGTAAAAGTTGATTTTGAGAAAATTAGGTTCTATTAGCGAGGCATATCAAAAATAATTAAATAATTTCACTAAATTCACTTCCATAGGCATCGCTTATATTAAATTAAAATAAAATGAACGTACATAATAACATATTTAATAAATAAAACACGTATGTACCTGTATATTCGTAACGGCTAAAACTATCTGCGGGTACATCAGGGCGGGTTGGTCGACACCGCTGGTAATGAAATGAGAATCTGATACTCTAATAATTATTATTAACCTTTTATTAACATCATCATCGTTTTACTAAAATCGTAGAATAGTGTTTATATAAAAAACATAATTTTCAGTTGTACCTAGTATAGAAGTATTTTAGCAGTTTTGTCAACAAAGTTCGGAAAAATTGATCCATATTGTTTTTAGAAATTAAACATTAACTTAATATAATACTAATAACCTAACAAACCCTATATTATCACTGTTTTGTGGTAGATTCGTTTGCCCATGGATCCATCTTGATCCATGGAATCCAGCTCATAATAATGCCAACGTGCTTGGCAAAACGTAGATGTTTATTAAAAGTGTACTGTTAACATGTTGTGAAAAACGATCTAAGCTTAGATCTAATTTTGTATAGATAATCCATCAGCTATTCTTATATAGGTATTTTTATTCTATATCCAATTAGTGAAGTGGAAGTATTTATATATATTTTTTTAATTTTTATTGGCTAAATAGGCCACGAATGTTCTAAAACGTCGGTATTTTAAGTTTAAACGGAAAACAATTATGTTTGTTTGTATGTTTGTCAGTCTGCCTACCTGTCTGTCGGTATGTGAAACTTTTTGTATACACGAGTACTCGGTAACGCTTTTCAAATGGAAGTTTAAAATACTTTTTGTTTTCATTTAATTTTTAATTTTTAATTTAATAGTGTGAGGGGGAGCTTGAGGCAGTGGCGGCTGATGATAAAGGGCACAGGGGCACGTGCCCAGCCCAAATTTCAATAGAAAATATTTCTTTTGTGTTAATTTACTATAAATTACTGTTACAATAATATCAATTAATTGTGTACCACAAACTATTCATATTCTAATTATTATTCCTTTTATACCACAAATAATGATTTTTATCACATATATATGACAGACTATCGATCGAGCACCGAGCCACTGTAGTCGCATTTCGCGCGCGTGGTCTAGGGCACACAGTATCCCAGCCCTCGTTTTTAATCGGGCTTTTTCGGTGACTGGTAATATTTGGAGACCATTGCAGCAGACAGACGTCGTTAACTCGTTCGAAAATCAGCTGAACGGGTCACACTTGTTGAGTGACATTTTTTAGTGATTGTTTATTTTCATCGCTGAGAAGTGTGTTTTTACTGTTTTTGATCGTGAAACGTTACAAAATGAATTCGGTAGACTTTTTATTGACTAATGAAGATATTGCATACGAGATCCGAACGGAAATTAAACGGTTAGGAAGGTCGATACCCGATTTGATTATTCCCAAAACAGACGTAGGAAAATTGCGAAATTATTCACGAAATTTTAATAGTAGTGTCTACGACAGATTTAAGTGGTTATGTGTCCTAAAATAAACCAACTGTTTTGTTTTATTTGTTTAGTGATGGGTGGCAACCAAAGTGCATGGACACAAGAAGGGGTGAGTGATTTAAAACATTTAAATGAAGGAGCTAAGAAACATGCTCGTAAATGAAAAACTTTACATAAGTCTTAGTTTTAGTGTGTTGGGAAAGGTAGCACAACAGCTTGGGCTTATCGTGAAAATATAGGACGTCACAATGAAAATGTGGATAAAAACAGACATATTTTAAACCAAATAATTAATTGTATTAAATTTTGTGAAACAAATCCTTTAATGAAAAGGCGATTAACATTTTTGTGAACAATAAGGACAGGCGAGCTGATTTCCGCTACAAATAACAGTAAGATACCTATATCAAATTTTTTTCACATGTTGCCACCCATTATTTTAATATATTTAAGCCCTCAATATTCGTGCCTAATAATTATTTAAAAAGCTACCAAATCCCAAAAAAGTGAAAGTCTATATTTTTGTATAAAAGCATTTTTCATTGGAATTCTGAAATGTCAGTAAAACGCATGACCTTGAAATTTTAAAAAATCTTCGCCTGCGGCGCCATTGGTAGCTAATAAGTAATCCTACTGACACACCCTGTGCTCACCCATGTAACACACTCACGAGCCGCCACTGGATTGAGGGGGTTGAAGGGGTATAAATAGTCATAACAGGTCAAATAAAATCTTAGTAATAGTTATAAATCTTATTAATTACACAGTGACAGAGCTCTAAAAAATGTCCACTCCTCTTCGCCTCCCCCTCCCTCCCTGGGGGTACGGGGACCAATAAAATAAAATGTAAGAGAAATATTAAACAGTTCTGTAGACGTATATGTATGGCCAAACCAAATCAGAAATTGATTTTGATTCGGCTGATGGTGTTATTTGTTATCCTACTGTAGAGGTGTGGTCGTATTTTAAGTAAATTAAGAAATAAATTATTATACGTCATACATGAATAAATTTATTTGACGTATAGTTTTATAGATCTTATAGGTAGGAGCTAGCTGAAATCAAATCTCACTAATCAGCGTCTACTCTTATTTTTATTAGTACGCATACGTCCATTTCCAATTCAATAATTTTGTTATCTATATAACATATGTAGGTTATAAAAGTTACATGGGTCATTATCCTATATGGCTAAAGAAAATTTTAGCCATATAGGTCAATACAGATAATAAGTTATATAGATCATAAAGGTAATACAGATCATATTAGCCACAAAGCTCATATAACAAGATTTTTGATAAATCTTATGACACATATGAACTATATAGGTACCATAAAAATCATACAGATGTATTTGATCATAAGAATCTAATATAGGCCATAAATGTAATTCAGGTCATTAAAGCCATACAAGTCATAAAGATTGCATAAGTCATAAATGTCCAAAGTTGGGCAGGTCATAAAATGTTCATCATAGTCAATGACCTTTAAAGGTCATATAGTTCATAAAAAGTTATAGTTCATAGACCTTTATCAGATAAAGGTCATAATTTGAAAGGTCATAAAATAAAATAAAGGTCATAACGGTCATAAAGGTTATATCCAGTGTCAAATTTTAAAAAACACAAATATATGTCTGGAGATTTAGTCTACTTGTGATTAATTTTGGAAATAGATGTGGAAGTGATGATTCCTTTTTTTATTTTTAGCATTCAGCAGCGATTTTTAAACTTCCTACGTGCAAAAGTTTCAATGTGGGAATCTGGCCCATAATAAAAAAGTAAACAATAGTTGCTAAGTAGCAGAACAATACTCATTAATTTAATCTATACAGTTTGTCATACGCATGTTAATTAAAAGATGATTTATGTTAATTTTTTTCCCACCATTAAGCAATCTGGTCAATCCTCGAACGGTATACGAGAGTAGGGGGAGCGTCTTCAAGACGCGGAAGCGCTAGAAAGGTGTTAAAATGTGTATTATTAAAATCCACGGGTTTCATCTTCCTTGCAACAGTCTACGCCTTTTTCGTTTGGACGAGTTCATTAAACTAAAATAAATGGCACTAATTAATCACAACAGCTAACATTACATAAGACAACAGGTTAGCGCAGAGGTTAGCGCTAATGTAGTTTTTTTTTATTTTACGCTATTGGCCGTCATAACTATATATGGAGACGGAGTAACTGTTCTTTCGAGCTATAAAAAGATTTTTAATTATTCATCTTGCGGGAATTTAGACAAAACTACAGGGTGTAATAAAAAAATTTAAAAATTTAGGGGTTTTTAATTTTTTTAATCCCATTAAATGCAACTTAATAAAGTATATGTATGTAGTGATTGTAATGAGGTAAGATAATAATAAGTGATTAAATGATTTAATGTAGATATCTTCTTTGTTCTCTTTGGGGCACATCTCCCATTTCCAGTAAAGGGAATTTTATAAAAAGTTTTATATGTATTGATTGTACTAGTTATAATATATGCAGTAGGAAAAAAATAGGTAATTTTTTAAGTAAACCATAAACCGTTTAATTTATTTTTTTATTCTGTATCTTTACATATACAGTGTGTCTACAGAAGTCGAAATGTAGTGAAATTATTAATTTTATTCCAGACCCTTGCCTTACACTGTATAGTAGTTATAGTAGCTATATATTTTTTAATAATGTTGACATATAAACACATTTTTGATTGTTTGGGTTAGAGGCAACTTGGTGGAATGATTATTTTAATTACTATTTCGCCGACTTTATAGTCACACTATATAGTCAGCGCAAACTCTGGGAAACATTCAGCCGTTCTGCTGCAGAGAGTGATAGCTTGATATCTCATCCCCCCTTCAGTAGAAATTAGGCTCAGGCGAGGGGGAGGAAATTCATCATGTCCCAAAACATTTCTAACAATGTGACAAGTTTGTAGTACAACTGCCTTCTGGCCATTTCTAATAAAAGTATAAGACAGTCTTAATGCCGCGATGTTCTTGGCGAACCTGGTCGTCATCACACCCTCTGCCGATATTACTAGGGCGTACGTCTCCACCTTCTCCAGTTTCTATAGGCGCTTCAGCTCGATTGATAGATTTTCGTATTTCGCGATCTTCTCCCATTCAGTCTCCTGAATGTTGTGAGTAAGTGGTACTGCGATGTCTATGACGATTCCTCTTCGTTGTTCCTTGTTGATCAGCACAATATCTGGTCGGTTGAAGTCCACTGTTCGGTCGGTGATGATTAGCCTATCCCAGTACATCACGGCAACTTCCGATTCCAGCACAGCTTCCGGGACATATTTGTAGTATGGCGGAGCCGTCGCTAACAGGCCATACTTGAGTGCCAGTTGTTGGTGAACCATCTTTGCAAGTTGGTTGTGCCTACCGAGGTATGCTGACTCTGCTAGCGCTGGACACCCTACTATTATGTGTTCTATAGTTTCGCCTGCAAATCCACATTTCCTACATCGGACTTCGATGTTGTCTCTCAGGATATGCTTCTGGTAGTTTCTTGTTTTTATAACCCTGTCCTCAATGGCAGTGAAGAAGCCTTCGGTTTCGTGGTACAGATAGCCGTCAGTAAGCCATTTTAATGAATTTTAATGAATAATTATATTGTTATATTAATTATTAATTAAATGAAATATTTCTTAATCCGATGGCCTGGGTTTAAATCCCAGGAATGTATTTTCTGTTTATAGTTTGCCCTTAACATGGGTTAATTTGAAGACGAAATTAGATAAAAACGGGCGTTTTAATTGAGAAAAAATTTTAAAACATACATTTCATTACAAATATTTTTGAAAATGGTCTCACTTTGACATAAACAAATTGACACCTTTTTCAACTGGAACTGAAAACATTTTCTAGGAAATGAGGAATAGTGTTATCTCGTTTACCTTTTCCGAAATTCTTTCTTAATGTAGATCAAGGTAATTAATAGGAACCTGAAAATATGCGTTCTTTAAGGACTGCTACAAAAAGGAATCATTGGTGTTATGAACAGGATTTCGGTGGAAATTCCTGTGCGGCATTTAGGTTCAACAAGCAATTCTGGAAATTACTGTGTAACATTAACCCTTGCTACACCCGAAGTGTGTACTCTTGCACCATCTTGTTGAATTGTATCAATTGAAGTGAATTGTAGCAATTTCGTCATTATCCTGTCATTATAACTGATTTACGAAAAATGTAATAAGTTCTTCTCTACGTCGTTCAGCAGCCACAGTTCCATGACAGAAAATGCACCAATTATTCCCCTTTCACTGATTTCACATTCCAGAGACTCCACATTCTTATATTCTGAGATAAGAGTATTTTTTTAAAACAATAGGGCAGGTATCAGTAGACACACTGGTTAGCTGAAATGGAATACACACAGAAATTTTGTGAGCATTTTCCATAACTTGACGCATATTTTCTTTCAGCTCATCCGTTCATATTTTAGGACAGTGTCCCTAAACAGTTAAACAATGTCGCGGAAAGAACATTTAAATCGTTGTAGTCGATATACATACACAACTACAACAGGAAACTCCAAATTCTCGAAACTCCAGGTAACAATCTTCGAGAGAATACGTCCATTGTCCTTCAACATTCCGACAAGTTCTACCGGACTCTACCAGAAACGTTTAGTTTTTTGTTTTGTTTAAAACGCCAATTTAAGAAGTTTTTCGAATAATCTGCATAAACTGTTTTGGTTTAGATTTTAGAGCTTTAGCATTGACAGTTTAAAAGCTTTTAATGCCCCAGATCGTAAAACATAATTTTACACCTGAACCTGGAAAATAGATATATGTATAGGTGGCAGACTACTTTGAGGTCAAATTTTGTTAAACGAATGTTATGAAACATGGGGGCCTGCTTATTTTGCGCTACATCACTAGGTAAATTTTACAAATGTAAGATTTTTATTTCAGAGAAAAACTCGTAGGAAAACCTATTGCGTAACCGGCGCCATGTTTCTGAAAAAATGGTACATAATTAGTTTATAATAATTCTTGAAACAAAAGTTCGTAATTACCAAGGAATGTAAGATTGTTATTTTTCCATTATGTTCTAGTATCCTACAAAATACTCATATTATACAATGTAACAAGTACTTCAGTGTGAATACTACATTTTATTGGTCAGGCATGGATTTTGATGTGAATGGATCTATGAATATGTGAAAAGTAATATGATATACATAAATGAATAGGTAACATACTTCTCCATCTTTTCATTCTTTTCGTTTTAATTGATAAACTTGATTGAATAGGACTATGACTGATTATGGTGTGAAGCGTGTAGATAGTGTGTAATAACATTATTTTTAGCTGAATATTGTCTAGAAATATTTTTACAGGCAATAGAGAAAACAACACCAAATGTCTCTTATCAAGGCAGGTTTAACTTTTTTCTGTCTACAAGAACCTGCAGCTAAATAAATAAACTTCGGTTTATTTTTAGCGGTACGGACAGAAAGTAAATTAAAATGGATTTTCGTAGGTATCATATTTCAATATAACAGACACGAGGAAACAAGTTTTGTATATGTTATTTTAAATAATAATAGGAATTTCTTACTCGATTTAATAAAACATAAAGAAATATATTGGTATAAATTTTAGATGACTAACCCTGTAAATAGGTACTTAGATGATTAATAGAACTTTCGAAATCGTAAAAACATAAAATTTTATCTTTCTCATATTTTCATTTCAATGTGTTTTTCTAGAGATAATCAACTGTTCCGAGACACATTTCTTCCAGTATTTAAGAATAAAAATCAGCATTACTTTTTGAATAAACATTTTTTCTAAAATGCCAGATTTGAAAGCTCCCCTGCCTCATCTATTTGGATGGTGGTGTATTTTAATAGTATACATAATCTTCATGATTCAACCATGATTTATTTATTTTTCAACTTATAGAGCAACACCAAATTATCATGACAAGAATGTGGAAAACAATGATAATAGTTTTGCAATTTACATTAAATAAGATATAAAATAAATTCAAGATATTATTCTCCAAAAAACTGTTAATCATTGACTAACCAAAAAATGTTTCCTTTATATACCTTAAATATAGGCTTGAATACGTTCAGTTATCAAACAAGATTCACTAAATGGATTTGCAAAAAAACTCGTTTTATATTTCGAAACATATTAATTTGCAATTAATTCCTAAAACTTTATTGCGAAGTTTGTGCCTTACTTTTGTTGTTGTTTTTCTAACGTATAATAGAAATGTGGCAGATATTACCATATTATATTTCTAATTTGTAGTTTTGAAAATGGAATATAACATAAGCTTACGTAAGAAAAAAAATATATGCTAGGTACATATTCACTTTAGTTGTTGTTGTAGTACTTATTTTGGTGTTCTATTTTTTGTATATTATTTTCGCGAAAATCAAGTTGTCTTTCCTCTTTTGTTTCAACTTATTTCCCTAGGTGAACTATTTATTAAATGTTTTTTCGTAATTGAAAGTCTGAAGTAATTAAAAAATATTTACTAAGCTAAAAGGTACTAAAATATTTATGTATATGCTCCGAAACCTAAAATACATTTTTACCAAAATTTGCCGCTCTACTTAAATTTGTCATGGGTACGTCTAGACAGATTCAAGTTAAATTTTATTATGTAATGTCAATGTTTATTATTCAACACACTGCGCGAGAAATAGTTAACATGTTATTTGAATTTATAATTTTTATTCATGAATTAAATGTAGAATATTATATGTAAACGTACGAAGCAATTCTCTATGAATAATATAAATTACATACTAGCAAATAATTAGATACATGAATATTTATTATCTTCACAACTGTCCTTCAATATTTGACATAAGTAGAGTAATATGATCTTTGTAATGAGGCTAATGATACTTGATTTTTTTTTAATAAGGCTCCTCGTAACAGCCGTTTTGTTCATTGTGTCATATAATTTTGGGGACTAGTGGCTGAATGTGACATATATACATACAGTCATGCTCAAATGTATTAGACACCATACATTTTCTAAAGTTGTTATCTCAAGAAAAGATGCTCATTAAAACTGTGTGAAGAAAACAATTACACCCCCGGGTGTCTAACGAGCTATAAAAAAACATTGATTTTACGGATTTGCAGTTTACTCCAGGTTTATACAAACTGTTACATATAATATGATATTTTATTTGTATCTACATAAATTAGTGATGATTTTTGAGTTACCCCTATATCGGACCATATCACTTTTAGCCCATTATTCGACTGCCCAATTTTCATGGTTTTTTGCCCAATTTAACCGTTCCTACTTGTGACTTACTGTTAACAGTGGTTTGCGAAGGGGTCTACGGGCATGCAAGCCGACTTTCTTAAGACGTCTCCTTACTGTTTGTGCAGATACAGCCACATTGATTTTCTCTTAACTCGTAGGCAATATTTTGTGCACTTTTTGTCTGTTCCTGTAGAGTTTTTCTTGTTAAAATACGATCTTCCCTCGCAGTTGTAATTCTTTTACTGCCACTTTTTGACCTATTCGCATAAGAACCGATGTCTGAAACCCTTAATTGTAGTTCTCACAGCACATCGTGAACAGTTCAAGCGTTTGACAATATCAGCTAGCAATACCATCCCTCTGAATTAAGAATCATAATTTGCCCTCGTTATACTTCTGTTAATTTGCGCATTTGGCATTTTTACAACCACTATTTAATAACAAACAAACCACTATGAAAATCCTTCGGATAATAAACAAAGATCCGTCATACATTCGTATTTTTACACCTGCATTGTTTTTATATCCACAACCCTGAAAAAATACCTTTAGTCATTCGTTATAAGATAAGTGCGTAGTGAGGCTCTTATCTCAGTTTTTAGGACACCGTCTTTCCCCAAATTCCAGGTATCTATGGAAGCTTACGATTTTATAAGGGTGTCTAATACATTTGAGCATGACTGTATGTGATTATTTACATACAGTACAGTACATACAGTACATATATGAGACTGAACATATATTTTTAAAAATATTACGTGAATGGACTTTTTTTACAATAAATTTGGATTTGTCGACCCAAAACACCAAAATATGTAACCTCTTTCATCACTGGGCGAACAAACCTGTAAAATAATGTAATCATAATCATAATCTCGATGTAGCTCTAGTAAAAATAGGAAACTATTTGGAACACAGATACATACCATGAGGACGTAAAGTCCAGCATAAATTCAAGAAAAAATTAAAGGTTTTTTTTTTTTTAGAAAAAACGCTCGGATACGTCGATAACGTTTTTCATTTGTCGACATTTTGAAGTACTTCATTTATTTTATTATTGACAGCTGTCAAGGATATGACGTCAGCCATATTTTTTTAATGACAACATATGGCTTGTGATTCATCATTTGAAAGCTCATATTTTACACAGTATGCTCCTAAATTTTGGCGCGATTATATCAATCCATTTCCATTTCCATTTCCATTTCTAGCTTATTCTTAGCTTATTCTATTTTTTATTGGAATATTGTTGAGAGTGTGTTGTCAAATAGCTGAGCAAATGGCTGTAGAACCTCTTATGTCCGAGTGATTTTTAAAATAATAAACTTTCATGTCTGATGACATTCTAATGGCTTTATAGAATCTCGCCAAAATTTAGGGACATATTGCGTGAAATAAGAGCTTTCACAAGCCATATGTTGTCATTTAAAGAAATATGGATGATTTCATATCTTTGACAGCAGTCAATAAAAAAAAGAACAAATTAAGTACGTCAAAATGTCGGCAAATGAAAAATTGACGCGTTTGTCTAAAAACAAAATCCTTTAATTTTTATCGAATTTATGCGCGACCTTACACCATTACAGTATATAATTTTCAAATAAATGAAACCAGTGTGATACAAACTGTCGTAAATGTATTTTTGTCCTCCGTTTTATAATAAAACCTGTAGAAGTAGGTACCTAAGGAGTAACTAACAACTCAATATTTAACCATTATGCAAACTACAGCATAACTGCAAATAATTTGCTTGTTTCATTTTGTAATCAAGTAGCATAACTGACAATGAGTTGCATTTTGTGCATAGTATTAATCAGTTGAAATCACATTCAGCCGTGCTCGAATGTCTACAGGCAAAATCGACAACAAAGAATACGAAACAACAATGTTGCATTCACGTTTTAACTGCTTGTAATACTGGTTAACACTACGTTCGTACTCGTGATTGAAAGTGCTATTTTATATTACAGAAAAAAAAGTCAAAAAAACCTATTGATGCTCCTGAGATAAACTCGACCTGCTCCATCATGGAGAAAGAAAAAATAAATCATTAAATGTACCATCCAAAACAATTCATTTTATACTATACAGGGTATTACACGAAGTTCTGTCCCAATAACTCCACAGTTTCTGTCTCGGATCTACAAACTCTTGGGACTACGATTTAAGGATATCGAATTGAAGAGCCTGCAGTGCTAGAATCTAACCTCCAGGGGTTAGACTAACTAACCTATGGGGTTATAAAGTCTGTAGTAAATTCAAAGTCCGTAGTGAATTCGATTCATAAATCTACGTGGTTATAGATTCAGAGGGGGTGGAATTGGTTTTCTGTGGTGATCTGAACCTCGGGGTTATGGAGTTTTATTAAATTTGAAGAAAGGGGGTTGAGGTTTATTGAATTTGAGAACTTCTGCTAACAGATCTTCAGGCTATGGGGTTAATTTCCACTTTTGTGTGTGTACTTGTATGTGCTGAAGTTATTATTTTTTTAAGATTAAAATTATATTATTAAGAATACTCTTACTCTTAGCTATATAGCTCAATAAGTACGGTGTGTCGGACATATTAATATAAAGTTGTTTGCTTAAATAATGTCATGTGCGCCAGGATAAACTCGTGAAATACTTTGTTTCTTTGTTTGAAGTACTTGTTGAAACCTTTTGCGAATATGAGGTTGAGGTCGGTAAAAAATTATGTGTCACGTGTATGACCTGTGTATTACTTTTTGTTTATAGATCGTTACCTTGTAAGTGTAGATTAAAGTTCAAAATGTAACGACCTCTATATTTTTTCTCGAAGGTATTTTATTTTAGTGTAAACCTCAAATATTTAAATGAGTTCGACTTTTGAGAATGCTAAACAACTTAACTTCATTATGAGAAAATTTGGAGTTATATTCCTACCTGTATATTTACAACTGGATCCAAAATTCTAATTTCAAAGTTAGTCACCTGCAAAAAATGTAAAATTTGCATTGTTTTAACGCACAGGGATTTCAAAGTAAAATTTACATGTGTCCTTTATCCTTTGAAACCATACTTTCCTTTTCAATACATCTTAATAATGCTATTTTCTTTATAATTATGTATTCCCTTAGTTTTTGTTTCATCCTTGTTCCAAGTGTTAATGGTATTCAATAGAACGCATTAAAAAATAAACATACGTACATTGTACACAAATGTAAACTTTTTATAATCACAAACAACTTTAAGCTATTACGAACAAATGTATATCTAGTAACCAAATAAAATTTCTGGAAGTTATATGTGTGTATAGTTTCTCATTAAGATACATCTTCGATTTTATGGTATATTATAAACTTTGAGGTTAGATGTGAATAATATAAAATCTCAGCTCCAACGTTCCAACATAATTTTAAAAGGATTTATCATATTATAACCTCATAAAATATTATTTTCTAACATCAAAAAGTTTCTAAACTACCAGCAAAAGTGGGAATTTTAAGGTTTAATCTTCTGTACCATTTTTAATTTCAACCTCATGCCTCCTGGCTTAATATTATTTCCAAAAACACGAAGTAACAAAATTCTTAAACCGAAAATATACGTGGAGAGGACTTTATTAGATGAGAATATATTTATGTATCCAACAGAATTTTCTATGCTCGCTTGTGTCGTGCCCTTCGAAACTACAAACCCGAAAGAATTTATATGCAGATGTCGCTGGAAATCCGTATCAAATTTAAATGAAGGAAAAGAACCCTCGAACTTTCGACTGACATCGCAACGAAATGAAATTCGATCTTTCCCAGAAGTTTCTCACAACCGATGACATTTCCATTTTTGTCCTCTTCACAACACTTCAGAGGATATTACGGGTACGTTACAATATGCTCTAACGTTCTAATAATAGGAAACGAAATACTGTATAGAGTGCTTCAGGCCCGAGATGTACGAATTCTTATAGATATATCCGTGTAAGTGCTCAAGTTATGTACATATATATTCTATTTGTAACGAGTGTGTGGAAACGTAAACGATCGAAGAAATTCTAAATCAACTAAAAAACAAACAACAACGTCTTCGTTAATAACAGAACTAAATTAACTATGTTAATTAAAAATGAGCGAACATTTTATTGAAATAAAAAACTGCTTCTAAGGCACAAAAAAAAGGTGAAACTAACGAAATCATGGAACTATAGGGAAATTGTTGTATGCTAATACATTATATTTGTCTGTTAGGCACATATAAATAAAGGAAACTCAAGTTAATGAAGGACGGCGCAAAACAAGGCGCAAAACAACAGCCACTCAAAGGGAAAATCAATAAATGTCGACATCCGAGTGGTAGTGCACTGTCCAATAGCAACTGCGCCCTCCACTGTATCTCGCATTCTTTACAAATTGATGTCAAATCCAGGCATATGATTTTATAACTACTTTTTAGTCTACGATTTGATTTCGTTGGTGAAAACCATTAAGAAGACCTATGCACATAATAATAGACACATGATAATTTTTACTTTATAGACATTAGTGTAGCATCCGCACAATTAGAATCTGGAACTCTTTTTATGGAATCAAACGAATTTAATATATTTACTTGATTCCAAATATTAGGATTTATACGTGTTCTTTGAATGTAATATCAACACATATGTAGATAAAGCTAAGCTTTAAATTTTTTTCGAAATTGAATTTATATATTTTGTAACAAAGAATATCTGTTGTTTTAAGTTTGCTTAATAAAAAATCATGCATATCATCAACATTTATTTTTTTATAAAGCCTGAAACATATTGATGCCTTTTCTGGTGTATCAGATGATTTCTTGTTATTAAAAACTTAAAACTTATTATTATTGAAAATACTACTGAAAACCAACTCGAACCAAGTACTCAAAACCAAACGGTTTTTATACTACTATTTTTTTTTTTGCAACAGTGGGTTACTGAGTATGTATAATAATATTAATTATAATATTTATATCATTATCTTGTCTTGCTTTTTATTGTATGTACAGGATGTCCTATTTTTAACGCAGAGAAAAAATTCAAACGTTGTTAAAACGCCGCACTAAAATTCGACTTCAATAATCTTACAAAAGTAACATAATCTTACAAAAATTACATATATTTTGAGAACACCTGTATGATAATTCCTTGGCCTAATTCAGATTTTTTGAAAAGTTATGCAAAACTTTGAATACAACAAAGGGTTTCGAATTGAACACAGCGTTTGATTGTCTTTCTAGCTCAACCCAACCCAAAATGTCGGCAACAAGACGTTAAATTGGGTCATACCCTGTTCCTGTGGTATTAGACTCCAACCTAATGTGATATTTATATTGTAACTTCTGTTATGTAGGTATATATATATTTATCGTCTATATCCTTTTATTCACTCTCCTGAGTGCTGTGGGATTTTTTCCTGTAATTGGGCTTAGCCAAGTTTTCTTGTTGGATAAATACCAATAAATAAATAAATAATGTAACGACTCTCTATTACCGAAACTTAATCCAGATTAATTCTTTATCCAACTAATTCAATGGATGCATGGTACTAAGCTTTGTTTTAATCAAAAATCACATTTTGTACATCCAAAATGAAATAACAACAATACTATTTAACTGCAAAACTGTCTTTTACAAACTAAATTAAATTCTGTTCTAAATATACCTACCAATCATTCCATTGAATATCATACTTGGAGTGTTGATCGTATAAAAAAAACTGGACGTTTTCCACAAAACACCGAACTACTATACTTTTCTCGACGCGCGTTTCGCCAACTAAGATGGCATCTTCAGGAGAAGATTAAAATTAGATGCCAACTTAGTTGGCGAAACGCGCATCGTTTCGTGGTTTTTTGTTTCTACGCCGAAGGTTCCAGTACCCACTCCAGGATGTTGATCGTATGCCAACAAGAAATTATAATTTTTAATTTTCGTTTGCTAAGTCATATATGAAGATGATTGACCTTACTACCTTCATCATGACGTCCGCACCCTCAAAATAAAGGCTCTATTCATCTTTAATGTAGAGCTTAATTCTACATTATATTAAATGGAGAATTATATACATCACACTATTTTTCTTGTCTCCATATATTATTGCGACCAGTTTGCTAAAGTGATAGAATGTAAGAGAAGTAGATTTAGTAAAATTAATCCCAATGTTGATCAATCTTGTATTGATAATCTATATATATTCAGCTACAATAAAGCCATTGCTAAGGTGCCTGGTTATATTGTTAAAAAGAAGACAAATAAAATATAGCAGATATTATGATTTCGTTTCACATACCTAAAAATTCTATAGGTTCTAATTATATTCTCCATTCTCTCCTATATGTAGGACACTTTACATTTTCCCAAAAATATTCATAATGTTATAATTATATTTTAAATGTTCTTGTTTATATATCTATTATATTGTATATTCTGTACAAAAAGTTTCTAATTATGTATTGTAGGATGAAACGAGGAGTTTCTGAAGTTGTTTGAGATCTAGATAATAAAAATCGGTACATATTTAATTTTGTATAGTTGTTAAAGGTAAAAAACAATGATCATCTGCGCGAATACAGCTCGTAAATTTATTAAATTATAGCGTTTATTACCAGTTATCCTAACAATCCATCTGCATCACCAACAGGCAAGTGCATTTCAGCAGTTTTTCATTATGTGTAGCACATTTCAGAATTCCAGAAATAGTCGTAAACTACCGACCACCCAGACAAACTGAAATAATAACGTGGAAATGTACCTATATCATTTTAACAATTAAACTGGCGTAATGTTTCCCACACACACCACGTGTTACTAGATACCTTAAGCTTCTCATAGTTATAGATTATTTATGTTTATATTTAGGCCCTCCTTAAATCAGTCAAAACATCTCCATAGTCCTCTGGGCGGCGAATGCGTTCAAAATTTACGAGTCTCGAGACGAACATGCAAACATGAAGCGACACGACACATTAAATATTTTACGCGATATTTAATACTTCCTGAGTGACACTTTTTATGGTGGTCCTTTGAACGGCAAAGGCCTAAAGAAATACATTTTTTATAGCTGCTAGTTTCTTCTGGAGCCCCAAATTCTCATCTTGAGCGATAGATGCTTTTAGGGTGTAACGTATTTATAAAGGACTAAATAAGACAAACTTTCTCCATAATTGAGCGGAATAGACCAAGACTGGAACTTTAAGCGTTATAGCACTTTTGAGGACAATGCATTTTTAACTAATTACTAGTTCTTGTTAAAAGTTTAGTAAACGAAAGATGTTTTCACTTTCTGACGTAGTTACAGATACTAATTCCACTTGTACCTCTAATTCTGTTGTACCTACTATTTCTGGTCTACAGCTTTGGTTAAAGTAGCTGTATTGAATTAGATTTTGAACAATTTGTTAAGTTATAGGTTAATAAAATGTTAATAATAAGTTAATTCAACGATGAAAGTTCATTTGTAAAGTTAAATATTACAAATGGAAGATAGAAATAAGTAAAATATTATAACTATAATAATTAGAGAAAATCTTATAAAGGACGTAAACCATACAGGGCACTTCAGGCCTATTAGTGAGTGGTCTATTACACATTTTAGGAGAACTGTAAAGGATATGGAACTGAAAATTTGTGTTTAAGGGTTTTCGAGGATACTCTACACATCAAAAGTAATGGCGACTTTCTGGCACTTCCGAATACACCGGAAGTGAATAATAACTTCGTTATTTTAAATGGCATGCTATATTTTTTATGCCATGTCTAATTTTCGTCCTTTTTTCTCACTATTCAAAATTTTGAAATTGCTGTTAAACTTGACTGTGATTTTCTTCTAATAAGTGGATTGCGTTATGTGTAAAATCACTAGTTTAACAACATTTCAAAATTTTGCTTAAGATTGAGAAAAAAATACGAAAATAAAATTAGACTGAGTATAACCTTTAGAGATCAATAGAAGGAACAATTTTAATATCTTGTTTAAATGACCAAACTGAAACGGCTCGGGCTATAAACGCTGGAATATGAGCCATTCCACAACTTGTAGATATTACTAATTTTTACCTCTTCATATATTATTTTAGTTTTATTTTATTTAATCAGCACAGTAACGATAATTCAAAAACGAATAATCAATAATTCTAGGATAATTAATAATAACTAAAGTCAATGAGTACAGAAAGTATCCGGCATACAAGACTACCCCAATTACAGGGGTTGAATGTACCTGAAATACATACTTCAGCTGAACCTTTGCGCACCTCTCTACTATTCTCAACGTAAAGCTCTCACAGGCCTATTACGACGTTTCTATACTTATTTCTAACGATGATTACATATCATTCAAGGATCATTCAGCTACATTACGTGTTCCCGAAATCTACACGTGAAGTGAAATCTACACGTTGAGAATAGTAGGGTGGTGCGGGAAGGTTCAGGTGAAATAAGTATTTCACGTACATTCAACCCCCTGTAATTGGGGTAGTTCTTGTATGCCGGATACTTTCTGTACTCATTGACTTTAGTTATTATTAATTATCCTAGAATTATTGATTATTCGTTTTTGAACTATCTTCGTTACTGTGCTGATTAATTAAAAACCTTATTACCTGAAGTAAGGTAATACATATACTCTAGGGATGACGTACTAGTTTTCCCCGCACATTCCGGGTTGCCAATGAGTATATTTGACTTCGTCTAACTACAAATGATAGTTTTCGGTGGATTTCGGTCGTTCCCAGGTGGGGCAGAAAAACGACTATTTTTAACATTGTCCTTTTCCAATGAGGTTCGAAACTCAGTGATAAAAGTGACACTTTCAAACTTTTAAAAATCCGAAATATCAATACTACATATAAACATACATCCAAAAAAAAGTCATCAATTCTGGCTATGAACGAGAGAGATAGAAATAGCGCTCGTGTCGAAGCTTTTCGGTCATGTCAAACTTTTGACAAATGATCACAATTCATATAAGGCGACAGCTTTGACAATTAAATAATGTTATAAATTTGAGATAGAAATTCGTCTTATTTTACTCGGTCAACTTTGATGACGTTTTTTTGGTTGGCTATTTTTGCGTTCTTTTGGCAATCCGGCCGTCCAAGCACTCTATGTTGTCTAAGCACTCTAAATCACAATGACACTGATACGCGGAACCAATACACTCGGTGTATAGGTACCTACAATAGACACAGCGCCGATATTCTTGACGAAGCGTGATTCTAAATCGGTGTTATTGCGATGTGATATAATATGATATGTTATTGCAAGCGCACAACACTACCCATTTCGGGCCTCTCGTATGTCAGACGCAGACAGTCTATAATTCGCTGTGTTGTGCGAGCCGTTATTGAAATTGCTTATTTTAAATTATTAACTATATGGTTTGTATAGACTATTTCACAAACAATGCCATGTTCCCCCTGATGCGGTCATGTTACGCGATTTAGAGTCTTTAATAATAAGTCATATTTAACCAAACCTTAAATCCGATGGGTAAAAGTATGTGGTAGGCAGGTAATAGGTAATTACTGTTTACACGTTTTCAAAAAGTTAACCTCGATTACAAAGTCTCCGTCTAGTCCACCAACGCAACTTATACGCATGTATGGTCGTCGTATATTGCATATTTTGCGTCTAGCTAGCCATAAAATCCAAGCATATTTGTATTCAGGGTGCAAAGATAATAACATAAATCTGAAATTAAATGTATACCAATGTATACCAATGCATTCTGAATAACGTGGGATTTATAAACGAAATTAACATGCCGTCAGATTGCACAATAAATTTTTGCATGACTTGCAAAGAGAGTTTGGTACAGTGTACACCGTCGAATTTTTAGTTATATGAATTAGTTCCAGAAAACATTAAGCTCGTTTAAATGTGTATGTGAGAGTTTAATTTGTATACGTGCGCGTGTATACACGTACGCACATTTGCATAAAAATTTACAACTCGGATAACGTAACTCTGTTGGCGATGTAACTGATAGACGGGACAGCGGTGAGTTTCTCATTACAATGTTTCTTGAACTGATATCCCTTGTAGGACATGTACTGATCTGTTCAAGACGAATAGTATTAAAGGGGTATATCTAAGTATTATTATTTCTTGACAATGCTGCTTTTGAAAAGTATTGTTGTAAAATCCGTTATATAATATTATATTTTATATAGCTATATAAAGATAGCCGCACAGACAATGGTTTCTCTGCAAGAAAAGAAAACTGTTAAGTGAACTTCAATTCGTTCAAAACTTCTTTCTAATAATTAGGGTTAGGAAAGTTCGCTCTCACGCATATTAAACTGCATTAACTATCCAGCGCTCCCGCATGGGACCGACGTCAGTGGCGTACCCAGAAATTCGTCTTGGGGGGGGGGGGGGGGGGGCAAAGTTACAAATACAGGAGATTAAAATTTTTATATTTCCTAAATGAAGGTATAAGAAATAGTATAAAAGAACCGTGTATAAGAAGTAAAAACTTAAATATTAATTTTTATTCTTCTCTTTTTTTAAAGTTCATTTAAAACTTCGTCACATGTTAATGGTACCTCTGGATGAATATTCATTAATGCTAGACCATTGAGGCGATTTGTACTAGTCGTATTCCAGAGATGTGTTTTAAGCCGTTAAAAGTTGAAAATGATCGCTCAGCTGAACAAGTTGAAACTGGCAATGTGGCAAAAATTTTCAACAACGTTTTTATATTAGAATATAAATGGCTTTGATGACTGACAAAATAGTAGATAAAATCCGACAGCTGTTCTGTCTTCTGTCTTTAGTGTTTTTAACTACTTATGTAATAAGACTGCGAAAAATTACGAGAATAATTACAGACGGTTGTAAAAGTGTCATAAGTAAAGCCGGCTAAACAGCGCGGCGGCCCACAAAGTTTTCACACATCCCAACGTAAATAACACGAACGAAAATAACAACGAAGTTTAACACATTTCTTTATAAATTGCAATAGTTTATTGTTTTCATGAATTTTGTTTTTGCACATACAAGTAGTAAGTAGTATGACGCGTACGATTATGGCCCGCCGCCCGGATCTGCCGGCTTTAGTCATAAGTTGCAAGAATAGTGTCAATGTTTACTCGTAATCGGTCGATGTTATGCGACAGCGACACGACATCTGAGCTTCTAGTACTAACACGGATTGGATAACAATTATATTATTAGCCAAATGAAAATTGCATTTTATAATTTGGAATATAATGAAAATAAAATTCAACCGATAGAGCTGAATTTATTTCGTTTTCAGTAAAACCAAAACACAAATTTACAATCCTCTGGCAGGGGGGGTCAATTACCCCCTTGCCCCCCCCCGGATACGTCACTGACCGGCGTACTACGCGCATAAAAGCAAGTCCCAGCGCGGTGGCAGGATCGGTCAATGCAACGGCACGGGCAAGCAATACACGCGTATACAGTTTGTGTAAAGCCGACATCGGCCGGTTGTGAAAAAGGACAAATGCTACACTTCTCTGTCTAACAAGCACAGGTGGTGAGAGGGCCGTCTTATTCCCTCACTACCTTTCATGCGTATGCGGTTGCTTCTTATCTGTTGTCTCACTTCTGTTTGTCCTTTTTCATAACTGGCCGACGTTGGCTTTACACACACGGTATAATAACAAGGCGGTTTATACTTTAATTATCATATAATTTTATAGTGCACCCTACGTTACGGCACTCATTTCCGGACCCTACTAATAATTGTTGATAATGTTGAGATATGAATTATATACGAGATAGATACGTTAAAAAGTAGAACAGTAAAAAATAATAAAAGTAAAAAGTAGTAGCAGACGAAGTAGACATACTGTTTTATTGTTACGTGCTAAGTTTGCGCTACTGTAGAGTATCTGGCTTTCACTAATTGCTGATATTTAATAGCTTATTAGTTCCGCGCGAGGGCGCTGTTGTTCCGTGCTTGCAGGTTCGCCAGTGCGCACTCTGGCCGGTTTTCTAGTCCATGGTCATCCTGTCGAATTTTGGATGAACGACGGCCATTAATTTTTCATTTCCTGTAACTATTACACGCGTCGAGTCGTAGAATTGCATTTTGGCATCCATTAATTGGGATTTAAATGCTCGATGCGTTAATTGAATCTTGACTGTGTTGAGGCATATATTTTCGTTTGGTTGAGTCGAGTTTCAATCTACACTTCTGTAGGACATAAAATTAGTTACAGGTAAGAAGCCATTTCTGTGTGTTTTTTTTGTATATGCTACCATGTGGCTGAAGTCCTATTTCGTGTAAATAATTTTTTTAGAGGATTGTTGTCTTCCAACATCGGACTAGTTGTACGTTGTGAACGTAGTTCTGAGGTTACCAGAATCTACACTAATCACGTTACTCCCCTAGACGTGTCACCTATTGATATTGTTGTACTGGGTGTCTTGTGGAGAAGTGCCGTGCCCTCAGAGTGAGGTAATTAGTTTTCTTATGTTTTATTACATTGACTTTACATACGTAGTTTTGGGGTTAAGTTCTGGCCACTTAGGAGTGCCTTTGCCGTGTACAACAACTTTTTCTTTAGGGTCCTTGGTGAGGGTTCCTTGGTACGGGTCATTGGTCCTTGGTACGTATCCCGGAGTACAGGTTCCTTGTTAGGAGTTCTAAGTTGACGATCTCCAGAGTGTGGAGCTGTTGTGCCAAGTTTCGAGCGCTTGGTTCGAGTCCTACACCCCCGAAGTAGGAATCCAGGGCAAGGCTTACTGTACGTCCCCTTGCAGAGGATTGAACCCGAACTACGGAGGCACCCCTTTTTATAATTCCTTTTTTATTACAACAACTGTTCCAGTCACGTGAGTGTGTCATTCCGATCGAAATTTACTTCGCGGTATAATATAATATTGTTATTTTACATCACAGTCTACATATAGTTTGGGTAATTTATTACTCTTACGGCACTATAACACTTATAACATTTTTGTACATAAATGTAAACCAACGGTAGCTACCTGCGGAGAGTACGCTGATATACTTTGTGGTTTTCTTTTGGTTAAGGTTACATAATTAAGGTTTTTTTGAGTATTTCGTATTGGTGTTAAGGCCGAATTACACCCACTGTAACTGACTGTGCTGTTCGTCTTATTAAAACGGTGTCTATTGGTGTTTAAAGCACCGTGTTTTAATTGTCCTAGCCCCAGGGAACGAGAAAAAATCTACTATCTAGTCTTTTTGCTCTTTGTTACCACCAAATTGAATAATATTTATTAACCACTAATCTGGGGTACAGTATGCCCTGAGAAGAAGAGAGCTAGTTAAATAAATAAAAGTCGTGGCACAGGACTACTTTCCGGGCAAAGCAAGTGTCACGACTCTGAGTGGACCAGAGTGCCCCTTTTAGAGTCAGTAATAACAAGACTCCAGCTGAAGTCCATATCATTATGCAAGAAGAAATATAATATGCACGGTATCCCACAATTATAAAAAAAATTAAATGGTGTATTCTGCAGATGATTGTCATAATTAAATTAAGGATATTAGGTCACCATAATAATTTATGTTGCTAGAAGATGTCGAACAGACGTTTAAATCTACATGATCGTTTGTGTTCCACATAAAGGACCAATATAAAATCCTTATTACTGGTTGCAGGCTCAAAACTGTTTTTGACGAAGGATATTTTTGGGAATATTGACCAAAAAAGGGTCTCTCATTAAGCGCTTCCTATCTTTAAATTTGAATAAAACAAAGTGTATGTGAGATATCATCGAAATTTTTTATTCGTTTGAAAGGCCTATCGATGCCATTATGTATGGAATATAACATCGTGTAAATGTCCGCCGCGGCTTCGCTGGGTGGCGCGCATCCGAAATGTCCAATTTTCCATGACTCTGGCGCATAAATTAGGTTGAATTTGACCGATGGCATGGGTTATGTTGGCTTTAAGGGCCGCTGTGGTTTGTGGCTTATTCGGATAGACCTGCGACTTAAGAAAACTCCACAAGAAAAAGTCTAACGGGGTCAAATCGCACGATCTCGGTGGCGAGTTCACATCACCTCCACGTGAGATGACCATGCCCTCAAATCGCTCGTGCAGAATGTCCAATGCGGCATGAGCTGTGTGGCACGTAGCGCCGTCCTGTTGAAACCACATGTCATTGGGGTGTCCATATCATCCAACTTAGGCCAAAAGAAGTTGGTAATCATCGACCTATAGCGCTCGCCGTTGACGCCGTTGATAGCCTGGCCAACGTCGTTCTGAAAGAAATATGGACCGATGACGCCGCCAGTCCAAAATCCACACCAAACAGTGAATTTTTCGGGATGCATTGGACGCTCTTGGATCTCATGTGGATTGGTATCGTCCCAAATTCGACAATTTTGTTTGTTGACGTACCCATTCATCCAGAAATGGGCCTCATCGCTGAAGATGATTTTTCGATGAAAATTAGGGTCAGTTTCCAACTGCTCCAGAGCCAGCGTTCAGCGTCGTTGTCTATGGTCGTTTACCTTCAGCTCCTGGGTCAGTTGAATTTTGTACGGGTGCAGGCCCAAGTCACGACGCAAAATTCGCCAAGTTGTGGTCTGCGAAAGGCCGAGTTCTTGTGAGCGACGCGAAATCGACTGCTTCGGATTCTCCTGCACACTCTCACGGACAGCGGCGATGTTTTCAGCAGATCTTGCGTTTCGTTGTCGTACGGGTGTTGGTTGATTGTTTACTGAACCAGTGGACTCAAATTTATCCACCACACTACGAATAGTCCTCTCGGTAGGACGATTATGGCGACCGTAAAATGGGCGAAGCGGGCGGAACGTTGCCCGAATAGAACACCCATTTTGATAAAACAATTTTATTATTTGCACGTGTTGTTGAACGCTATATCCGTCCATGGTGATTTGGCAAAAGAGACTGAATAAATGACAGCCAACTCGACAGATGTAACTTCAACAATATGGCGGCTATCAACTGTCAAAGTTCGGAAGTCCCTATTGGAAGACCGTTAAAGCACCGACAAGCACCAATTTCTGGCAAAAATCAATGCTTGTATTTTATTCCCAAAAATTCCGCCAACTTATAGTTTATGGACTATTAGTGCCATTTTTTTTTATTTGTAGGAAGACCATTTTTAAATTTGGTACGTGTATACTAGACGCAAGATCCTCTTTTATGAACAGCTGTTAATGCAGGTAATGTTTTACATGAAAAATATTTGCAATCTATTAACATATTTCTAAAGGCCTTTCTTAACATATAAAGGCCTAAGATAAAAAATCGAAATTGATCACATCTTTAATCAAAACCTCAAAATTTAAATGTACCATATATATTCTTTTATGCAAAATGCAATGTAAAGGTTGTTTTATTTGAAAATTTGAAGTTCATTCACATCAGGTAAAACCGGAACGGTAATTTAGATGTATAATGTGTTAAAGTAAGTCCACTTGCTCATATTAGGTATATACAACATTCCAAAGGAGGAGGGTCGATTTCGACGGTTTTTGCCCTAAATTATTTTTGGATGAAAAAAATCAGGAAACATTTTCTTTAATGTGTACTAACAATAATAAGTCAATTTAACCCTAAACGGATATCCCCCAATCCCCAGCCCCCCCCCACACCTTGAAAGTATCTCTAGCTGATCCCCTGATTCAGCTATCTCAAAAACCAATACATAACGTGATTCAAATTCATTACACAGCATTTTCTTCAGCTTCACTATAGCATAATATTGATTTCACCTTGAAATGACCTCTAATTGACAGCCAGCGATTCAACAACGCCTGAAATCGAATTCAGAGACGCCAAAAACGTGTTTATCTATTTTTCTGGATGTTTGTCAGCTTTTTTCAATTTGACCTTGAACTTGATATGATACTGGTTAACAGACTTCGGGTTCGGAATTAGCGACCCCAAAAATCCCAGGATAGCCTGGTCAAGTCTGGTGAGCAATAAGTTTGGATATTTCGCATTTATATTTTCTGCAAACGAATAAATAGTAAAACCACTTATCACTTATTTTATCAAGCAAATATAAGTTTGAAAGCGATATGTCTCCCTAAGAACGCTGTTAGCAAGTGGTGGTATATTCAGGATTGAGGGGGGGGGAATGCTAGGTCGGTGGGGGATGATCCGTTTAGAATAAAATCGACTTATTATTGTTAGTCGACATAAAACGAATGTTTTCTGACTTTTTCATTGAAAAATAATTTGCGGCAAAACCGTCCAAACCGACCTTCCTCCTTTAAAAAATGTCCTTCCTATAAATAAATAAAAAAATAGCTCATGAAGCTACGCACGTGAGTCCATGGAACATTCTATGTCTTTATTATGAAAGAGGACCCAGAAAGAGGACCCAAGAGGCAAACCATCAAGACCCATGACGTCATGCGTCACATACATGATGCTCGATAGGGTTTTTCCCTACCCCAGATTTTGCCCCTTCAGGTTAGGCAAACCATCTTTAACAAGCGTGACGTGACGCAAAACCGTCACGCAGATCGCAATATTTTCCAGGGGCAATCTCATAATAAAGACATTAATCCCATAATAAAGAAATTGGCCAACTCGAGGCCGGACCTCCCGCCCAGAGCTAAGTCCAAAATGAGGAGAATTGAGTGAGGGTTGGAATGAGGGAACGAATGAGGAATGATATGAGAGTTGAATGAGGGCCGAGATGAAGGTTTAAATGAGGAATAGCTCTCATTCAGGCCCTGGCCGAGGGGAGGGGGGTCCGGCCGAAATTGGCCAACTCGAGGCCGGGGCTCCCGCCCGGGAACTAAGTCCAAAATGAGGAGAATTGAATGAGGGCTGGAATGAGGAATTAAATGATAGTTAAATTAAAGACATAGAATGTCAAAAAAATTGCTGGCACATTTTCTCATTGACAGCCAATATATCTGTAATAACATATGCTGTTTTTTTGGAAGAGAATTTTTTACGTCGAATATTACTACTTCAAATTACCAAGTATTGTGTTAATTATTTATGTAATTTTAGAGGTTCATGTAAATAAATATATTGTTACGTAAAAATACACTTGAATGAAATGGATTAATAAAAAAAAAATAAAAACATCCAAATCAATCTAGTAGTTGTATTTTAAGTGTAGACTAAGTTTATCATTATCATCAAACGTTGTAGCACAATCACAGTTAGAAATAAGAGATCCTAACGATTAACTCTAATAGTCCGCAATTCAACTGTCATGGTTGATATTAAAAACATATTAATCATCGCATGCCTAAGCAAATATGCAGATGAGACAGTCTGGGATTTGGCATCACCTTCTATTGTCATCAAGACCTGCCATTATTCAGTTATTCTCCATTCTTTATTATTTAGCTATACCTACGTATCAACCGTTCTGAAGCTAACGAATAAATAAATAAGAAAGCACATTCTCACACCCACGAGTCACACATATAATCTCAGCCTCATAAAAGCCGTTCTGTGTTTCCGACATCCCAACCTGCTAAAATTTATACCAGATGGATTAAAAAAACGTTTTTTTTTTAATTATCATAATTATGATCAAATCAATGGTTTACCTATATATACGAGTTCATATAAATTTTTAATCTAAAGTCATTCTACCACCTATAACTCGGTAGCGTTTACTAGATATGTACATACATATTGAAACACTTTATTGTTTCTTCTGAAAAATGTACTTGGGGGATACGGCTTTTGAAAATGACCGATACATTTGTTGTTTTGTCTAGACAAAAAGACTAGTATAGAGTTCATGATTTCTCTGCAGAATAGACTTAGAGATCCCATAGACTTCCGACTTGTTTAATCGATTCACAGTAAAACGGTCGGTATGTAATAGTATAGTATGTAAAACGGTCGGTGGTTTGAACAAAATCCAGGTGACTCCACACACTACAGACTAGTTTGACACGATAAACAAAACATGTGTTATTGGCAGTGGCAGCGGCGCATGGTGGGGCCAATTACCAATTTAAGCGGACAAAATTCATATCTTTTTACGTGTCTATATACTCTATATCTACTTTCAGTACAAGTTTGAACTTGTCAGAGTCATTTGTTTGTTCTTTGTGATCGGTTTTTTTTAGTGCGTTGTTAAAAATGAGTGACATAATTTATTAAATAATTTTGAGCAACGGTGTGCTATCAGGTTTTGCTTCAGACTTGGACACAGCGCAATGGATACTTTTGCAAAACTTCAACACGCCTACGGAGAAAGTGTTTTTCGGTGGTTTAAGGCATTCTCAAAGAGAGTCGATTGAAGATGAACCACGCAGCGGAAGGCCTTCATCTTCAAGAACCGATGAAAATGTCGATAGAATACGGGATCTTATGAGTTCAGATCGTCGGTTGACGACAAGAATGATCGGGGAAGAGTTAAATTTGAATCACACCACTGTTCATCAGATTTTGATGCTGAAAAATCTGCGCAAAAATGGTTCCAAAAACCTTTCGCAGGAACAAAAGGACATCAGGAGAGACAGGCGTTTTGAATTTTTGGAATTGATTGAAAACGATTGCCATTTTATGCAACGTGTCATTACTGGTGATAAGACTTAAAGAGAATAAGACGGAAGCCAAGCGCCACACATGGAATAGCACACTTCAAGCTCTCCAAGTCCCAAAAAGCAAGAATGAGAAATTCATAGATCAAATACATGCTGATTTGCTTTTTTGATAGCCAGGGAATTGTTCACAAAGGGTTTATGCTTCCAGGCCAAACAGTAATCAACACTTTTACATAGAGGTTCTTGAAAAACTTCGAAAAAGGGTCATGAGCGTAAGACCAAACATCAAGAACAACTGGATGTTGCATTACAACAATGCGCATTGTCACAAAGTCATTTCAGTAAACGAGTTTTTAGCCAGTAAAAACATTCCTGTGGCTCCTCAGCCTCCTTCTTCGCCTGAATTGAGTCCTTGTGACTGACTTTTTCTCTTCCAGAGATTGAAAAATCACCTAAAGTTTTTTGAAGGCACGAATTAGTTTCTGAGGGTCATTTTGACTTTGAGACTTAAATGTGTGCTAGATTTTTTTTGGACCACCCGGTACTACGACAATACTACGGATAATGATGATCGCATCTGTACCGAGCAAATCGTTATTTACGTTTCCCCGCGAGGTTTTCCGGCGGGATTTTTTCACGTTTAAAGGAAGCGCGACTCGCTCGCGCCCAGTCGAATTGCGATATGAAAATCTTGTTCCGCGTATCGATCACATTGCGTTTACCTCTCTCGCAGGCGTTTCCTCTTTATCCGCCCGATTGCGGAGAGTCTGACGGCGATGGTTGCCAACGTGGGGCAGTCGATATCACTACCTATATTGCACACATGTGGATCATTGAACCGCGAGTAGATTTATCTGCAAGGTATACGGTCAGTGGCGTAGACGGTTTGTACTTTTGTTGCTTTCTAATATTTCAAAGGAAATCTATTCCTTTGAAAAGTCCCCTTAGTCCGATTTTATGTCCCTTCAAAAATCTTCGTAAATAGATGGAATCACTTTTTTACTTAAGGAACTTGAAAAATAATATTCAGTCGATTCCAGTCCAAACGAAGCCTTTCCGAATTCTGGTTACTCGCATATGTGTTCAAAAACGTATAAATGGGCGTACACTGTATTTCGTAATAGTAGTTATCAATTGCATCAATCATCAAAATATATGTTTGTTGGGCATATTAGACAAAATACAAGCACATTTTTTTTTGCCGGCGTTTCTTCTGATATACTCAAACTTCTTCAGAGGTACAAGATTGCATAAGGATATTTCGTAATATTCTGTACGTGGGCAAAAAGAGTGGGAAAAAGCAGTATTCGCTCTTAAATCAAAGAATCCATAAACTAGAGACTTTCAGCTCCAAAAAAGCTGCAGATTTGTGATTCATGAAATGTTTGCAAGAAATCCTCCTACATTTAAACAGCGCGGGAATTTTTGTATTTTAATGTAACTATTAGTATTATAATTTACATATTCTTGTTTCATTTCCCCTACCTTACTTTGCAGCCTTTTTGTAGATAAACGTCTTAAGTTTACGGTTTCTTTAATGCGAATTCGAATACTGCTTTTGAAAGATTAATGTCTTTTTTACCGAGTATGTCGTTGCTGCGTTGCGGTGCGCCTTGTTTAGAAGCGAACGGAGCCACTTTGAACCGTTATAAGGCTATGGCAATTGCTTCAAGGTATAGTTATAGATATTTTATGCTGTTAACACATCTGAAGTATAGCAAATAAATCTGAAAGACATGCTTGTTTTTATCTATCTGTTTTATGTGGTATTCGGTACCTAACCTTACGTAAAGAAGGACTAAAATCTAATTTAGAAACCATTAAGTAACTAACTGTATTATTTGTATAATGTAAGTCGTTATACACATATCCATAAAATATGTAATTTCTGGTACGTAGTTAGTGAACTTTAATACATTTTGTGCGTGATAATTTCAAATCATATAAAATCACGATACTTTTTCCACTAGTCCCTAAACACTCGATGAGTGTTTTTAAATCTGACCTCTGTTTTGCCTCTGCACGTCAAAATTGTTTAACAGTCAAAAATACCTGCGATTTCGTGGGTTTTTAGGGTGTTTTAACCTGTATAAAAATATACTGACGTGTAAGGGCAAAACTGAGGTCAGATTTGGTTACAGCGTGCAAATACATGTGAATAATATTGTTTACTCTGATGCACAGAACACTTTTTAGACCAGCTATTTTTGTTCGCTGAAATCAAATCTGGCCTCAGTTTTCCCCTTCACGTCAGGATTTTTTCTACAGTAAATATATCTACGATGTCATGAAATTATCTGGGATATTTTTGACTGTAGGTGCAAAAATCTTGACGTGTGGGGACAAAACTGAGATCAGATTTGGTTTCAGCAGGCAAAAATACATGGGGACAAAAAAGGGGAAAGATAAAAATATATAATCTAGTCTGATGCACAGAACTTTTGACATTATATGTCTTTATTATGGGATTGCCCCTGGAAAATATTGCAATCTGCGTCATGGTTTTGCGTCACGTCACGCTTGGTAAAGATGGTTTGCCTAACCTGAAGGGGCAAAATCTGGGGGTAGGGAAAAACTCTATCGAGCATCATGTATGTGACGCATGACGTCATGGGTCTTGATGGTTTGCCTCTTGGGTCCTCTTTCTGGGTCCCCTTTCATAATAAAGACATATAATGTTCCATGGCCTCACGTGCGTAGCTTCGTGAATTTTGTGGGGTTTTGTGTTATGTTTAAAAATTTAAATTGTCAAATGCATTTGTATACCATTCGTTAAATTTTTAATTTTAAATTTTTGTGTGCATCAAATTTTTACTCACAATCGGAAACAATAGCTAGAAGAAATATGTATGTAGTTTATTAAACAGTTTGTAAATAATATTAGCAAAACTATATATGTATTGCTTTTATTAGTAAAACTATATATTTTAACTATATATTAATTTTAACAAGATTTAAATAACATATAGTTCACTTAAAATGTGATCAAATAGGGAACACTTTGAGCAACTGTCACACAAAATTTTAAATTCTCTTCTGAAATGTAAAAGGATCCCGCACACTTCTGGTGAAATTGGCTGAATTTTTGATATCTTACTCTCTATGACCTACCGATCAAAAGTTTTTAAAGGCCTCATTTAGAAATATATTTTTTAAACCTAATTAATATGCTTGTGTAAAAACTATTATAGCATTTTAAAGAAAGCTTAAAATAAAACAAATACGTTTTTCTCATAAGAATATTCATTAGATTCAAAGAAACTAAAATTTTTTTCTGGGCATATTAATCAATTTTGATTACCTTGGTCAAGCACATTTGTGGAATTTATCATTAATTTTCTCATGTTTAATTTGCCACAGTGTAACGTGAATTATGATATGCATTTTCCCAATTTTCGGAAATAGTTTTCTCAAAAAAAGCTGTAGGTACCGAAAACTGTACTTATTCGTATTGTGCACAAAACATTCCCCAAGATTTCGTTGATTGAATATTGCAGTCACACAGAACGCCAATATCGGTGTCCCCAAGTGACTGTATGTCGCGCGCCGCTGTCTCCCAGGAAAGTCTAGTGAAGTATTACGTTGGATTCGCTGGTGTCGCGATTATGTGACTGAATTTATTCCTATAAATATAGCTCGTCTCGTCTGAATAGTAAGTAAAATCGGAAACTAAAATGTTGCTCTCACGATCGTTAGAATGCAGAATGCGCACATGGTGACAAGCCTAAACGTACTTAACACGATTCGTGAAGCTCGCCGGTTCAGCGCGGTTTAACTTATTGGCGGATGTCCGTCATAAATGTGCGTCTGGTGTACTTGGAAGACGCCTGATTTCTGTACCCAATAGTAAATATGTTGCGCCTTCGTGACCCCTCGTCTTGCACTTGACCCCTCGAGATACGACCTTTTTTGCGTCGGATATATCCAGGTCATG
Source organism: Aromia moschata (assembly GCA_029963805.1). NCBI lineage: Eukaryota > Metazoa > Arthropoda > Insecta > Coleoptera > Cerambycidae > Aromia > Aromia moschata. The sequence goes on from JAPWTK010000039.1 coordinate 642,511, forward strand.
GCTTAAATAAATTACCTTAGTAAATTATTAAATATCTTCAGAAATCGTTAACTGTCTGTTTTTCTTTTTTAATATACAGCGTGTTTCCAAATGAACGAGCGTAAATTATATCAGTGAATCTGAAGGTCGAAACACAGTAGACTATGAATTATTCGAAGTCGGATTATCCGAACTCCGGATTAATCGGATTATATGGAATCTGATTTGTCATCCTCCGTTTTATCCGAGATGCATTTTTCCAATATTCTCGACTATCCGAAAAACCGTTGGTGGACCGTCCGAAGGACGGTTGGCAGAGATATGTATTTGTAAAGAATGGTCATGCTATGAACCAAATACAATTGCTACCACGAGAGTATCCACACCAATCATGAACTTACAATGTATATGTGATGCAACATTAGTCTAAGGTATTGGTCTATCGATTATGACTTCTAGATTCTCTGGTATACTACTGCATTTCTAAATATTCGTAGAGCCAAATATAAAAAAAAAAAACGCTGCCTAAGGATTCACTACTTCCACATCCAGTTTTTTTATGTTTAATTAGAGAAACTTCCTATGACCTCTGACATTTTTCAATGTTCTGATCTTTTTTGAAAACATTGGCATGAATGAATGAATACGAAAAGTGGGCGGGAAGACCCATGCACTTATATAGGCCGCCTGACGGGCCCATTGTGCACCCACATTCCATGAGTGTTCACCCAGGTATGCCGACCTCTCTAGCAAAGGCGCATATTTTCCTGGGGTGAATACTCTTAACATCCTCTGGGTTCAGAACACAGCTCCCAAAGTGCCGTTCTCTGACCCTTGCAATTGCAGGGCATTCTGTGAGGATGTGAGATGCAGTCTCCTCATCCTCCATGCACCATCCACATTCAGGATCATCTATGACCCTTATCATGTGGAGGTGCCTTTTAAGGTGACAGTGGCCTGTAAGGAGTCCTGTCACCGTTCTAATGTCTCTTCGGTTCATACCTAGGAGGCTTTGAGTTAATTTGAACGAAGGCCCGATAATATGGGCCTTCGCCTATATTATTGGGCAAACATTGGCATATGTTTTGTCCTTTTTTACATCTTTAACCTTTTTCCTTTTTCTTTTGGCCTTTTTCCTCTGTCATTTTTCTCCTTGGACTCTAACTTTAATATCTCACCTAATTAAACTTCTGACCTCTAACTTTATGATACCATTCGACCTCTTTAGTTCTTTAGACCTATATAAACTAGATCTTATAGAGAGTAATAGAATAGAAAGTATAAAAGGGAAAGAAACAATCGACCTCTTTGGTTCCCTTCAATTTTCTGCAATTTTTACGTTAGCCTCTTTGACGTCTTTGAGTAATTGGCTTCCTTGTCACCCTTCCTCCTTTTGTATTGTTAACCTTTTTGATCTTCCTGTTCTCATCAACCTCCTTATATTCTCCTCGTCCTATGTTTATTCTCCTTGTCCCCCTTATTCTCCGTTTATCCTCCATAAACACTTTTTGTTCATCTTATTGTCCTTCACTTCATTTTTGTCATTCACCTCATTGTCCCGCTTAATCTCCTCGCCCTACTTCATCTTTTGTTCTCTTTTTATTCCCCATTTTATCCTTTTTTTGTCTTTGTTTTCTCCTCTTTTTATTCTCTTTTTGGCCTCTCTCTGTCCTTCTTTTGTCATCCAATTTGTCCTTGTCCTAATTAACCTCATTTTGTCCTCCGTAACTTTCTAGTCCTCTTGACCTCCTTATACTCCTTGTCCTCCTTAATAGGATATATGGCACATGAGGATCATATTGGTCGTTCTACATTTAGATATCATAAATGTCAAGTGTCATAATGATCACTAAGTTCGTAAATATCATAAAATACATCGTAGTCATAAACATCACATCGTAGTCACATGGTCATAAAGGTCATATACGAGTAGGTCACAGAGGTCTATCAGGTGATAAAGATGATATATTTCAGGGCCATAAAGGTATACATCTAACACTTTCAAAAATACAAACGAATATTTTTACAGATTTAGTTTAGAGATTACATATGAAAATATTTTATGTGGAAATAGTGATTCCTTCGGCAGTGGTTTTTTTCTTTTATTAATTTAACTGATGATATCTTTTGTCCCGTATGATAACCTGTTTGTGCTTAATTAAGGCATTAACAACATTTTTTAATGCATTTTTTTAGTGATTGACCATTTAGGAAATATTGTCGCGAATGAACCCATTTTTGGATCAAAGCCCTTAAACTGAAATGTATTTCTGTGATTTAGAATATATGCCATAGCCATTTCAAGTGTTCTTCTAAATTGTCCAAATTGCCCTTAATTTATCGAAAATTTACTGTTCAATGAAGAATGACTTAAGCCACACGAGATCTGAGTTACTAACTAAGATATGCAATGGACGCAAAATGGATGTAAATTATACAGTCTTGTTGAAACTCCTAAAACACCTGTCAAGAAAGTAACTAGAAATAATGAAATATGGTACATCAGTAAGGCGAATAATAATAATAAAAAAATAAATTCGAGCCATATAAGCCTAAATTCATTCATACCCTAAATCATTAAGACGCAGTAAATGCAGTTTATTTGTAGAGTCAAAAAATAAATTCTTATATATATATATTTAGATAGATACGCATTGTAAAATGTTCATATGCAGTGTCGCAAACTGGATGTCGAAATGCAATACTTTGTACCCATTACTCCTAAGTACGCAGTATATAAATTATTCATTGACCATGCAATTCTTAGATTTTGCTTGAGGAATTCGACGAAATTGATGCAGAGAAAGAATCCTGATATTCACGATGACTTTTTAATTTTATTTTATGTAAAATGAAAATTTGTTGGTTGCTTGGTACGTCGTACCTGATTTCTAAGAAGCAGGGTAATTTCGTTGACATTCCAACCAATACACATATTATACATGGTGACTCATTTATTACCACTTACTGATTTTATTGCTGACTTTACTGTTAAATTTAAGTATTTATGGGGAGAAAAATTCCCCACAGAACTCTACATTTTTTCTTATGAAGTGATTAAATACAATGAACTACACCGATGCTTGTAATTGTTGCTTGTGATCTGATATTAATTTACCTGTATATATTATATGAAGTTCTTTTCTCATCTAATACAGCAAATACTCTCTAGATTCTAATACAGCAAATAAGAAAAACTTGTGGTTCCCTAAACTATTATAGTCTAATTTGCATTACAGTCTTAATTTATACGCTAATAAGTCATTATAACAACCGTCCTATATTATTTTATAAAATTGACGGCGAATTTGATATGGTGTTAGCTAGAAATATTGTTACATGATAATAAATTTGATAAAGATGTACCGTTCAAAAGTTTTGAAGCCAGTACACTTTTGATTTTAACAAAATATTTATTCTTAGTATAGTCCAAGATACCGCTTGTAATAAAAATTTGTTTTCTATGTCAACACAATCTATAAGAAATACTTTGTTATCTACTTGCATTTCTTAAAAAATCCTTAATGGCATGAATGGTGTTCAACAATGGTTATGTTTGTTCCTAGTGTGGGATTGAACTAGTGTGGGATGACTTAGACAACAGAGTAAAGAATCGTCTACCAACTTGTGCTACACAACTATGGAAATATCTTGAGGAGGAGTGGAAAACGCTAAATTAAGAATATTTTAAGAAATTAATCATGGATCAGAATGCCCACTATTTGTTCGGAAATTATTAAAAATAAAGATGGTCATTTTGATGTGGCAAAAATTTAAGTTACAAGATATTTCTCCTTATATTTAAACTAATTTTGATGCTAATTAATTCGCAATTGCAATAAAACGTTTAAAACATTACTTACTGTCATTTTATTGAACAATTTCTATGTGTATCCAAACTTTTGAACGGTAGTGTATCATAGCATTACATAAATTTAGGTTTTATGGATTCTTAAATACTCGACCAAGAATTTTTGACATTTATTTTTGGACACATGTTTACTTGTTATACAGGGACGGCCCGTGTTGACTAAAGTGTACCAAAAACTACTAGCTAAAAAAATATATGTGCAAGTGATGGCGGTGTAAAAGAGGAGGCGGTGTGGGATGGGCCACGTCTTGGCCGTCATTGCTGGTAATAAACACAATCCGGCGTTATATCGTCGGGATCACTGATGTAATCATTAGGTAGTAGAATAGTCCCCATTTTGCCTTTTTCGGCGGATTTCAACGGCAGCCATTTTGTAAGTTAGCAAAGCTCGTCCTTGTGTGTGAATAAAAATTTGTTTTCTCCTCTAATCATGTTCAATGGCTTTTGTTTTATGTGAATTACTTTTCGAATAAAAATATTTTGTGAAAAACGTTGTTTTTTTTTGTGACACAAGACTGTCAACGTACTGAATTTATTCTTTTTTGTAACGGTCGCTGAAACACAATTCATCATTGGCTGTACAGTAACTGAGTGGCAATGTGCACGCCTGTCAATCCACGAGGCTCGGGTGCAAGCCCCCACAGAACCAACTTTTTTTTTGTTATAAATACTTACCTTGTTAATTATTTTTTCATCTTAAACCCTTCCTTTCTCTCTGTTTTCAAAATTATCGATTTACTCCATAATCAGATTAATTAATACACTTAAATATTCACTTGCTCGCACTCAAATACTCGCCAATGTGTGATCATACGCATAGCGAGGAAACCGATCTGTTGCGATAGGTCTGCTTACTGCCTTCAAGATGGTGGACCTTTTTCCATCCCAAATACGTCCTAATGATGGCAATCCAGGTGCCTACCTGCCACACACCATGAGGGATAGTCTGCGCATGTGGACGTACGCGTGCGATGCAGGCGGGGATTTACTGGAGGAGTATATGCGCCGAAACATTTTGTCGTTTAAACGTGTGGAAAGTCTTATCCTGTATATTGTTTGCAATATCGTTATTGTACAACTTGTTTTTTCTAAACGTACTTTCTGTTCTAAATACCACAAACAAACAAATTCGTTTACTCATCCTGTCTTCACATGCATAACAACTGTGGTGTTATCAAAACTTGGCCTATTACCCCAAATTTCTTCTATGTAATTTGTGTCTGAGTTTGACGTAGGTGATACATGTTTCGTAACAAATTTTCGTTGCTGCTCTGCATTTTAATCGATTATTTGTTATTTAGCGTCTGCACTGCATTTTTAGTAACATTTATTAGTACCTACATGTATTGCTCTGAAAATAGTTGGATCTTCATCAGTGGCGGTTCGTCAAGGTAGGAAAGATTATGATGACATTATTTTTTGAATCAAATAAATTTATTAAGTCACTTTAATAACGGATAATTATTAGAGGCAATATATTCAGTTTTACATTCACTTTTATGTTTTTTTTCACCCCTATACGTCAACAAACAAATGATGTAATGAGTCATCCGCTTGATTTAAGATAAAGTTGTATGAAATAAATTATAATGCGATATGGTGTACTGATGTTCACTAAAACAACTAATCTTATTAACCCTAAATAAAACAGATTCCTACACTACCACTGAATATCTCAACTATTGTGGTAAGACTTAGAATTCGTGTGTGAACACATTTTGTACTGCTTTTCTGTAAAGTATGAGAAGTTATCCAGTGGGAATCCAGCGTCACACAACAACATTGAAAGAATCTTCAGCGTTAAAATTTCTTTTTACAATTCGTTCTTGCTGGAGTCCCGCCTAACAGAATTGACAATTCTGTTAGGACATGGGTGTTACAATGTGAGTGTATCGGGGGTTAGGTGGAAGAGCGCCCAATGGCGAACCTTCGCCCCCGTTAAATCTAAAGGCACAAAAAAAGGACATTTATCATTTTTTCCAAAATTGGCTTGAGGGGTATTTTTGTACTACTTTAAAAGGTACATTACACGGACATAACATACATGTTAAATGTAATTATTTGAGAATGTATATACCCGAGACAATATGTATTCAGACCATGATTATCAAAAGGCATACTATGCAAGTTTTTCGACTGAAAAAGACGTCAATAAAACGTCGAAACATCGGCATTTTAAAAAAATATAAACATGTCTACTTTGTGCTGGCCTCCACCCCAATAATGAGGGCTACCGTTTTTGTACTCACCAGTTGGCGCCACTGCCGAGTAAGGTCCTGAAGTATAGCTGTCAAAGTTTGTTACTACGGGCGCGAAAACAAAGTTTACATTTAAAACATATTTAATACCTTAAAACCGTATCTACCGTAAAAATATCGAGCATGCCGCAGTGTTGCGCAGTCCCGTTTGTTCGGAAAAAAAGGAGGACATAAGTTTCCGAAGGATAAAACTGTCGCAAAGCAGTGGTTAGTAGCGATTCGCAGGGACAACTATACCCATTCAAAACATTAGCGTGTTTGTAAAAAACATTTCAACCCTGACGATTATGCGTTACCTAAATAACCAAATACAGAAAATCGTAAGTAATAATCTTTCTTATTCCTAGATAATATTACGTTCATCCTTGCTTCAGACACTTGATTTACCCTGACCTTGATAACTGCAACTTTTACATACTTTCATGTCTTGTAATCTTTTGTTGAAAATTTTTCAGCTACTCCTAAATTAAACCAAAAGCGGTGCCTAGTCGATAGCCGGAAATTGTCGGTTATCGGTGGTGTATATTCTCGGACCTCACGCTACACTAGCGCCTCTAGCGGCGAAGTTATACGCGATAGCCCTCATTATCTACCAAGAAATAAATCAAGGACATTAACATTACTAATGGATACATGTTAAATTACATATATAGGTATTCACCTCGTACCTTTTTTATTTTGTCTTCTGCTATTTAAATATATATCACACCTAGATCGCTACCCACATATTTTTTAGAAACTACTCACATCACCTCGCTATTATATTGTAAATCTGGGGATACACGAATGCTGACACGATATGCATATAGAGGAAAGTGCGCTGACAACATTTCATTCACCATCAATAACGTTCATATATAGGTATATATTCAAGAAGAATGGCTAAAACTACCTGCGGATACAACAGGCAAAAACATTCTCCCGTGAGCCGACCCGAGGCCGATGTTCCTGGAAGTGAAATGAGGATCTGATATTCCATGTATGACTTACTTGTTTACACCAGTTGATAACAACCACCATAACACCACAATTATGTAACACCAACCATAGAATACGACTTCAGAGTTCCACGTACTGGAACTCTGAAGATTAGGCATTACCGCTCTGGTGTATTATAACTTCCTCCGCAAGAGATAACAAAATGTTTTACTTCCTTGATAGCCATCTTACATCAACATTTCATGAGGTTAGCAATCAACAAACAATTTGCCATCATCGTACTCATCTTCAGACCAATCAAACAGTTGCTCAAACGTTACCCGAGCCAAATGAAGACTCCCACGCGAATTCTCTCAAAAATTAAAATAATTCTAGGTATTATATTGTCTAGATGTCTGCTACGTCTGGCGTATAATAACGTGTACTGAGTCCCAAATCCATTTTAACTAGACAACGGGATGGCTGCAATAATGATCATGAATAAAAGTCTAAAATATCGGATAGTCATGTTGCCGTATTCTCACATATAATAGAGAGCGTGGGAGTGAGCCGAATCGAGGCAGTGCCAGAGTAACTGATCTAGGTTAAACGTTGGGTCCAATGAATGTCGTCTTCGGCGTCCAACCGAGGAGAACGTAGCGCTTCGCAACAGAAACAGGCAATCGTTAATTCTACCGGTCCCGTAATATCTACAAACTGATTGATTAAATAAAAGTTTATTTTTATTTTTTATTTTGTATGCCTTTTATTTAATTTTATAATTAAAATAATGCATTAAAATAATTTTTCATGCATCTAATTTTTTAATTTATTGCATAATTACTTCTAAGTCCTAAAATACACAAAGTCGTTTAAATCAGTCGGCTAAAAAAGAAAAGAAAAGGTTCTCATGAAGGATCAGTAAGGTCCGGAAAAGTATGCTGTCACGCAAAGTGGGCACGATACATTATGATAATTAAAGCACGAAAAGTATTTTTAAGCGCATATGGGTATAGAGGGGCTCTAGGCTCTATGGGCGTCTTGCGTAGATGTTATCCCGAACGAAGGCTTCGCGGGAACCCCATTACTCTGTAATATACTTTCTCCGTAAGACAGCGAGCTATTCCGATAACGACCTGCCGGCGCGGCGGTGTAAACGGGTCAACCGCCGCATTGAAAACAATTTTTTGTCGCGAGTTAGTCACTCGTGAATTCGTGTAATGTATTTACATATTACCTGAATTTGTGTGGATTTCTGTAGTAATTGCACAGTCGTTACCATTTGTGAATTGACTTAAAACGATGATTGTAAATTATAAGGATTTTGCAATAGACGGATCACTATTTTATGTATTCCTTGCAATCGATTTATATAGCGTGATCGCCGATAGTGTAAAAGACATTTATCGAATATCCATAAAAAAATATACCTGGTATGGTTAGTAAAGAGGAATTTTGGTTCGATTTGTGCATATATTTTTGCGAATGTAGCCTTGCGTGAAACGTAGTCGACAACGTTTCTTTTAGACTTTTTTGCCAAATATCTATCCGGTTTTCCATTTCCTAGTAGCCATACATTGTGTAAAATATATTTACAGAAGACATATCAATGTGTCATGGGAAATATCAAAGAAGACATGCGTAATAAACTGTGGCTGACAGTGGACGAAACAACATATTTTGCGGTAATAAGGTCGTTAATGTCCCCGATATTGATAGCTAATAAACGGGTTTTGCAAATAACGGTTAAAAGTATATAAATAGTACTAACACGTGTATTGTCCTCTGTAGATGTAAAAAATGATAATGCACTGATGTTAGTGGTAACAAAAAAATACAAACAACTATGCGAAATTCGTAAAAATAATGTGCGTGTTGTGTCGTCCTCTGCCCATGTGAGTTATTTTGAACTTGCACATTTAACTTCAGTAGATGTGGATCGATCTTTTTTCTTACAAATATAGGTCATACCGCTCACGTTTAACGAGAATAAATACAAAGAGACTACCGGTCGTGACAACATACGCTTAAGCAATGAGGACAGTCTGTGTTTCTGAATTATACAAGCAATGGGTATGTACATACTAGGGCTAGAAAAAGTCTCGGATACCGACCGTCTTCCAGGCGGCCGCATCGGTATCCCGTATTCCAGGTGGCCGTGGCTCGGCCAGCGGGGCAGGGGCCGGGACGACTGCGACGCGAAACAGGTTCCGTATTACGTATTTATTTAGTCCTTTGAAGGTCGCGCGCCTGTAATTGTGCATTACTGATTGTTATACTTAATTGATATTATAACGATGGTTAAAACGCCAGCCCCATTTGCTTATCAATAAAAAAATTGTGCAGGGTTTTCCAGATTTTTTACATGTTTACAGAAAAGGACAATGTGAAAAGCACGTAAAGTCGCTAAAACACCGAGAAAATAAAAGAAATAGAATCCCAAGAAGTGAATTCCTATATGAGGACGACGAGGTGTAAGAGTGTGACAACAGATGCGGGAAAAGTAAGATAAAACAATATTACTTAGTAAGTCACTATTTATTCACTGCAGCATGCATGCTCAAGTTCGACCCTGGCATGTACCATTTGGTTCTAGCCCTAGTATAGTCCTTCTAATTTTAATTGAAAATGATAAATACGCCTGGGGAACAAAAAAAGCGGTGCAACTTTATGATTCCATGGACGTGCATATGTCTTTTATAAATTCGAAAATTGTGGAATAATTTTTCACAATTTTCAAATCAATATAGGAGATTAAAATTAGCCTGCATACAAAACTCTTAATATTTGTAATATAATTTGCTGTAAATAATGCTCATTTAGCCAGACAATCTCAAAAAATTGTCTGTGTTAATAAACCTAGCTGAAATACATGTCACTGGCGTCTTAAACAAGTTGAGTGCCTAAAGTCGTAAATCATTTTAACGACGTCGTAAAATTTTTATGGCACAGTGGACCGAAGAAGTATTAGCAATGTATTAAATGCAAAGTAGTCTAATAATCTCGTTGACCGGTGTTACCGCCAGTGGTTTTACTCTGTGCGTCCATCCGCCTGAGCCGCCGTTGCCGGTTGCCGGCTCATCAAAATTTTCTTATGTATAGTAATATACATAAAGTTGTTTGAATTTATAATTATTTTTTCCAGCAATTTCAAACGCCTTATTTTAATGCTAACTAATAAATTTATATATATGTATTTTTTTTAATATTCCCAAACTAGCTTTCTAAGAACGTCACGAACTAACAGTTTACTGAAGTATGAAGTATACTTGTATAGTGAGCTTAGCAATTTTAGAAAATATATCTGACAACCTTGCTTTTTTCTACCTATTTTCAATTTAGAATGTAAATAGAGTACATACATTACTAACACATTTTTACTCCTGTCTTTTTGATCTCTCATATGTCATCTTCCGTCAATAACCTGACGGATTACGAGTCCGGCCCTTCATTTCAGCACACGTTCGGAACCTGAAGGATCAGATTTGTAGAATTTTTGACAGTTTAGGAAAAATCCTGAAAAAAACAAGGTATTTTGAATGGAAGAGTAAGTATTTTGGAATGTAACAAAAAAAAAATAGGATTGAGACAAAAGTTGCTATGTTTCCATCGTTTTTTCAACGCATTGAATTTAAAAAAGCAGAATTGAAGCAGGCATGAGAAATTAAGAATAAAACATACGTTTGAACAAGCAATCAAACGTTCGATCGATCAACAAAATCGATCAACAAGCGATCAGAAACGTTTCGAGCCAAAAACTTCAAGTAAGTAAAAATTAAGTGGAAAAATTTTGACTTTGTATTGAAAGATACGGGAGGATGGGGCGAGTGGCGGAAATTTCTTTAAACCTCGATAACTAAAATAGTTTACTATTAATTATAACAAAACTAGCGAAATATTCAAAATACTTAACTATGCGGATTATTTTTATATGTTAATATTATTAACCTTGGAAACTATATCTGTAATACTGAAAACATACATATGTCTGTACGCCAGGGAAGTGTACTCCATGGCAATTAGGAAAGCGCAGCTTATCTTGCCTTTAAGTAATGAAGAAAAAAGCTTTTCATTCCCAATTATCTCTATAAAATAAACTACATTTTATTACTTCTTTAAAATGCATTATTTTTTTAGTTAATGTTATGTTAAATATAAAGGCAGTCAACCTGCCCGTAAAATGCGATATAGTTCGTAATATTGTCAATGTTTCACTCGACAATATTCGGTCGATCACAAAACTGTCACATCTCGACGTGTATTGTACGCTGTTTACTATTCAGCTTCTCGTAAAAGCCGCAAAGCCATTGCCTACTGAGTCGAGACAGCCGGCGTGACGCGGCATGTATTCGTGCCGTATGTGCTATATTACGTATGTCGCGATTACAAGTTATTATAAAATTACTTTTGTTTCCAGTGTGTTAGTGTTTATATGGTTTAATATCTGCAACTAAAGATAATGTGAGTGTTTATCAATATGTGCAAATTGATAAATTAGTATAAGAAATAATAAGTTATAATGTGTGTAACGTAAATATCCGTGTAAGCTGTGGCTCTGTCAGCGTTCGTGTTCATGAGTCACGGATCGGTCGACTTCATCTACATTCACGGCACAAACATAGTGAATTTGAGTGTGTTATTTGTGTTATAATTGCAAAAGGGATCTCGTCCTTTACTTTTTGAAATAAAGGAAGCTTGACCTAATGCTAAAATTTTATTATTTTATTTCTGAAAACAACAAATGCGATAAGTATGAACCACTTTCGAAACAAAATGCATTTAGAAAATAATTTAAAATTATCTTGGAATTATACTGTTGATTTGTTAGTGTTTCTTGAAATTAGATTTTCTCTTAGATTTTTTTTAAATCTCTGTTTAAAGTATAAAATGATTTTGTGCATTATCAATTTTTTGATAATGTTTTTGGATAATGTAAAACACAGGAAATTTACGAAGTGAAAATAAAAAAAACCTTCGGAAAATCCTAACCAATATCGCTTTTTTCACTGAAAAATGTGATGTTTTTTCTCGTGTACATACCACGCTATTTCAAAAGAAACATACCATCTCACGTATTTCCGTAAAAGAATATTTAATGTCCTATAGAAATTTAATTGTCGATACGATTATTTACCTGATACTGTGCATATATGAACAAACATCATTCTTCACATGTCAGCATATACTTAGTTATACAAATATTTTTTTCAAATTTTACGCTTTTTACTTAGAAACCACAAAAAAATAGGTTGCTCTTTTTGTTACACCTGTTAATATTAAAACCATTGTAAAGCCCGAGTTTTTTTATGCATATGTATGAGATATTTATATTTCCATAATATATTTTACTTTCAAGACGCCCTCAACAAAATTTTAGAGTATACAGTATATGCTTCCTGTATACAGAAATCAATTCAAGAAGAATTTACCATATTCTAATCACCAACACTTCATCAGTGAAAAAAGGATAAAATACTTTACATGAAATTCCCAACAGCCCATTAGAATTCATTTTTTTAAAATGACATTCCTCTATGTTTAAAGGCACTATTTAAATCAAAATTGGTAGTACGTGATCACAATAAATAAATAGGAAAACGTTTAACTAACGATACTGCAACATATTACTGCATGTGAAGTGTTGGACAGTAACTTCAATATACTCATATTTATGATGATCTGAATATATTATATTATAAAGTAGCAAACTTAGCAATTTATTGTTGCATATGTACGTAATAGCCTATCATATGACAATACTTTTTAATTGATATAGCTGAATATGGATAATATACTATTGTTTAAGTTTTCGACTATATTACACAGTTTATTATTTTTATTATTAGACAGTTTGTTCTAAGTACATCTTGTTGTACTTTGATGTTTTATTCGTTTTAACTGGCGATGAATATACATCTGCACGTATGTATGTATGTATGTAAAAGCGTATGGTATAGACATAAACATAATCTGCTTAAAATATAGCCCAAATATAGACACAAAACGAGATCTTAACGTATAGGTGAAGAAAAGTTGATCGTTGCCATAGCTCTTAACATTAATGTAGTAATTAACATTTTTAGAGTTTTCGACTTTGAGACGCTACCGCTCACTTCCACTTTTCCAATATGGTGGCCATATTGGAAAAATTGAGCAAAAAAAACATATTCGTGAATACCTAGTTTTCAGTATCAATTATTCTTCAAAACACATGCACGAAATATGGCTTGACTCTGAATACATACCTACTATTAAGCTCTATTACATTTGAGCGAAAATTTGCAATGCTATTTAAATTGTTGATAAGCAAAAAAAATATTAAAATTTAAAAAAAATTCCCTTGCCTCTATTATAGAACGGATTTAAAATCTTCTAGATGGGTTCGAAGCTTTGAACGCCATACATAAAAAAATTCAGGTTGCTCAATAAAAAATATGAAAAAAGCATATTTGTTTTTGTCAATGGTCCAATGGTTTCCAATTATTGTTATTTTTGCATCAATATAACGCATTTCGTGTAAAAATTGTTTAGTGTTAGTTATCTAAAATGAATCGTTTACGAAAATTTAGTAAAAGAAAAGGAAATAACACATATTTTAGAGATTTTTTTTTTACATTTTGTGATGATGATCATTTCTTAAGATATTTTAAAGGTATTCCAATTATTACAATTAGAGATCATATGGAAAAAGTCCAACCCAAAACAGATAGCGTTTGTTCTAATTCTTCACTACCGAAATGAGAAAAAATGCCACAGAAAATGCATCTAACTGAAAACTACTTTCCCTGAAACCAAATCGACTGCGAAATACTCTTGCAGTTCAGGGCGGATCGTCTTTGATCGTTTCACGTCCCTTTTTAAACCGTTTAAACCCCATAAACCACTTTTTGTGGGGGATAAACATTGCATACATAAACATACACTATTTTTAACATTGCATAAGCTTCTGTAACAGTTTTCCCCAGTTTAACAAGAAACTTGAGATTAAACCGTTGCTCCATCTGAACACTTAACATTTTTTCGTCGTGTCACTGGTGTGTAGACTAATTCAGTAACATGTACAGTCAAACTGAGCGACTCACTGGCTTGTACAGCGAGCTTAGGGTGGGGAAAGTATCACCAGACACAGTTCTGTGCATACATGTCGCGACACGCTCGCAGCGCGCTGGTAGCAGCATCAGCTCGGTTATTTAATAGCCACACCTCGTAATCAGCCAACACAGCAAATTAATGATACCCGTTCTTTTCAGTCCCCAATCAATCTAGAACAAATTATAACAATTGCGTAGGACTCGTTTCAGTGATGACATAGTACATCACTGTAACGTTCAGAATTAATAAAGATGCATTAGGTATATAAAAAAATTATATTAGTTAATCATACGTAATTTGATTAAATTGTTGCGATCACTAAGCAATGATGGGATAATTATTGTATGCGCCTTAATACTACCAGTATCACATACTACAGAAATTCCTTTGAATGTCAAAACCTTGTGGTGAAGTTAATTTTGTTTAGCCTACAGCTCCAAGTCTCTGACGCAGGACCGTCTTTCAAAACCGTGTAATAACTTGTGAAGGTTTCAATTTCCTTCTTTTCTGTTTCTGTTTCTGTTTCTGTTTCTTAACCTATTAAGATCGTATCAAGCGGAAAAGATTCTACGTTCATATCAATGGTTTTGCCGTTAGGGAGTGCTTTGGGAAGGACAGTTAGTGATTGACTTTGTATATAATCATAAAATTTGAAATTAACCAACCATTAATTAACGGATATACGGTGTGCTGTGATTTTAGATGGGTTACACTGTATAGTTCAAATGCTTGTACATTATTTTATGGGGTCTTTGACAATGAAAAAAAATAAACATTTTTTTAGAGGAGGAATCAAGATATCATTTTGAAATTTTGCAGATATATTTATTCACACTTTAAGAGTACAGATTTTTTTTTTTTATTTTTAGATTGGTTTTTTGGTCACACGAATTTTTTCAAAACAACATGAAAAATCGACGGTTGACGTGATTTCGGCCATTTGGAATATCTGAAAAAAAAAATTTGTTCACCGAAAAATAACAAAATGGCGACCATAGTTAAAAAAAAACATTTTTGAGGTCGAAAAAATCGACTGAAAATCGGAAAATTCGGTACCTGTCTTATTGATTTTAGTCCGAGCTATAAGTGTCCGAGCTATAAGCTTTAAGTGTGTACAATAACACATATAAAAAATTTTTCTTAAAATCATATCAATCAGGTCAAAAACCATGGTTTCGAGAAAAACGGGTTTAAAGTTTTTAGAAGGATATTTAAAAAAAAACTGCTTACGTTCAATCTGCTATACCTGGGCCATACATAACACCTTCCTCCTCATACTCTTTTTGCACCCTCAATCCATTGTCCAAAAGAATTGGGGCATGAAATAAGTCCAAACACAGCGAAGCGTCGAAAATGCTGTCTCAAGGCGTCTCG
The DNA here is from genome assembly GCA_029963805.1 of Aromia moschata. Classification (NCBI taxonomy): domain Eukaryota; kingdom Metazoa; phylum Arthropoda; class Insecta; order Coleoptera; family Cerambycidae; genus Aromia; species Aromia moschata. The sequence continues at coordinate 658,003 of JAPWTK010000039.1, forward strand.
CTTTATACTTTCACTAGTCAATTTAAACTTAAATATCGCTCTAAAAGTATTGAAAATTTGTTAATATTTATATTTAAGGAAGATTTTACTGTATTAATAAAACCTTATTATATCGACTTTATCTAAAAGGTAATAACTAGGTATGAACAGTCAAATAAATCATTTCATTCAAATGCATTCCAAAACAATGAAATCAATTCTAGTATTATGGTTATCACAAAAAACCGTATCGGCTTAGTGCTAGAAGAATGCGGATGATGATACGTAAGTATCGATGATACGTAAGTATCGCCATCTAGTGAGCATATATGCCTCTGATTCATTAATGATATGAAAGTATGAAATGAAACAAAGTACGTTACTTAATGAAGTAATGTTTAATGAATTACCAGGTATATTTCATAATGGCAATACACAACTGGAATAATTTTTACAATGATTTTGTGCTTCGGTCCTGATTTTGAACACGATGAAAAACATTTATTAGTAGAGCCCGGCGCAATGTCGGCAACACAGGATCGACCCCATAATAAGCATTTAAGGGTTAACGCCACTCTAGAATTTTCAAAAAATCGTTTTTTATTTTCTTGGCTTAAACAACGCTTTAGGCCCTTAAAAATGATATCCTATTGGTCTTATGGTGAAAAAAAATTTAATGGGTTAGTTTTTGATTTTGCCTCAGCGTCTCTGAGCGTGCGTTGGGCGCTGCGGTAAGGTCCAGGCGGCACGCTCGCTTTTATCCTACTTTCACTTTTCAAAAGGTGTTCCAGAGTCCCTCAGGAGTCCACTAGAGTGCGTAATTATATAATAAACGTGTATGTATGAGTCAGTACTGCTGTAAAAATTTAAGAATTTTAGTGCACGTAAAACTTTAAACGCGTTTTTCTCGAAATCACTTTTTTAAAACTGGGCGAAAACAGAACTCGAGTACTAATGCATATATTTACTTGGAATTTTAACTGAAGCTTTAAAATTACATTTTCTAGACAAGTACGTAGCCGTTTTGTGATTGAAAGTCATTTTTTTTTATAAACAAATTAAGGTGTATTTTTGGGTCAAAAAATCGATTTGTTTTTTCAAAAGAACACCATTTTTACAAAAATCGATTTAAAAATAAATCCCTACGTACTTTGCTAGTTTATTGTATGTAGATTATAAAAATTTTTCGATTTTTTGTTCCACGCGTCATAGTTTCGGAGGAATCTTTTCGCCCGCCAAGGCCTTTTTGAAAAACGAGATTTCGGAGAATTGTTATACAGGCGCCATTTTGTATCCAAATATCAATAAAAAAAATTTTTCATAGTTCATTTTTTCATACATGCTTATTAAATTGTTTAAAAAAAATTTCAATCCATTTCACCAAACTCCCACAATTAATTATCAAAAATGGGCCTCTTTTTTGGCCTCTAGAGTGGCGTTACCCCTTAATGAGTAATAAAAGCCAAACTGTTACAATAGTTCATGCAAAACTTACCCTCTTAACTAGCTGGAACCTCACAAACTGGATAAGATCCGTAAAAAATTGTCATTATCAGGTACGTTTTAATGGTTGTCTGCTTAAGGGATGTTCGCCGTGGTGAAAAAATATTTTTATATTGTGAAAATGACCTTTCGACATCAATCGATGTAATATTCGCACACTTAAAATAGTTTTGAATGCACTTAAGGGCTCATAATATGTACCGTCACAAATCTGCTTCAATCTGGTGAAACCAACGTATTTCTGTAGGACACTCGTGAACCTTTTTAATGCGCTCATTTTACGTCATCTATAGCGTGTAACACAATCACTATGTGCAGTGAGTCCACTAAAGGCAACGCACTGTCTTGCATTTTTTCTATGGCGTCATGTATTAGTTTATAGTATTTGAAAATCGTGTTTAAATACATTTCAACAGATATGTCTTGGAATTTTGTCTGACTTTCCTTAATGACGACAGCCTCGGTGGGACTGAATTCTAGTATTACATATTGTATTTGTTGAAAATATTTAGCACAATAAAAAGCTGCATCCAACCATGTTCCTCACCGTGTAAGAATCGGCTGTGGTGGTTTGGGACATCGGCTGTGGTGCATTGGAACATGTGCTGTGGAATGCACGAAGACATTTCGGAGATTTCAGAAACACTTTTTTAGTACTTGCTATTAGTGCAACCTCTGGAAACATTGTCTAATAGTTTCGGCCATCAGATAGTAGCGCATGCACTTTACATGGGACATGTATCATGTTACATCCGTGTTATTTAAGAGAACGGCCTACCATCATCTCATTTTCGCGGCACCATCAGTCACAAACCTTAATACTTGACTTCTTGACAGTTCAAATTTTTGTAATGTCTTGAGCACCACCCGCGTAGGTATTTCACCAGTACACTCAGTTAGTCTCTTGTTTGATAATGACAATGGACATGCCCGTTTAAGAAGGTCCAGCACACGTACTATAATATTTACAATGGATTGTTTTCTATATCTGTCGTTTCATCAATACACAACCATAGCCGCTCATTTTTTTAATACACATTTTATTTGATTTATAACATCTGCCCGTGCAGTTGGTATATATTTAAGTAATGTTCTGCCGCTTGGTAATGGCATCTGGGGACAGCATTTGTTCCAGAAATCCTGAAAAAGTTTTTTCTCCAGTATGTGCAACGGAACATTACACATGATCAACATTAGCAATAAATCGAACAAAACTGTGTTTTTGAGGCACCCCAGTCTTTTTCTGTATATGCGCACTATTAACGTGCTTTTTGCAGTCATATTTATCCCAACACATTAGGTCTCTTTCGCACACCTTACACATAACACATTATCACAGCATCATTATAGTATCAATCCGGAAAATCCCTGATAAATTTAACTTTGTCGGCGTGAGGTCGTTTTTTACCTTTCGACACGCGGACATATCGCCTGCTGAGAACAATAGTGGCGAAACTTAAAAAAAGGCGATTTTGAGTTAAGCCCACCAAAGGACTTCAAAATAGGTCCTCTTTCATGTGCAATAGAGGCGAAATGCCATTTCACTTCTTTTCTGCTGATAGCGGTAGATAAGCCTTGACAGTTGAGGAGAAATCCTGACACGTTTTTTTTTAAATGTAACACAAATAATAATAATTATCTAGGTAATATTTAAGGTTTTACATTTTACTCTACCTTTTAAGACAATCCGTTTTATTATATTCTATCTAAGATTTTATCTTGTGAAGTGGATATCCACTAAATAACTGAATGATTACCTACTTTTAGAATTTTTTTAGGAAAAAATAACTGATTCAGTAACAAAGACGAAAAAAATAACATGTAAAAGTTAGGATTTTTGTGAAAAAAATTAAGATGTCCTTTAAAGACAAAAATGTTAGTACTGTTCTTCACAAAGATTGTATTTGTCATTCATTGTCACATTGCAGAGCTGTTCTATCGCAGCTTATTATACTTAAGTGTTCACGATTTTTGTGTTGATGTTCACGATTTACATTGGTTCCTACATTTTGACAAGTTAGGATTGAAGAAAAAAAATTCTACTTGAAGTAAAAAGATTTTATAAAAGTAATTTAAGTTCCTGTAAAAAAAAAACAATGTAAGGCTATTTAAAGTAGGTAATAAAGGACCTGTTCCTTTTAGAAGTCTTTAAAGGTATTCGTAGCCAAGTTCAATATTAATTTGTTTTATTGTATTTGTTTTATTTTGAATGAAACAGGTTATGTTGGTCTGTTATTGTGTATTTAAATCACATCAAACCCTTAAAAAATGATCTAAACATTGAACCAATAGTGGCAAAACTCTGAAAAAAAAAATGAAAAAAAAAGAATTTTGTATTTGAAAACTGTACTACTAGTTACAGCAAAGGAAGTTAAGCACACATTAAAAAGAAAAAAGTCCAAAATGTGTACCTAATGAACCGTAATAGAAGTTTAAAGTTTTGGCAAAACTTGAAGGGCGAATATCTCAGAACGGCTTTTTTTGAGTTTCGCCACTAAATTCGGAACGCATCGGTAACCACTGCCGATGGCCGGTTCTGTCAAGCCGATCGATGGCCGGGCTCTATTTATTAGTAATAAGAACAATGGATAAGGCCAGATGTTATTAAAAGTTTTCGCGGTTTTTGAACTGCATAAGCCGCTGAAGATGTGTTTTTCTTTAATAAGCAGCATTTTTTGAACTGCCCCGTATTTCGGGCACAAGTAAACTGGTCGCTGATCAAGCGTATCCCACTGAAAAACAAAAAGCTTCGAGCACTTTATACTAGCACGACCATTTAGCGCAACGTGCACGTCCGTCTTATTTGAATTATTATTCTCCGTCCAGAACATCGATTAATGCAAAGAATACAATGGCTGTACAAGCTTACCCGGTTACCCCGATCTGTGGTAACGGCAATAGCAGGCGGCTCATGGGACGGACTCAGCCGTTGGTGTGAACGGGAGAATATTTTTTTCCAGAATAAATGAAATAAAATTAGGTCTGTTTTTATCCGGATGTTCATGTATGATAAAAAAACATTGTAAATGATCCATACAGCTTAAAGAGAGAAATACAAAAAAAAACGAGTTGAATATACCAATATATATTATTGTCAGTAATATTAGGATATGTTGGAAATATTAGTCAGGAAAGGACCCTGCACAAACCTTATGGAAATTGGATCCTTGTCGAATTGGTTGAAAATTTAGTATAACTTAGTTCTAGACTTCCTGATCAAAAGTTGTCATAGGCCTGTGCCTATGCCATGAAAGTTTTCGAGATTATTTTAACTCCATTACATAGTATGTTGCAGCAATATAAAGAATACTTTTTTTGTAACCACGATAGATATTCGTACAATAAACAATTCAAAGTAAACTTATTACGAGTGTTGGACTGTATATCTTGCTACGTCAATAAAGAAGTTTTGAAAACCTCTGCTCCACAATATCGATCAAACGTCCGTTTTATTATTTTTTTTCATTAATGTTGTTTCCAGTGAGCGGTAATTGTAAAGTCTTTTAAGGAACTAACATGCAGCTTACATAACAGTTTATTTTTTTTTACAATTACTCCATTGTTTCAAGACAAAACACGCGGGGCCAGAATTTACGGTATAAGACCTAACATAATTATCTGGATAAGTCTAGGAAAATATACAACAGTAACTTAGGTTGAAGTGGTCCACATTCCGTAGCAATCCCACTGGATTGCTGAATGTGCTACGTAAAGAAGACAGAAAACTGAGAACATTTTATAGAGAATATTTTTCAATAACATGCAACCCAGAAAACAACAGAGTGACAGTGACTTGGTCATATCACAATGAAAAAACGAACCATATCAACCAATTAAGGGGCTTCAGATGATATAACCACCAAAACCTTTTTGTGGCGTAGCAAAACTATGCATCAGTTCAAGAAATTGTGGATACACTTCGATTGTTGTTTACAGACCTATTGGAGTCAAATCAGAAAGGTTGTACTGATAATAGTAAGTCTGCTAGGAGTATATTGCGATTGACTAAACACACATATGAATTGATACTAACTAAACATGCTTTTAATATGACAGAAGTAGCAATATTTAGATTCCACCTGGAGGAAGAGGAAATCTCAGTTCAGTGCTCCGTCAGTGTGGGAAAGCCTAATAGTAAAACTTAGGTTTCAAATTCTCTTCAAGGGTAACCCAAAAGTTAATAGTTATTTAAAAACCTCTACCGATGCCGTGGAGTCTCATAGATAGGATCAATCTGTATTAGGTGCTAATAAGTAAATGGAGATGCTATCTAAGTGGCAGTGGTGAACAATTTGACCTGCTGTTAAACATTTATTCTCATATGTACATATATCTATCTATATTTCCATTGTCCTAGATATTATTGAAAAATACGTTAACATTTATTGCCGTTTTTATCAGCTCGACTTCTACCAATACGCGCCGTCCGTCCCTGGACCAACCTGGCTACCAACCCGGTGGCCATCGGGCAGACATCCATGGCACACGAGGATCGGAAGAATTGCCGGCAGGACAGAATATCGCAATTTGCATTCGATTGTCGGTCTTTGCAGACTCAATTGTCTACAAGGATCCTGATTTATTCGATAATCATTCGACTGCCATAGAAGCTGCAGCCCAACAACGGATTCGATGACAGCCATCTAAAATTCTAAAGTACTGCGTACGAAGCTGTTTCATTGGAGACATATGAAACCTTATTGGTGACTCCTCTCATATACCTGTTTCTCAAAAACAAATTTTATTAAGACTTAATTTCTGATTAATTTAATTCGTACCAGCTGGTACAATAATGTAGTATATGTGTACCATTTTTATTTCTTTTTGTTTCTGGAACAAATACTTTATAACCTTTTTTTTTCAGTTGTGACATAGGTTACGTTGAAATGTCCAAAAAATTTATATTCTTTGATAATATTTCGTGACAAAGTAATTTTTTCAGATGAATCACAATTTGTGAGATATACAGAAGTATACAATATTTAAATGTTTCAAAATAGAAGACGGATATAAGCTCTTTAAAGAAATAAAATCTAAGTACACTTTGAGATATAATAATTAAATCTCATTACCGGCTGTTGATATCAGATTTATTTATAAAATTCTTATTTCTTTTATCGTGTTGTTATTCATGGTTTCTATTATGTTTAAAGTCTGTAGTGTAGAAGTGATAACCTCTGATTACAGCGTGAAGTGGAGGCCCTCCAATTGTCAACGAATAACAATAATTAACAATCTTGATTTAAAACACGGTTATCGCAAGTCTTAATTGCCGATAGTTAGCTGTACAATCTGATTTGAAGAAAAATCTGAAGAAAAACTTCAAGGGAAATTAACCGGTATACTGATGTAAGTCGGCTTTCCAAAGAAAAAAGATAGTTAAATCGTGGGGTCTCGGAGGTCATTCAGTTGCTGCCAATCCATCTATTTGGGAATCTCTCATTTTTCGAAATTTTAAAGATGAGTTCGAAAATATAGGCAATCACTGTTTAGAACATAATGGACAACATTTTGAAATAGTTTATAAGATAGTGGATACGTAGAGCCTATCCGTTTTATTTTTGAAAATTCTTCCTCGCAAACTAAAGGTAATTTTTCTAAAAGTAAAATAACCAATAATCAAATGTCTCAACTTTGGGCCCCCATTTCAAAACACAGTATCCAACATTTGTCTCAAAAATTCATTTTTTTACTTCGAGCAGATATTGTGTTTATTACGCGTCTAATGCACTACCTATAAAACGAATATCTTTCATAGTTACGCACATATATTTCGGCAAAACACAGTATCTACAATACAATTTTTGGTTTTCTACGCCAAAACCCAGCAAATGCAATTTTTCAATAGTAAAATATAGGCAAAACCTAGTATGTATATGGCAACTAGTATGTAATATAGGCAAAACCTGTGTATTGGAAGCAACATCCGGAAGAGAATGTTTTACAAAAATTTACCCGTAACAAAGTATGTTGCAGTTACTCGTAACACAGTAAGTGGTCAAAGCAAGTGGTAATTAAGTGGTAATTATTGGTCACAAAGTTAATTGGTAATTATTGGTCACAAAGTAAGTGGTAATTATTAGTCACAGCAAGTGGTAATTATCAAAATGAAAATATTATGTGCAGATACAATGTGTTTTACTATATACTCTGCTCATGTTTTATTAAACATCTATGCCAAAACACAGCAACTGCATTTTTTTGAAAAAATACAAGAATCTTTAAATTATTGTTTGCGCATACAATAACTTGCAATTATAGTATCCTAAACTGTTAAGATTGTATTTAAAGATCTTTAATAGTTCGAGGGCCATATGTTTAAAGTTTTCTTTAATTTACTCAAATCTTTGAAAATAACAGTTACTGTGTTTTGAAATGTGGCAGACGACTTAATCATACCTAAATGTATCTACTTAAACGAAAATCAACCAAATTAAAATATGTTTGCAATCTTTGGAACGCGATTTTACCACTACTCAAAAAAATAATAAGTTAGGGGTATTACTGGAATTAGACGAGATTTAAAATGATGTGCCATTTGACTCCCCCTTCCCATTTAATATTTTAAGGGTAACATCTATCCCTCCCAGGGGATTGAACCACGAAGGATGCAAATATTCTTTTAAATTGTCCCCCTTCAAAATAAAATTGACATGCCTTTCCGATTTTCAATATCATTTAGTGGAAGGGCGATATTAATACTAAAGTTTTCAAAATGACACCGTGTATCTCTCGGGTACGGTTGTTCTACCTCGCACTATGTTCCTTGTGCGCAATCTATGGGCAAAGGTATGTAAATGTAAAATTAAATGGAAAAAAACAATGGCAAATATAAAGCTTCTTTAACATATCACTAATAGGCAAACAATGTTACTTTCAATTAGTCTGTAATGCCTGTGTCATAAAGGTTACCTTCCTCTTCCTTATAAAGATCTTCCATCTAGCACGGTTAGATTTATAAAAATAACACACGTGCGTACACTTCTGGAGCACGTGTTAACTACTTGTTTTCAAGTGTTACAATCACCCATTTCAATATTAAGAATAGGGAAAAATACTTTCGCCCTCTTAATTTACATGCTGGTGGATACTAACAAAAATGCACAGGAAGATTAATTTCTTTACGTTATACGAGGTGTGGCTATTAAATAACCGAACTGATTCTGCTACCAGCGCGCTGCGAGCGTGAATTAATGAAAGAGAAAAGTGGGCGGGAAAACCCATGAACTTAGGCCGCCTGACGGGCCCATTGTGCACCCACATTCCATGAGTATTCACCCAGGTATGCCGACCTCTCTCGCAAAGGCGCATATTTTCCTGGGGTGAATACTCTTAACATCCTCTGGGTTCAGAACACAGCTCCCAAAGTGCCGTTCTCTGACCCTTGCAATTGCAGGGCATTCTGTGAGGATGTGAGATGCAGTCTCCTCATCCTCCATGCACCATCCACATTCAGGATCATCTATGACCCTTATCATGTGGAGGTGCCTTTTTAAGGTGACAGTGGCCTGTAAGGAGTCTTGTCACCGTTCTAATATCTCTTCGGTTCATACCTAGGAGACTTTGAGTTAATTTGAACGAAGGCCCAATAATATGGGTCTTCGCCTGCCTCATACCCGGGGTTTCTTGCCATGACTTTTCGAACTCCTTATTTAGGAGCTCTTTCATGGTTGAAACCCCCATTGAATAGGGGACCCCTAATATAGGTTCAGGTCCTATGGGGTACCCGCTGCGAGCGTATCGCGACAAGTTTGAACATAACTCTGTCTGGTGATACTTTCCCCACCCTTAGCTCACTGGACAGGCCAGTGGGTCGCTGAGTTTGACTGTAGCAGTCGTTTGAATTAGTCTATGCACCAGTGACGCGTCGAATTCAGATGGAGCAACGGGTTAATCTCAAGTTTCTTGTTAAACTGGGGAAAACTTTTACAGAAGCTTATGCAATGTTAAAAGAAGTGTACGGGAATGAATGTTTATCCCGCACACAATTTTTTGAATGGTTTAAACGGTTTAAAGAGGGACGTGAAACGACCGAAGACGATCCGCGCCTTGGACGACCCTCAACGTCAAAAACGGACGAAAACACTGAAAAAAATTGGTAAAATAATAGGCGAAGTTCGTCGGCTAAGCATCCGAGGGCTTGCTTAAATAACAGGAATCGACGAGGAATGTGTTCGCCAGATTTTGCATGAATCGTTCAACATGCGCAAAGTTTGCGCAAAAATGGTGCCAAAACTCCTCACTCTCGAGCAAAAGGAATCAAGAATGGACATTTACGCTGAAATTTTAAACAACGTTGACAATGATCTAGGCTTGTTAGACACGGTGACACTGAAGGAGACAAGATTCGAAAGTGTGGAAGCGATTAAAGCAAAAGCGACGGAGGTTCTGAACCAGCTGACAGAAGCGCACTTCCAGCAATGCTTTCAACAATGGAAAAGTCGTATGGAGCGGTGTAGAGATCGTCAAAGGGAGTACATTGAAGGCGAAAAATTTGCTACTGCAATTGGCAATGCAAAAAGTGTTATGACAGCAGTTAGGTTATTTAATGGCCACATCTCGTATACTGGAATCAGGGGGATTCCAGTGTACCTACACAACGGTTATGTTTTAAGGTAAGTACAGTAAACTATCGATTAGTAAACAGGCAGGTGATTAAAACAGGAAACAAAGATTACATTTGTCACGTTCTCTACTTCTTGTTATAGTGTAGGTACCTCATTACCCATCCCATTTTTATATTCTCGCGTGTTTCCTACTACAAACGGACTCTTAACAACATCCATTATATTTGTTGGGTACCTAGTATGTAATTACTTCAATATCCCAGATATGGCGTGCAATGGTTCGTCTAATGGTAATTGCATATCAATTCTAAATAGCTATTGAGGTCACTAGCCTAGAGCCTTCGAGATGAGGCAATATTGTTTCCTCAAATAACGGCATACCGGCTTCTAAAAACGCGACCGGCCCGCCAAAAAGTAGTTAAGCGTTTGTACAGCTTAAAAGATTACAAAGTGTAAAAAAGTTTACAGAGAGATGAAATTATGGCCTTAAATTAGTTCACGTACCTCGGGTGTTTTTCTATCGGCGTCCACGCTGAATAGGAATACTGTTATCTTTTTAACTAGATTGAATACAGAGTCGTCCGTCCTGATGAGCAGAGGGGTGCGGGCGAAAGAAAACCGGGTGCAATCAGAGCTGTGAGACATTAAAAAAACACCTCATATAATTGCAATTATTTTACAAATCTTGTACCTGTGCAGGCACGATCGTAATCACTTTCCATTTTAAAATGTATAGCTAAACATACGTAGGTATTTCAAGAAGAATGTACCTACATAACTTCAGTTACGTTTCAATTTTTAAGACACTTTCAATTACATACATTGAGGCCGTAAAGGTTTACATAAATTCAGTATTTTCCAAACTAAAAATATTTATGGAAAAATCCTTGGGCACAATAATTTTTATTTTCAATTGTGCATCTTAAGCTATAATTATAATTAACAATCTCCATATTTTTGTATATGATGTCATCTACAAAACAAGTGGTGTTGTCACCCCTAACGTTTTGATATATAACATCGTATATTTAGACGTATACTTGAATATTTTACTGTAATTGGTAGACAAATTGAAAAGCGCAATTAAAAATGATTGTGTCCAAGGATTTTGCCAAAATATGTTTAGTTTGGAAAATGTTTAGTTTATGCAAACTACGTCCTCACCCTTTAAGTATTGAGTACAAAAAAAATGCTAGTAAAAATACAAGTATAAAGTAATAAACTCCCCCGTCCTCCCGAAAAAAATATCCGAAAAAAATGAATGAGAAAAAAACTAAATTTTAAGGTATGAATTTTATCTTAAAACATTACGACAACACGATTAGAAAATACAATGAATTTGTTCCTATTCATATTACTTGGCGAGCTGTCGACTCGTCGAGTCAACATTTTTTAAAATTAAATCGACTTTAAAATAGTAAAAAAGCTTCCAAATTACTGCTAGAATATGGGGTATAGTACTGATTCTTTCCAAATTTTGATGACAAAATGATTTTCTGTGCGTTAATAGTACGATTATTCCAAATTCGTAATTAACTATAAATGTGAATTAGTACCACATCGCGTTCTAGAAATGAGTTGGACACCCTTGTTATCGTTAAAAATATTTTATATTTAAAAATGGGAATAGGCAGCTCGTGACGTCATATGAACAATAATAACCTTTATATTAACTATATTGCATTATATTAATTATATTGCAGTATTTTAAGTATAATTTCATCCCTAAAAATTTATATTAATTCTCTTTCTTTGTTTTAGAGATAAAGAGAAGTTCGGGAAGTCCCCCCCCCACCCCCCGACTTCTCTTTCACATGGAATATAAAAAACTAAAACAAATATGATAAGTAGTGCAAAATTTTTTGAGTGAACGTACTTACGTACGTCAATATGGATAAAAAACAAAAAATAATCAACAAGTGTAGATTAGCTACCCTCCTAAACTAACACCCTTTAACAAAACCACTTTATTTTGAGACGACTTAATTAACCATATATGGTACTTAAAATCCACCGCTTTGGAGATATTCAACTGTTTATGAAAAATAATGTATGGTCAATAAAGGTCAATAAAGTCGACTCCATTTATGGGGTATATAAAAATGTACAAACACACAGGATGTTGTTTGAAACTAAGTTGTGTACCTAGCGGTTATTTGAAATGGAGCACCATCCGTGATTACAAACATTTTACTTTTATATAACGCAAAATTTTTGGACAACTCTAATTTGAAATATTTCTTTCTTTTTTACAAACCCACAGTTAAGGAAAAAACCGTCTTAGTTAGAAAACCCCTTATAGCCGTAGGTATAATATTAATTAATTACGTTATTTTAGATAAATCTTACATAACAAAAAGATATTTTATAATAATTATTACTTGTTTCTAAAGTATCTAAAATGCATAGCTCTCAAGTTACGAAATAGCAAGTTTTTAGTAACGTCCAATTAACTGGTCACGAAATAATCTCTTCTCTCCGTGTATAGTGCATCTTTTAGACTTTAATACGTCTTAGTGACAATCAAATTCTGCCGACACGTTTTTTTACTGGCATCGAATCGCAGTTCACTAAAAATCCGCTTAGAAGTAAGTCTTTTTTATTCCGGCAGCCGTTATTCTCGATTTTAACAGTCATCAATCCTCTGTTCCGGTTTGGAATCCTTTTTTCTCACATCGCGTTGCCCGCCATGATCGTGACCCATTTTACAAGGTAAATTGAATTTTTGGTTTGTAAACTGTCTTGAGGTCAGTAAATAAAAGAATTAAATTGGGTTAGTTCGAGAGGAGTCCGACTCCAAGACTGTGTTAAATTGGATGTGTTTCAAAACGGATTCTCCATAATTTCGACGTTATTATTGTTTTATGTTAATGTTAAAGTCCAAGTATATTAGCGGGTTTACAAAATTGTCGAAAACGATGTATATTTTGTAATATAATATTTTTATAGCTACAATTTAACATGCATTTGGGTTAAGTGTAGTTAAAGAAGTATGTTGAAGTTTCGAGAAAGGTAAAGTAAGAATCTACTTATGTCTAAAAATAAGTAAAACTGTTAATTCGGTTATGATGCAATTTCAACTCACGACAATCTCAGTCAATACAAAGGAATTTAATTTAAAATATAAGCCCCATCCGACACTAACATTTCGACAACGAGTAGGCAGACTACGGATACTATGTTCCCAGAACATACCCTATTGTGAAGCTAAAAAGTTGTGTATGACTACTTGCAGATGGTGACGATCGTCAAATGATTTATTTATTAAATGTTTTCTGAAGGCACAGAACACATGATAGTCAGTGGGGGAAAGGTCTGGTGAATACAATTGATCGGTAGAACTTCAAAACCTCACTGAAGATCGGGTCGGGTTGTCTATTGTGGAGTTGAACACAATAGACAGCGGCGGTGACAATATTATTGTCTTCCAAGACTTCCTAGTGACACACACTGCGAAGGCCCCATCAAACTTACAACAAACCTTTTTCGGGTGAACATCAGGTTTAGGTACCATTTTTGCTGGGGCATCTGCGTCTACCCATTGGCTTATGGCTGTGATTTACATAAAGCACCCACTTTTTATCCCCGGTAACAAAGTTGTTCAATCAGTCAAAACGACGACTGCGGGAGAGAAGTTGTGTGCAAATGTTACAAATGTTGGCGATCAGCTTCGCTTAATAAACGTGGTATCCACTTGACCAACTTTTTGGACTTTGCCTGGTGTTTCGAGTCCACGTATGATCGTGGCTTGGCTACAGTCAAACTCTCGTGCTATCTCTCGTGTGGTTCCATACGAGTTTGTTTCGATAATCGTACGCAAACATTCGATGTCCAGTTGAGGTGGTCTACCAGATCGTGATTTATCCTCGAAATTGTAGTCGCCAGATCATTTAGAGCCACGGAACGGTCACAGAATAAATAATGTAATAATATAATTTTAATGTTTTGTTTTTCTTGCTTACCTAACACTTTGCGTAGTATATATTACTAGAAAACAGACCAATTTTTATGCATTCGCACTTCGTATAGTCGAGAATGTGAATTAGAGATAAAAACCTTGCGACAGACTGGCTCTACAAAAGAAAAATAACCAAAATAATATGTATGCATGTAGTATACGAAGTGGACGTCAGTTGTGATTCCGACAGTCATCAGAATATGAACAGTTAGAAAGAGTGGGTTTCTTTTCCAAGGTAACCTTTTACGGGATTGCTTAACATTTGCAATAGTTTTATCCATGATAGTGGTAGGCAGCTCATTTATCCTAATTCGTAGGTGATATTATGGCCGGTGATATATGACATATGTATATTATAAAGAAGCATTATTGTGGTATTTCATATACATATGGCTCATGCCCCTGTAGTGTGTGCAGAGAGGAAATTGACGGCAATGTTACAGCATCTGCTTTGTCATTATGACAAGTGCAGTCCCCACGTTTCAGTAGTTTTCGAGGTAGCACCATAACATCCTTTGATCACCACTAGGTGTATTACTTGGTAGCTGCAACATTATTGGCATCCTCCAGCAATGGTAGGCGAAATGTCACAGCTCCTGGTTGACCATTCTGCAGCATATCCTCTAGTGTCTATTATAATCGATACCATGTTGCAGTCAATTCGTTATACAAGGTTAGTACATACACTTGTTATTAATTAATGGCCGTTATTAATTAAACCGTGTCTTTACTTGTCTGAAAAATATAATTGTAAGTTCCTAACATGTTTCCAAGATACAAATCGTCTGAATACTTTTGGCGAACAAAGTATTTATTAAAAACACTGTTAGCCAAAGTTATTTCCATTGTCTCTATGTTCCTGTGTCTCACTAGAAATGGTGAATCTTAAATATAAACATTACCCACACTTCAACAATGAACGAGAACTCAACAACTAGAAGCGGACCTCGATTCGTCGGCATAAAGTTCCTGGGCAGCATTTCTGGAAATGACCGGACACGCCTCTCACGTCTTTTCAGAACGGCACCGCTTAGTTTAGTCCGCAAATCATTAATGCCTCTGCGAATCCGACCCGCCGCCACGCCAAATTAAAAGCATCTTAAAAATAAGAAAAAGCAACGCAGCGAAATATACGACGAAACGCATAGGAAAGCTGTCTACGGCATATGGACTGTAAATCCACTTGATGAATATCTTCGGCATAGGTATATGGTGGTTCTAAAACTGCTATAAATTTCGAGCGGAGCACAATGTGGGGCTTTTGTTAATTTATTCCAATCATCATAAATATTAAAGTGTTAAAATGCAATCCGAAATAGAAAAAAAAACAACGGTCTGTGTGGAAATTAACTTCGATTCGGCGAATAACATGTCTAAATATACACCGTGTCCATGAAAACTTGTATCATATTTTAAACATTTTTAATACTAGATTTGTTTATAATCTAATTAGGGGATATGTTAGTCCAAGTTTTAAAAGTACATTATTTTGACCAAATGGGGTTACGGCGCCATATTGCTTGTACGTCAAGTTTGACATTTAAAAAAAAATGCGAAAAATTGAGATTCTGATTAAGATATTGAAAAAGCTATTTAGAGAAAATATGTACTGCGATTTTATACTTGTGTGAATTTTCAAAAATATATTCAAAAATTCTTATTTTCAAATTTTTCCAATGTAATATTAAGTTACTAAAAAAAGATCCACGGCCACAAAATCTTGGCCTTGACATGTCATTCATTGAATCTTTAAATTTGGATGTATTTTATGTCAAAATACTGGAATATATTTGCAGGGAAACAAATAAATTTAATATTACAACTGCTTTGCATTAATATTGCAGCCTTAGATTTCACGAAATTTTTAAAAAACACAGTTTTCTACCAAAATGGATGACACTAAATTTTGATCACGAACGTTTAACGGATTATTGAGAAGAAATCTATGAAACAGTGGTTTTGAATCATTGCTTTCAAACTTAAAATACATAAAGTAATGAATAGCATAAGCTCAAATAAAATTAAATCTGTTTAAATAATTGCATTTATATAATGCAATAATTTCATTATATAGATGATATTATAATGAGATATACAGTGAATATATTCCTTTGACATGGTCATTTTCAGATATCTGACTTTCTAAAAACGCATGGTGGTACCTTTTATACCCAATATTTTCTTTTGCTATGCTTTTATGATATTGATGTAACAAGTACTATAAATCTTTGGTCATGTTCAAAAGAAAGCAGATATTTCATACATTTATTTTGTCTTTGCTATACACATACAAATTACGTCATTTGATCTTAGCAGATTATAAAACAGTGAGCAGATTGGGAAGATATGTAAATAAAGATGAAATATATTACTTTATTAAGGTAGGAATTTGTCACATAAATGTTTCCATTGAATACGAGATATTTTTCTGAAACACTCGACATTATTAGACATATGCAATTTGACTTTTGTGAAACACGGTATCTGTGAATGCATTGTTTCCACAGCATTATTAAATTATTTCGTAAAAAACTGACAAACAAAAAGGAAGAATTTCAAGGAGGACTTTTTCGCCCATATTGTTTTTTGGTTAGTTAAGTTTTATTTCACGCGCCGCCGCCTCTTATTGACCCCTCTCCTGTGTAAACATAATATTATTAATTATTAAGAATAATTGTGGATTGTAATGTGATTGAATAAAGAGATGATGATATAATAAAGTAGAATATAATGGGGATAAAGACAAGAATAGAAGAAAAGCTGTATTTTTTTTTTTCGGAACACAAATTAAACTGACATATAATTCGATCAACTTCAATATGAAGATTCTTGTCTAATTCACATTATACTTTTTTTCTTTTTAAGCCTCCGTTTTTCACTAGTCTCACTCATTGTTGATGAAAACATATTTTTTTTTATTTCAGAGACAACATTAATTCTCTCGTGCAGCAAGTGAAATGTTTCATGCGAGATTTTTGTTAGAGAAATAAACTATTAAGTAAGAAATAAACTAAAAATAAAGAAATTAAACTCTCAAGAAACATTATTTCACGAGATTTTCTCTAATATATCACGCATCTCAGACCTATTTCCACAATGACAATTTATTTTTACTGAGATTTTTATTTCATGAAACGAAAATCTCAGGGAGACTGTCTCCCTCGTGAATTCTCACCTTTATACATTTTTATTTGCGATTGTCTAGTTGCTACGCCCACTTTCGTAATTTTTCATTCTTTCATATTCTTTCTACTCTTCTAAAATATTTGTCGTCCGTATATTCCATCACAATTAGTCCTCATACTGTTTTAGAATTTGCTAAGATCAAGGGGAGATATCGGTATATATTTCTTATATTATTTCTTTATATGATAAAAGCGGCAACGATACTCACCAAGAACATCGCTAGGTGAGAAACGTCCGTGCGGGTTCGAATTATGGTTATAACAATTGGCACACGTTAGGTAATAGTTGTATTTTCTCACTTGTACACCTTAACATTAGCGTATTGATTCCTTGAGAAAATCGAATTCTGTGTTTTAACCTGGAAATAGGAAAACCTACATAAGAACATAAGTCTATCGCTGTACTAATATTTCTTTAACGACCAAACTGAAACAGGCAAAGTCACACTTATTTCCCTGTCCAACTTCAGATTTATATGCGATTTGTTTTTGTTTAATCACAGGTAATAAATTCAGTTAATGCGTTAAAATATATTATTAGTAAGAAGAACCGCTACTTGGTAGAGAAAAATAGGTCAATCTGCCGTCATCTTTTAGACGAATGTTTTTGCCGTATTTGTAATCGCCCACATAGCTTTCTGCATAAATTTGTTCATGAATAAATAAAATATAGGTCTAGATCCACTCGTGATGGCTTTGATCGTGAAATTGATCTGGCTAAAATTCGCAAAAGCCTAAGGCTACCATGTCCATGCAAACTTCTTTTTTTCAGTACTATACTGTTATGCGATTAACCTTTTATTCATCGCCCTATATGCGAAAAAAATTATTGGAGAATGTCCTAGACTTATTAATTCCATTAACATGGACCATTTTCGAGGAAAAATTTATTTCAGTCCTCGGAAATTAGGACATGAGTTGTGGTTTCTTGCAGACTGGCAAACGGTTTCAAATTAGTTTAGTTTTTTTTGTTTCATTGAAGAGGGTCAATATTTCTAGTCACCATCGATAATTAATCGATCAATATCATAACTGTAGTTGGATTCTTTATGGCAACAGACGAATTTGATTTATTACACTGTTTTTCGTGATTTACTCGTAGAGGGACTTGAAACTGTGTATGTTTTTTTTGTCTTCGTCGAAATGTTGACAAGTAACGTGCACTGAACTGGACTCCATGAAATACTAATCGTATCGCGGATGCGGAATATGTGTGTTTTTTCCAGCGGATGGTTTCATTCACTTCTGCGCCATTGTTGCCTACTTAGGTCAGTTACAGTGAACAAAATAAGATATAACTGTATATTATAATTTTAATTATGTTTTAAGACAGTGGTGTGATCCTAGTGTATTAGATCGTTGGACTTACCATTGTAACGGTGCTTGAGATAAAAACGATGGGAAAGTAGTCTGAAGTAGGGATTCGATTGAAAAAGAAAAGTGTGTGAAGGTCGGTCAAATGCGTAAAAAAACGATGAAATCGCAATTTAGGTTAGGCCTATAGAAAAATATAAGTCCAATATAAAAATACTGTTAAACTAGGAGTAATTGAAGAATTTAGTAAAAGATTTAAAATTGCTTTAAAGAAGTGAGAATAGTAGTCGTTATCGTTTTCCTCGAATTTAAATAATGCATAGGTAACGTTCACAAACACGTTACTTAATTCGTATTTACCACTCAATATGCGTCTAGAGATATAAGCTGATTACTAATTGCCCAATATTTCAAAAGAATCAAACCATGTTTCGTATTTCTAATTTACATGTTCGCATTTTCAATTATAGATGATAGAACAGAAAGATAGATCATTCTATAGATAAATTTACTTAGATATAGAATCATCTGGTACGACTAGGACTTTGTAACTAGAAACATATCTACTACCAGTAAAGTAACTGAAGTTATTACAAAAGTATTTTTGGAGGGTAAATATAATTGACTCAGAAAAGGAATGTACGTTTCTTTATGTGTAGTTTGTCTCTTTGTGTACCTCTCAGAGATATTTGTTTCTGGAGTACAAGTTTTAAATGACTTGATATAGTGACTTTTTTTAAATATATTCAAGCATTATTACATGAAACTAATTAGTGTAGTTCAGAAAAAGCATTGCCCACCACAGTTGCATCGCCAAGAGGAGATTACAATTCAAAGAACCCAATAAAAAAACTGAAAGTTTTTTTCTGAACTTTTTACGGTCAAAGTCACATCAGGAATTGTTCCATGGAGTGTAGTCAATCGTCTACATACTTTAATTCAAGTCAAAACTACAATAGTGACAGTTATGAAACGTTAAGTCTTGAAGTGAAGTCTTGAATAGTTGTTTAAATGAAGCGAAGTATTGACTTATCATAACTTCGCATTATTATTTTCGAAAAGTAGTGAGTTGTCAAGTGACATGTTGTTGAATCGACTATGGATTAATTAATTGTAACATGATAAATAAGTACCAAGTACTAGTACCAAATAGACCCATGTAAGTATTTTTTATGTAGAAAAGAAGTGTTCGTGTATGAAACGGACTTGCGGAAATACTGTCATATAAATTAAAATATTGTAAGATACAAAAGACATCCTCAGAGTATGCCGTGGAGTCGATCCCGCCTGTCTCTAAGATCTGTCAAGTTCTGAAGTTCTATCTACAGACGGTTGTGGAGACATAAAAGGTCAGCCACTAGTCGACAGGGCAGATGCTCAAAATATTGAGAGCGATTCTTTATCGATAGAATATTTTGTCCCGGGTTGGCTTCTGGGCTATGGAGTCTCAAGGCTATAGGATTGAGAAATATGATTGGATCATATTCATCCCTCATCTTTAAGTTCCTGAATGCTAATCTCAAAACATTTAAATAGAAGGAGGGCAATCTTCATAGATAAGGAGGGAAACACGGGGCCGCCATATGCACCGGTGGCCAGTTTTTCATAATGCGCAAGCGCGACGCTAAATCGAAATGCGTAACCGTGCATTGGCATCGCCAACTTCATTTTACAATTCAATTTTTCATACAGCAAACTCGTTGTTGCTGCTTAAAAAAATTATTTGTAACCATACCCCACTTTATGATTTTATCATTCAAGGTGGAATAAATAAAAACAATTTTCTTAAAATTATTTATTTCTACAATTAAACATTTAAAACAATACAGTATCAAAACATATTGACATAGTAAACAAAAATTATTTAAAAACAAAAAAAGTCAAAGGGCATTTAAATAAGAAAATTTTCACATCGAGACTAGGTTGTATTTAACTTGGACATACCTGCTGGACATCGTGAACATACTTCCTACTGATAAAGTAGAACGCTTGTTGTTGCATGGCTCTATACATTGAAGAACGCTCTAAAAACATAATATTTCATTAGGTACAATTTTAAGGTTCAAACGCTAAGAAACTTCTATTTTTTAATAGAGCTATTATAGAACTATTTTTTAATAGTACACATACTCATTTACAAGACTATTTCATATTAAGAGTGAACTAGAAGGAACTTTTCTAAACCTAACAATTAATTAAATTACACGTATCTTTTCATTCTTTTCATGCACATCTTACTATGTTCTTGTAATACTAATCATTTATAGGTTAGATAAGTAATTTAGCACAGTATTTACTTACCAATAAGTAGAATAATTTATATTATATCCTTAAATGCCAATCAGAACAGAAGTAATAGTTTTATCACGAAATAATGCACAAAAATTTGATGCGAATCAAAATTTTCCATTAGGGACGCTTCCTCAAAAAACAACAACAATCAAGTTTTAAATTAAAATGCCGCGTTTCTATTGGGTATGGATCGCCTAGGCAAATAGACCTATGGGATTGCTGCCACCGATGCGACGCGACCATTTCGTTATTTATAATTTTTCCCCAGATTTGGGGATTTATAAAAAAATATGCCAACTTCAAGGTCAATTATTTAATCTCTGAAAAGTCTTTTTATTGTTTATTATTATTCAAAATGTCTAGTATGACTTACTTTACTTTCTTTAATGCATGTAAGGGGATACATCTAACATAGCGAAATATTGCATCAGCTTGTTGTTGAAATTATTACGACTTAAGGTGCATCTGGCAACATCGCATTGGTAGCGTGTTGCGAGGTCGTGAATGCTCTAGTTCCACCCCGTGATGCTAATTTCACAGGTCCTAGATATTGAGATTTAGACAGGAGATAAGATTATTTAGAGGGGCAGGTCCGAGTTTGAGATTTTGGAATTTCAGAGCAATGGGATTTCGGGTCTATGGGTTTGAGAGTCATGATTAATAATAATAATAATAATTTTTATTATCTGCCAAATAATATACATGACAATAACAATTTTACATATTATAACATAAAATTTCCAACAGATAATCCCAAAAGAATAACAATATTCTTGATAGGGTATAATACAATAAAATTAATACAATAAAAAGTAATGTACATAAAATAAAATACATAATAAATGTCTAAAGTAAAAGAATTATTAGATTATTTCAATTATTAATAGAAAAAAACAGAATGCAGAATGTAAAACAGTAAGTATACCATAACTCAACCATTTTATGATTTTCTAATCTAGGTGTTAACAGAATATGTTTCATGAGATGCTTTTTAAAGGACGGAATACTTGTCTTATTTTGTATATACAGGGTTTGTCCGGAAAGTAATGTCAGTGAGTTTTAAAAAATGGTTTTTATTGGTTCTATGTGTACAAATCTTTAGAAACTTTCAAAAATACATTCCTTCTGCGTCCACACATCGGTTCCAGCGGGTCTTCCACGCATCAAAAGCCGCACGGTAGTCGTTTTTCGGAATCGCCTTTAAAGCGTCGGTGCAAGCCTTCTGAATGTTTTTCACCGACCCAAAATGCTGTCCTTTCATTGGGGTTTTGAGGCGCGGAAACAGAAAAAAGTCTGGGGGGGGGGGGGGGCACATCGGGGCTGTAGGGAGGCTGGGGAACAACGGTGATGCCTGCCTTGACGAGGTAATCGGCCACGAGGAAGCAGGTGTGCGAAGGCGCATTATCGTGGTGAAGCTTCCAGGATTTTGAGATGTCTGGGCGGACGCGATTCACCCTGCGTTTCAGCCGCTTCAGCACCTCGACATAAAACTTTCCGGTACGTTAATCAGCATTGTTTTGATCTTTGACCTGGACATCCTGACCTTCTTGGGGCGAGGGAGTTCGACGTGTGCCATTCCGCACTTTGCCTCTTCGCCTCCGGATCGTATTCAAACCCCAACTTTCGTCCCCGGTAATGAGGTCATCAAGGAAAGCGGGGTTGTCTTCGCAGGTGTCCAAAAGTTCTTGGCAGGTTTCGACGCGCCTCGCTTTTTGATCGTCAGTTAGCACTTTTGGCACGAGCTTCGCGCACACCTTCCTCATTCCTAAAGACTCCGACACAATTTCGTGAACAACGGTTTTCGTAATGTCTAATGTTTCGGAAATTAAACGGACACTTAGACGACGGTCAGTGTTCAACAAGTCACGCACACGTTTCACATTGTCGTCAGAACTGGAGGTTGATGGCCGTCCAGCGCGGTTCTCGTCGTTGACATCTTCCCGACCTTCTGCGAAGGTCTTGTGCCACCGGAAAATTTGCCTGTCAGAAAGACAATCGACGCCGAAAGCCTTCTTCAACATTGGAATGGTTTCCGCAGCACTCTTCTCCAGTTTCACACAAAACTTGATCGCCATCCGTTGCTCAAGCGAATGTTGCATTTTTTCTTGCACCGGGTCACTGTAACGACTCTCAAAGAACGAGTGATGCGACCGCTACAACGACCGGTAGTCAACTGACGCTTGTTGGATCTTGTTGGCAGATCTCCCCACCACAATCCCAGCACGTTAGGCGCGGGCTGGCGCGTACAGTCTCGGAAAAAAATTCACTGATATTACTTAGTACGTAGTTATATAGTTTAGGTCCTAGGTAAGTATACAATTTTTGACCTACTGTTTTTACCATTTTAGGCGGTATATAGTTCTTCTTACGTGTATCATAGTTATGCTCGTTCCTTTTTAGGTCTGTTTTGTATTGCAAGAAATACAGTTGCCGAGCATCTAGAAGGCCGGTTTTTATATACAAAGCATCGGATGGGTACATAATCTCTCTTTTGTATATTATTTTTAGGATTTTTTTTTGTACGATGTTTAATTTATTTCAATGTGTTTTACTGACACCACCCCATGCCACTATTCCATAGATAATATGAGACTGCACTAATGAGTGATATATTATTTTTAATTGGTTATAATCTAGTAAGTCTCTAAGAATTTTTAATTCATGAATTAGCGAATTCAGTTTTTTAACAATATGATTAATATGTTTGTCCCATTTCAGATTACTGTCTAAAACGACTCAAAGATATTTCATTTCTTTAGTTGATGATATAATGAAATTATTATCAACGGAAAGTGTTTCGAAATGAGGTTTCATATTAATGTTCGTATAAATTGTAAGGAAATATGTTTTATTTGAATTTATGGTAAGTAGTCTGCTATCAAACCATTCCTTGATTAATTTTAAATATTTTCAACATTGTTTTTTAATGTTTCCCATTCGTCTGCAGTGTAAAATATAGCAGTATCGTCAGCATATGTAATTATTTCGCCACTACTCTGTACAGCAAATAAATCATTTATGTAGATGTTAAATAAGATAGGACCTAAAACAGTGCCTTGGGGTACTCCACACTCTACTTCACAATAGTCATTTAAAATATTATTTATTTTTACACATTGTGGTATCTTTAACAGATAAGATTTAAATAGCTCCAAAGCTTTCCCTCTAATGCTCATGTTTTGTAAGACATCTAGAAGTAATACATGGCTAACTGTATCAAAGGCCTTTGAGAGGTCTATAAAAAGACACGTAGGCTTACCTTGGTCCAGAGCAGTGTACATTTTTTCAACTAGTTTTAGTATGGCATCTTGAGTTGAAATTCCTTCTCGAAAGCCATGTTGTTTGTCTGATAAAAGTTTGTATTTATCTAGGTAATTACATAATCTTGCTTTAAGAACTTTTTCAAAGATTTTGGAAAGCTGGTTATGATAAATATCGGTCTATAATTGATAATTTGCTGACGATTGCCACTTTTATATATTGGAAAAATAACACACTTTTTGAAAGAGAATGAAAAATAACCTTCTTCAATACTTTTGTTAATAATATACACTAACTGTTTTACAATTAGGTCTGAGATATGTTTCAAAGTCTCTGATGTCAGGGCATCTATACCGGGAGTTTTTTTATATTTTAAGGATATAATAATATCAGTTATTTCTTTTTGGTCTGTTGGAGCTAAGAATATTGTATTTAAAGTTCTGCTTGATATAGATATCTTATTATCTAGGTTTGGGGGTATCTGTTTAGATAGTTTTTTTCTGGATCAGTCTGGATCAGTCTATATGTGAAGTGAACTGGTTAATATAACATCTAAACTCTAAATTAAAATCTATTTTGTTAATGCTGCGAATGTTATTTTGAAAAATTTTAAATTTTTTTGTATTTTCATTAATTTTGATTATCTCATCACATTCATGGCAAAATGATAATACTTTTTGTTTTAATTTCATCTATCTGAAAATCTTGAATGTATTGGTTCATACTAAATAGTTATATATACATATATGTGTTATTCAGTACATAACTACTATAGAAGAACAATATGGATACAAAATACTAGGACATACATAGTTAAAATTCATTGATTAAATTATTAAAAGAAGATACACACAGTGCAAACAATATATACACAATACGTACACCTGTGTATCATTAATTACTTTTTGGTTTTTCTCCCAACCTTAGGGATGACCCACTTATTACTGGATAGGTAAACGCAATTTTACATGCAGTAAGCCGGTATTTCCGAACTCTAGTAATTAATAATAAAATTTCAGAACTTGACAGTTCTAATAGTAATAATTCAAAACATGCATGATTGATTCCCTTTCATACTTTGAGGACGTTTCTTTTTATCTCGCGATACTTATAATTAAATAAAATATTAGACCGTAGTATTTCACAGTTTTATTAAAACCGTAAAATATTAAATTTAATTGTGGTTAATTTATTTTAGTTTACATTGCGCATGGCGCATCTGACACCCGAAACACACTGGAGTGGACTACTAGTGAGTTAATAGGGAATATAAGCAATCAATAAATATTTTTACTTACGGTATCGATGTGATTCTAAATTTGTTCGGAATACCAGATAACAATTTTTTTCCCGAATATTAATCGCACTAACTGTACACGAATTTTTTACTTTTTTTATGATACCCAGAACTAAACCGAGTCTCGCTTCTGCGGATCTCTGCCAGAGGTATTGTTTTAAACTTGTTACATTTTTTATGTCTCTATTAGGGGAATGACTAGTGATTTTTTGAGGCGATCACCGGTCGCAAGAAGGAAATATAAAAATAATTTATCGGCAATCCATTATTTATATAGGAGATCATCGATTATCCGGTACTGTCTGCGATCACAAGATATTATCTGCGGGCATTAATATGACTTAAATATTTATCGGCTTTCATGTAGGCCGATATTCCGAGGAGATTATCATCTTACCCGCTTCGACTATTTATAAGGTCTCGATGTAATCGAACTGTACGAATAAGTACCCGTCTGTAGATCAATGAGCATCGATGACAGTCTTTTATTAACGATTAAAGTAACAGAAAACGATTCCTTGAATTAATAATTGTTGACACCTTGCTTCGCACGCAACTGCGAAAGAGTTAGATAGTCCAGGAACGCGACAAAAGTTGACACTATAAATATTATTAAGGTGCTCTTTTCGAATTCGAACTTTACCCTCTGCTAATTGGTCGCTTGAGAATAGGGATTGCAATCCGACACCAATTTCAATCCGGTCGGATCCGGCCGAATTTCCATCGATCCGGCCGGATCCGGCTGTATTTGTTCCATAAAAATCATTTTGCTTTTTCATTCCAAAATCAACTGTATAAAAGATAATCCGGTGAATGTATTATAAAGTATGTATAAAAAAAACGGTTATTTCTTATGACATCAACTTTATTTACACTGGAGTGGGTACTGGAACCTTCGGCGTAGAAACAAAAAAATGGACGTGTTCCACGAAACACCGAACTACTACACTTTTTCTCGACGCACGTTTCGCCAACCAAGTTGGCATCTTCAGGAGAAAATTAAAACTGATTTTTAATCTTCTTTTAATCCTTCTCCTGAAGATGCCAACTTGGTTGGCGAAACGCGCGTCGAGAAAAGTGTAGTAGTTCGGTGTTTCGTGGAACACGTCCAGTTTTTTTTATTCACACTGTTATAATTAATCAACATTTACGTATGCAATAAAAATACAGCAATAAAAAATTAGTAGATATAGTGTAACTAGTTAGATTGTAATTATTATATTAGTTTAGTAATAATTAGAAATGACGGGCGGTTAAGTTCAGTTTCACTTACTAGATGGCACAAATAACAACATCAATGCTATCTTGTAATGTAACTTACATTACATTATAAATCCATAAAAAAAATTGTCGTCAAATCTGGCTCTGAAGGAGAGAGATGGAAATAGCGGTTATGTTGAAGCTCAAAATGAAACTTTGTTGTTGTCAAACATTTGACAAGTAGCTGTCAGAATTGTAAAATAACTAATGACTGTCACATAATGTAACAGCCTTGACAATTCAATAAGCTTATAAGATTAAAAAATAGAAATAAGTCTTTTTTTGCTCGTCCAACTTTGATAACTTTTTTTTTTTTTTTGGATGGCTCGTTATAAGTAACTTATATTAATTCTAACTAAACTCAAGCTTATCAACTGAGATCACAATAATTAGGTAATTTAGGGACGCCAGGCAGTTTCATTCTTATAATTATGACACTCACCAAAAATCTGTTTAATCAATGACACAATTGTCACAATAATGAGTGGATAAGCTTCTTTTTTAGCATACTTACTTTAAATTATTATTTTAAGTAAAACAATCATAATAAATTAGTTGGTTTTGAAAAAATTATCTTATAAAACAAATAGTGTTTTATATTTTGTGTAATATGTATAAAATTTTATCATCTTCCAGTCGACTTCTTACAGAGCTACAAATGTAACCAGCGGCTGAGAAGGCACTTTCCGCTTCTACTAGTACACTAGTCGGTTTTATTGTCAACAAATTCATGTTTAATGTATTTTTTTGTAATTTACCGGATCTGGCAGATTGGTGCCGGATCCGATAGATGTCTTATGATGCCGGATCCGCCGGATTACCGGATCCGGTTTTCCGGATTGCAATCCCTACTTGATAGACCCTATTAAAAAACTACCAAATCTAAAGATACTGAAACTCTGAAAAGTTGGCAATAAAGTAACATCGATCCGTTCTATTTAATCAAAATATTTTTAGATAACTGGGACTTCAGTTTATAATATGTCAACTTATTAATTTTAAATGAACCATCCTGTATATTATCATATTTTTTATTCTACAGGAAGTTTTAAAAAAAATTGTATGTATTATAATTTATACCTACATATGTATATCTAATAATTTGTGAAATCCATATTTACAATTTTCGATCCCAAATGCCAAATGGAAGCTTTAAGAAAATTCTCAATATTTCATAAACGATCAATTTGCAACGTGTTTCTGTAAATCCATAGAATATACTTTATTTCGCATCCCACGTCCGTACTTGACTTTTTGGGCCTGCAAATGTTTGTTCTTATTCGTTATGTTCTTCTGTATCAATAAGTCCACCGCAAAAAATAACAATCCCAACATTTTCACAAATTTTTGAGTATTTCAATAACCTTGATATGACAATGAGAGATACCAAGCTAAATCAAATATTTATTTAAACCTCTTCAACGGAACAACATACGTATATTATTCGATACAAAAAAAAAAAACTTTTATAGGTGTGTTGTACCATTTTTTACCAGTGAAAACGAATATATATTTCCACCTTGTATATTCGAGCTATTAGTTTTATACATGGTAACATATTATCCTGATCGCAGTGACCATAACATATTGGTTTAAATTCACTTCTAAGTAGCGTTTCATTTCAAAAACATAGGGACAATTAAATTTAGGAGAGGATATCTTTAAATTACTGCAGTTGTCATAGAATGAATATTCAAAAATAATCCAGACAAAAGATACGTACTTAGTTTTTTAATGCAGTTTACGAATATGAAGAGAAAAAAGTAAATTTCCAATATAGGTATACGAGGGGATGGTAAAAAATATATCTACATATATTTTCACCCCCTAAGTGCCGTTACACACTTATGCGGATGTCCGCGCTCCGCGCTATGCATGCGGTCAGAATTCCATTATCGTAATGGGTACTTACACAGTGACGCGGACGATCCGCACGCGGAGGAGCCGTCCGCGTGGCTCCTCCGCGTTGCGGGTCATCTACGTCTATTAAATCCACAGGGACAGGTGGGTGCATACACAGTTCTGCGGATACCGCACGCGGACAGAAGCAGGAATTATTTCGCCTGCTGAGAACAATAGTGGCGAAACTCAAAAACAGACCTTCTGAGACATTTGTAACTAGTAGTACAATTTTCAAATACAAAATCCCATTTTTTTCAATTTTTTCAGAGTTTCGCCACTATTGCTTCAATGTTTAGATCATTTTTAAGGGTTTGGTGTGACTTAAATACACAATAACAGACCACCATAATCTGTTTCATTTAAAATAAAAGAAATATAATAAAACAAATTAATATTGAACTTGGCTACGAATACCTTTAAAGACTTCTAAAAGGAACAGGTCCTTTATTACCTACTTTAAATAGTCTCACATTGTTTTTTTTTCACAGGAATGTAATCAAAATAGTGAACATTTAAATATAATAAGCTGTGATAGAGCAGCTCTGCAATGTATGATTGACAAATACAATCTTTGTGAAGAACAGTATTAACATTTTTGTCTTTAAAGGACATCTAAAAAAAATTACCTTTGTTGTTTAGATCAGTTCTTTTTGCTGACAAAATTATAAAAGTAGGCAATCATTCAGTTCTTTAGTGGCTATCGACTTCACAAGATAAAATCTTAGATCCAACATAACAAAACGGATTGTCTTAAAAGGTGGAGTAAAATGTAAAACCTTACATATTACCTAGATAATTATTATTCTTGGTGTTACATAAAAACATGTCATGACAAACTGAGTTTCGTCTCTATCGCACACATCGTTGAGACCATTTCTCCTCAACTGTCAAGGCGTATCTACCGCTATCAGCAGGAAATATGTGAAATGACCTTTCGCCTCTATTGCATATGAAAGAGGACCCATTTTGAGGTCCTTTGGTGGGTTTAAGTCAAAATCGCCTTTTTTAAGTTTCGCCATTATTGTTCTCAGCAGGTTATTTATTCGCGACTACAGTCGTGGCGAGAGCGCCGGGAACAAATCCTCCTCCGCATTAGCAACCGCACAAATGTGAAAACATGTAGTTGCGTAATGATACTTATGCGGATGTCCGCGCTCCGCGCTACGCATGCGGTCAGAGTACCCATTATCGTAATGGGTTCTTACAGAGTGACGCGGACTATCCGCACGCGGAGGAGCCGTCCGCATGGCTCCTCCGCGGTGTTGAATCCACAGAGATAGGTGGGTGCACAACACAGTTCTGCGGATACCGCACGTAGTATAGTAGAATTAGGATTTAGCCGAAAAGTAACTGACACTTCACCAAAAAAAAATGCTTTTTTTGTAGAGGAGGCTGAAAATATTGAATATCGTTTTTTGGCAACAATTTAAAATTATTGCTACATTGTTTAAATAATTCGCAAAGGTGCGAAAATCAGGTTTTTTTTTTAAATAAAAAGAGAACCGTAAACTATACAAAAAACTGTTTCAGATAAAAAATGTAACTAGTAAAAAAACCCTACAAAACCCATCAAGAAATTTGCAAATCGGTTAATTTGTTTATCTGCAAAATTGAAAAAAATATTAAAATGGCCCCTTATTTCAATTGTTTATAACTAATTATAATGTAAGCCTTGCGACTTTAAAAGTATTGGAAAATGTAGGTATCGGTGTACTTAAAAAACGCTGAAAATTTCAAATCGATATATTTTTAAGTTTTTGCAAAAAAGTAAATTGTTTATTATTAAAAAAGGTGCTTTCGTAAAACAGCCCTTAATTTTGTTGTAAACATCATAGACTAACGCTTCAAAATGGATTCTCTTCTTGATGAGTTGGACTATCAAGTACATCGAAAAATTAATTGAATTTCACAAATTTAATTGTTTAAAATTGACATTGAAAAGTACGTCCGTTTTAAAGGTATAAACAAATGAAATATCTCGTTCGTTTTTTATCGTACAATGTTGAGACTATAATCATTTTACAGCTGCGATTTTTTCTGCGAATTTAAAAAAAAAATAATACTTCAAGTAACTTGGGAGCCGAGTTTTTTTCCTTTTCTTGCACTCATATCTTATTCAATTTTTTGATTTGATAAGATCAAATCTTGCTCTGTATTATATAAGAATTTCGAAAGTATGTAGTAGTCGGTTTCGTTTACAGCATTATAATAATGTGCATAGTTATTTTAGTAACGCGCGTGGATGCATGAGTGATGACGGCACGGCAGCGGCAACAGTGTGGTTCTCCTGAGCGCACGATAAAAATCGGATTATCTCCGAAACTATACATCGTAGAATGATAATTTTTTTTTAATTTGAGGTAGCTTGTGAAAAAAAATGACTTTGGGAATACTCACAACTTTAATCAAATTAGTCCAAGCGACTTATTTTATATATAATGATATTATTCAACGATTATCATTACCATTACCATTAAACAATTAAATTTGTGAAATTCAATTAATTTTTCGATGTACATGATAGTCCAACTCATCAAGAAGAGAATCAATTTTGAATCGTTACTCTATGGTGTTTATGTTATTTATGTTATGTTTATACATTTTCCAATTCTTTTAAAGTCACAAGGCTTACTTTATAATTAGTCATAAACAATTGAAATAAGGGGCCATTTTGACGGTTTTTTCAATTTTGCAGATAAACAAATTAACCGATTTGCAAATTTCTTGATGGGTTTTTTACTAGTTACATTTTTTATCTGAAACATTTTTTTGTATAGTTTACGGTTCTCTTTTTTATTTAGAAAAAACTTGATTTTCGCACCTTTGCGAATTATTGAAACAATGTAGCAATAATTTTACATTGTTGTCAAAAAACGATATTTAATATTTTCAGCCTCCTCAACAAAAAGCATTTTTTTTGGTGAAGTGTCAGTTACTTTTCGGTTAGGGAAGGAGTTACAAATGGACTAATTCTTACTCTACTAACGCGGACATAAGCAGGGTTTATTAATTCGCGACTACAGTCGTGGCGAGAGCACCGGGAACAATTTCTTCTCCGCGCTAGGCACCGCACAAATGTGAAAACATATAACGGCACTAACAACCCCTTGGACGCGGAGCTGACTTTTTGTCCATTCCAAAATGTAGAGCTAATATAGTGGAACCACAATTTTTTTGAAAGAACTCGATAACTCTTCTTGTTCCAGAAATATAGCAAGAAGATTTTTAGGTGGTAATTTTGAGGGTTAGTTTCACCTCCTTCGACCGTTCATTAGCAGCTAAAAAATGACGTGTCACTTAATCTTAAGTACTTTCCAACCTCCTAAAATTGTATGAGAATCGAAGAGGGACAGTTAGGTCACTTTGCTTGGAAGCTGTGATAGGTAGACGAGAACATGTGACTTAACACTGAGCTCTTACTTAATTGGACTCAACATTTCAACATTTTTTTTATACGCCTGCATTTGAACACAATACTTCGCCCTTTTTTACCCTTTTGCCAGAGGCGCAACAATATGACTAAAACTAATTTCTATCAATTAAATAGTGCGACACTCTCTAAAGTTGAAAGCAATTTTCAACAAAAGGATAATACCTTTCATTTTAGAAATTCACTTACGTTGCTAAATGTGCTGGTATCTATATAAAACAATAATCAGGATCATTCGTAAGTTGAGTCATATTTTTACCAACGTAACAAACATTTTTTTTTTCAATTAATACTTTTTTTATAAAATTCAAAAATAAAAAAATTGCCTTGTTATTAATTTCGAAAGTAGCATTTATCCGGTCCTGCCTTAAAGTTTAAGAGAAGCTTGTGCAGCCCAATTATAAATACAAAAACGTTTAAGGGAAGAAAATGCTAGAAATAAATGGTTCACGATAAAAACGATAAACATTTACAGATAGGCTAGATAAATATACAAACAGGCTAGATAAATGTTATTTTCGAAATTAATAAGTAACGAAAGTAACTTTTTTTATTATATATAAATTACCTTTTTGAGTTTATTGAAAAATGGTATTTGGAAAAAATCCTTGTTGTGAACAGTCATTTCTACACGCCATTAAAAATATGACTCAACTTAGAAATCATTCTGTATATGTAAAATTTTTCATAAAAATATAAAAGCTTTATATAATAGATACATGTTGATGCTTGTAATTAGAGACTCAAATCTCTTAGAATAAAGAAACGGTGTAAAATTGTGGTGAACAATGGATAGAAATCCGGTGCATGTCTAATTTGGTGCGTCTGATTTATATTCAGTTGATCTGGAGGACCAAACTTCAAAATTATTTATTATTTGAATATTTCAAAACCAAAAAAATGCCAACCCTTACGATAATATTTGAAGGTGACTATGTCTATTAAATTATATCAATGAAATACAAATTCCGGCACTATTGAGTAATTAGCAATTTTTTATCCAGGTTAAAAGTGCATTGAATGCAACAGAGGTTATTCTCAATAACAATCGTGGAATTCCACAAGAGTATTACAACGCAAATTTTTAGGTCATTGAATGTATATCGAATTTGTACATTTTAGAATATAAGACGTGAATTATAAAGAGAAGGTATCACACTGAATGATAATAAAAACTTCCTCATAATCTTATTTTCTTTAGTGATTATAATAAAGTTGATAATAACGCAACTACAGGGTTCGGCAGGGAGGTATGGAATTTTTGAAGAGCGTGTCATGTGAGGTGGGGTGAACCTAATGTTTTCCGAATAGATAGTATCTACTCGTTGGCAAATGCCATTTCAGTTACCAGGGAGTCGTGGACTACAGCACATCTCGTGTTTGTTTACATTCAATGAACTGAAAACACATTCACTGAACTGAAAAACTGGACCGTTCTGTGATCCAAACACATCGACGGTTTCAAATTCATTAGCCGAAACTGTATTATTGGTCCTTACTTTTTTCGTGAATACGGACGCACACCTAGCGATGTTACATGACACATTAACCTCAATTCTGTAAACAAGATGGATCAACTTGCCATACATCCAAAGTAACAATGGCTTTTTTAAGGAAACACTTCCCAGGCCATTTGATTTCGTTGGGTGGAGATGTGGAGTGGCCTCCTGGGCCCCCAGACCTGTCACCTTGTGACTATTTTTTATGGGGCTAACTTAAATCTCGAGTATACATAAACAAACCATGTACACTTGAAGCCCTTTCAGAAACAATCACCCGAGAAATGATTCCCCATGAAATGCTTCTAATTAGTGTGGATAATTTCTCGCGCCACCTACAGGAGTGATTAGACAACAACAATTGACGTAATTTTTCGCAAATTACTTTTTTTCTTATGTTCCGCTATGCATCGTTTAATGGCAACATTTCAGCTATGTATTAAAAAAATAAAATTTTTCGTTGGAAAATAAGTGAGACAGTCTTAAAAAAATTCCATACCTCCATGCCGGACCCTGTATTTTATGATTGTACCTATGTATCAAGAACGTTGTTAAACTGTAAACATTTACAAATAAAATATTCCAATCGTTTTTTATGTTGGTCACATGGGTAATTTTATTTTTCAGTTTATTGATATTCCTTAATTACTAGACATTACATAATTGACTGCATTAATTTGCACAGTATGCGAATCTATAAACGAAAATTAGAAAGAGGTAAACTATCTCCTGGTGTTATGCGATGAGTTTTAATAGTCCTAAATGAAGGTAGGAGTACTAATAGCGTAGCGAAATATTTTTGCAATACCACAAAAAACTTTTCATCGTTACGTCGTTCAAGCAAAATCTCAAAATATAGACGATATTGCATTTAATTTGGAACGTGTTGGTTATTTTAATGGTCGACAAACTTTCTCGAAAGCTTATGAAACTTTTTTATCTGAATACTTGAAACTAGCAGCATATATCTAATACGGTTTGATTCCAAAGGAAGTAAGGAAATGCACTGTTCAGTATGGCACTACAAATAATCTTCCTCTTCCAATTTGAAAACCGTATACAACCGCTTGCAGTTAGAAGCTTCACTTGGCGAGTCTGACATCGTTAGTTTCTTCGGGGGAAGTAAGACCATTTCGTAAAGCGGGGTCATGACAAAATGGTACAGGAAAAGGAAGAAAAAACGAAAAAAACGGCTATACTATCTGATACACCAATAAAGGATGCCTTGAAACAAGAAAAAGGGAACCCGAAGATAATGAAAGATAGCTGCAAATTTATTTTCCGTAAAAAATCGGGCAGCCTCATCTACAACTCAGTTTAACACAAATTCTTCATCTTCGGAATTGGAAAATGAAACCGAATGTTTGCTATGCGAGGAGCTGTATTGTAACAGCACCATTGGTGAACATTGGGTTGAAAAAGATGGGCCCACGTTAAATGTACCGGAAAATCTAATATTATCTTTTATACTTGTATCAACTGCGATTCGGATGACGATTTGTAAGCTAAGCTTTATATTATAAATAAAATGATTTATATTTTCCACTCTTATCCCTAGAATATCTAAAAGTAAATATAAGTCAATTAAAGTCCCTTTACTAATGTCAACAAACCCCGCTATAGGAGTTAATTGACTTACTCTACATATTAGTCGAAATTATTTTGTAACTTTCTTATCCGTTTAGCTAGGCATTATGAAAATTAACACGAAAGTTTTAAAATAATTTGGTACAGCACTGCTCATCACAGAAATAATAGTATTTTAACGATAAAAATGTAAAAAGTTAGTCAATTAGCCCCGGTCTCTCCTACCATTACTTATGAATCACCCTGTATAAATTTAATTAGTCTACCCATCATGATATAGTCCAGTAACCTTCAACCATCGCATGACTGTATGCAGATACCGAATGCTCATCCGATGTGACTTGCAAAAGGAAACCACTGTCGCAACGGCTCCACGGAGGTTCCCAGATACGCGCGGGTTTTTGACGTGCCGGCGCTGTCAAATATAAAGTGACAAAATGCTTCCCGTTTTTTATGAACGCAACAGCAGACACAACCACTTAGCGCAACAGAGTAAAAAGTCTGCTTAATTCGTGTTTTTTATTTTGTTTCGCGGTAGCCGACGAAACGGCCATGTTTTTAGTTTGTGGTGTTTCCTGTCTAGTTTTTTAATTTGAAGCAGCAGCGTCGTCGAACTGAGAGATGAGCATGTTGCTAATTAGAACGTTTGGTTTATTCATGGAGAAGGAAACTGAGATCAAATAACAAAGGTTTCTTTTTTACTTTTGTATTGATTGCCAACAGGAAGAAAAGATCTTAATAATAATAATAAATTTGCAAAATACTGGATGGGAAAAAATACTTTCTATATCCGAAAATGCATATCTTTTTTTTCGTCGTAATATGTTTTTGAAGTTCCTATTTTATTAACTACAGAAAAGTGTAAAAAGATACTATCATAGAGGTCCATTTTTTTCGTTGCTTATGGTATTGCGTTGCGTATGATACTTAAAAAAAAGTATCATTATGTTTCATTGTTTGACTTATTTCTATATCTTGACTAAATATGTAGTAGCCATTTTTCGTAACTTCGAATCTTTAAATTAACTAATGCGCGGGTTTGTTTTTTAATTGTAGCGACTTTTCTGTAAATTTTAGTAGACAGTACAAAAAAGCCAAGTAGTTTACCTTGAAATAATTGTTAAAAACACTTGTTGAGCATTAAGGACGGGGATTTTTTGTGCGGAAATTGTAGAAAGAGCTTATCCGATTCATTGACGCAGTACGTCAATGAATTTGCTCCTGAAAAAAAAAAACAAAGAACAATATTTGGATGAATAACAGCAAATTATGGACTGGAGAAATAATAAAGGTGTTAACTGCTTCATGGAAAGAGTTCTACTTGCCTATTTTGAAGAAAAATATAAAATTCAGAAAGCGTCAATGTTGTGATCAACGTACTAAAGTCTACACTAATAATTAATTCACTACGATACGGACGTAGAAAAAAAATGTATGCAACTCGTGACTGAAGTAACCTTTTTTTGCAACTCTTAGTTCGTGAAAAAAAAAACATAATCATTCTTTGCTTTTATTCGATTACTTTATTACAACCCAAAGACTGACCGACGGATTTTTTTTTTCAATCTTACTTGACCCTAATTTCAGCTTTCCTTTTTTATTTGTTTCAAGAATATGAAATTATTACTTTTGAAAATAAAAGTAGGAAGCTTTTGTTTGTCATAATTATTAATATAATGTTTATCAACATAAATCAACACGTACCGTTCAACAAATTTTGAACGGAAAGAGATATGCATTTCGGATTTTCACTTGTTGATTTCAGTTGCAAATAACTTGAAATTTGTTAGCGTTTTAACGTTTTTTCATAACCAACTAGATTGGGCCACCATGTATGTTTTTGTTTAATTTCAATTTACAGGTCGTTCTGAGTGTGAAGATATCAAAATAATCAATTTTATTTAGACATTTTTTTTTCAAAATTTCAATTTTTATTTTAAAATTAAAGTCCTCAAAGCGTGTGTTCGAATACATGCATGTAATCATTTACCGAAATCATTTATGTAAGATTAATTACCATATTATATTTGGTATCATTGAAAAGAGGAATTTTCGAAGATTTTATGTACCTACATATACAGTGTGTCCCAAAAAAGGTGGAAACAGGCCCGCTGAGTCAAAACTATTAGTATTTTCAAAAAAAGTTTCCTACAAAAAAACATTTGCATCATAAAACGCCATCGGCCAGTCAAAACGACGTCGACATTCCTCTACAGGGTGTTTCAGAAATAAGAAAAAACTGTTTCGGTTAAATGGCAACACTGCTTAATTCGCGTCTAATCAAAAGAGGTTATTAAGAAAAGTTGTTCAGAATGCCGAAATATGGCGGTATACGAAAAAATCGACGCGATAATCAAATATTTACGAATTAACGCTGTTGGCCCAATAAGTTGGAAACAGGCCGAGAGGAATGTCGACGTCGTTTTGACTGGCTGATGGTGGTTTATGGTACGAATGTTTTTTGTAGGGAACTTTTTTTGAAAATACCAATAGTTTTGACTCTGAGGGCTTGTTTCCAACTTTTTGGGCCAGCAGCGTTAATTCGTAGACATTTGACTATCACGCCGATTTTTCGTATACCCCCCATACTTCGGCATTCTAAACAACTTGTCTTAATAACTTTATTTGATTAGACGCGAATTAAGCGGTGTTGCCATTTAACCGAAACAGTTTTTTCTGATTTCTGAAACACCCTGTAGAGGAATATCGACGTCATTTTGACTGGCCGATAGCGGTTTATGGTGCGAACGTTTTTTGTAGGAAACTTTTTTTGAAAATACCAATAGTTTTGACTCTGTGGGCTTGTTTCCAATTTTTTGGGCCAGCAGCATTAATTCGTAAACATTTAACTATCACGCCGATTTTTCGTATACCCCCATACTTCGGCATTCTAAACAACTTGTCCTAATAACTTTTTTTGATTAGACGCGAATTAAGCGGTGTTGCCATTTGACCGAAACAGTTTTTTTCTGATTTATGAAACACCCTGTAGAGGAATGTCGATGTCATTTTGACTGGCCGATGGCGGTTTATAGTACGAATGTTTTTTGTAGGAAACTTTTTTTGAAAATACTAATAGTTTCGATTCTGCGGGCCTGTTTCCAACTTTTTGGGACACACTGTATAATGTACCCAGAGTGTGCCCCTGTTATTAAGTATTAGGTATAGGGTGTACCCTTGAAAGTTATTGAGTATACCCTATCTTCGTAGACACCCTGTATACATTACAAAGACAAAATATTACATAAAATCAAATTACAGGGTAGAATTAACTGACACATTTGAACTACAATGTTGACCTAAATTATATTATTTTACAGATTACGTATAAACAATTTTAACAGGCTTGAAATGTTACATTTCCCTTTTAGAATACCCAATATTTAATACTAACTCATATTTATTAAAAATACAGCATGTAAGCTTCAAAAATCTAAAATTAATATAAACGAACAGTGTTTAAAAAGAAAAATCTAATCTAACTGAAAGCAGAAATGATCCTCATCGTTTTTGTTTTGACTTTACAGTATTTTTTTTGCGGTGTTTAAGACGAATACAATAGAATACAGAAATTTTTATTTATCATCTCATATCATCATACACCTATTCGCCGAAAAACTGCGGTTTAGTATTCTAATGATTTTAAAACGCTAATCTTTTGTGTTAAACTTTTCTAATCAAACCGCAATGTAAGCCGAGATCTAATAAATAAATATTAGCTGTTTGGCGTTGCCGGATTATATACCAATGTATATTTTTCCGCGTTTACTCATAATCACTGACGATAACGTGTTGAGGATCGGTTTTTATGGAATTAACACATCCGCGTTGATTATTCTCTTTTTTTAATCATGACCGAATGTATCCGAATGTATGGTTACTGGGAATCGCTTATATTTTACAAGTATTTATTATGGCCTGCCAACTTTTCATATTTTATTGAGTAGCACGTTGATTACGCGGTGACTCACGCTTAATAATAAGTAGGTACTCTCAGAGGTTGATCTTTTAACACCTTCTGCCACAAGAGATTATTTATGTCCATGATATTAGTGTTTCAACTAGTCTTCGTTTGTTTCACGTTCAATCGCCACTCGAAATGTCAAAGCTTAAGATGACACTGTTGT
The DNA here is from genome assembly GCA_029963805.1 of Aromia moschata. Classification (NCBI taxonomy): domain Eukaryota; kingdom Metazoa; phylum Arthropoda; class Insecta; order Coleoptera; family Cerambycidae; genus Aromia; species Aromia moschata. Next base: position 697,164 of record JAPWTK010000039.1, read on the forward strand.
CACTAATTTATAGTCTGGTCTTAAACTCATTTTCAAATCAATACGCAATCTCTGGTAATTCTTCACACCGCCAGAATTAAAATAAATTCTGGTGTAAAACATTTGCCAAGAAAAAAATATTTTTCTTGGCAAAGAGCAGTTTCGAGTTGTTGTTTCTCGACCACTTTAAATTTAATCAAAAATCAGTCAACTTAATCTTGATTTACAAGATGCTAGTAGTACTAGAAGTTAGTCATAATCTCAATTATTGACGAAAAAATTCGTATTTCTAAGAACAGATAATATTAGAATCTAATGCACTAATCTACATGTTTTGTTTAATAATATCAAGTATACATATATAGTCCAGTAGGCAGGGAGCTAAAATCATCAAAAAGTATTCTTGCTATCTGCAGGTCAGGTTTTTACGGATGCCCATGTATTTTTTCCCGTAGAATACAATGAGTGTGGTCCGTAGAGCAGCATCCGTGTGGAACATTGTTTAAATAAACAATTTCTGCAAAAATTTTCATATTTTCGCATATAACTTCGTTCCTGTGCATTTCCGGTATATAAGGTACTATTAAGAAAACTTTTCCCTATTAAATTTATAAAATTTTAAGCCCAACCGGGAGTTTCTAAGTGCAATTGTTAACTAACAATTGCCTAATAAAGCTGAAATATGCTTATTTTTAATTATTTATTTATTCGAAAAGTTAAGCAATTATCAGGCTGAAATTTCTTGAAAAAGTAGCTGAGTATCCCGAAAATTTCAGCTCGATCGGTTAACAATTTTACAAGTAATTAAAGATCGAATTTTTCGAGAAGCCTTAATTAACAATACTGCCATTTCTTATTTTATTTATGTCCTAGGACTTCTGAGAGCTTTTATTTTCAAGATATTTAGTCCAGAATCCCGAGATTTTCCGACGATAGATAGATTAATGTGACAACGATAGATGATTAATGACGTCGCGTCAAAAAAGGTGGTCGCATATAAAACTCTATAAAACTGGTCCATTTCAATATTTTTAAGAATCTCAAAAACTACTCAGTAAATAAAGAAATGGCTGTATTGTTAATTAAAGCTTCTCGAAAAATTCGATCGTTAATTACTTGTAAAATTGTTAACCGATCGAGCTGAAATTTTCAAGGTAACTTCTAGTTACAAATAGCTACCCTTTCAAGAAATTCAGCCTGATAATTGCTTAACGTTTCGAATAAATAAATAATTAAAAATAAGCACTTGTTCACCTTTATTAGCCAATTGTTAGTTAACAATTGCACTTAGAGACTTCCGGTTGGGCTTACACTTTTCTAAATTTAATAAGGAAAATTTTTCTTAATCGTACCTTATATACCGAAAATGCACAGGAACGGAGTTATATGCGAAAATATGAAAATTTTCGCATAAATTGTTTATTTAAACAATGTTCCACACGGATGCTGTTCTACGGACCCCGCTCATTGTATTCTACGGGAAAAATACATGGGAATCCGTAAAAACCTGCCCTGCAGGTGGCAAGAATACATAAAACTCCCTGCCTACTGGACTAATAGCCCAAGATCCTACCTTATGATTTCTATTTTATAATTTTTCCTATAATTGTTTTTTTTCATATTACAGAATGCAGTATGTCGGGAATTAAAGGTCTTGTATTTAACTAAAGAACCCAGGGCACCTCATTTATTACGGCTGCGAGTACAGGTAGATAATGAAATATTTCTTTAATTAGGTACCTCTTTAATAAGGAGTTTTTTTTTCAATTTTTCTATCGAACCGTCATTCGGACAAAAGGAGTTATTTAGCGCCCGGAAATGTGTCCGGCAACGCAGGATCGGCACTATAAAACGCTATGATAATTAAAGTATAAACCGAAGATATTTTTTTAAGCGCCTTGTACATTATATACGCATGTATTTCTTGCCCGTGCTACATACAGAATTGACCCCTTCCCTAATACTCTCCAGAGCCCGCGTAGTGCCGCGTATGCGCAGTAATAAGTTATCATCTTTCCAGTCGTCGCGGGAACGCGGGAGGTTCTTATGCACTTTATCTCACGTGACAGCAAACATTCCGAAGCCTATAACGAATGAAAATTATCTCGCCCAACCGCGCAACGGCCGGTTTTCAGGGAAACGACAGTGCGTAGCGTGGTTTTCGGGGAAATTGAACAAAAAATACTAAACTTTTGCATTGCAAAAAACTCATTTACTTTTCATCGCATTGCATTTATTTTTTACATAGCGACCCGAACGGATGGACGGTCCCACTCAAGAAGAGACCGTCGAAAGAGTTCGCGCTGTACCGACAGGATTCTAATGGTTTTGATCCTATTTGTGATTTTTTTCCTGACGTTTGAACGTCTCGTCCGACTTTCTAGCTTTAAAATTGTCAAAATCATTTTGAAAATACGGAAACGGACTTCCAGATGGACGTCCTGGTTTCGGAATATCACATGGAGTGACAAGTGTCAAGTTCTGTATAAATCTTGTATAAGTGGCTCCCAAGGAATGTGACAGACTGGCATGTGGCAACTCAGTTTTTAATTACTTCTACATTCTTGAATAGTTTCCTTTGCAACTGCGCTGTATTTGATAAGCAATGACATTTTTCTTCACCATATTATAGAATATACGAGGTGTGTACAGTAAGTAATGGCAACGTAGCGCCCGATCTAGCAAAACTGCGGAGAATGGACTTGGAAGGCCGGTAGGTTAACATCTAATGCAACTTCAGTACAAGTTTGAACTTATTAGAGTCATTTGTTTGTTCTTTGTGACTGTTTTCGTAACCGGTTATTTCTAATGCGCTTTAAGAATGAGTGACGTGAGTTTAATTTTGAGCAACGGTGTGCTATCAGGTTTTGCTTCAGACTTGAATGCTCGGGGAAGAGTTAATCATACCATTTTCAGATCACTATATTGTGTTCATCAGATTTTGACTAGCGAATTGGGGATGGGAAAAATCTGCGCAAAAATGGTTCCAAAAAAAAAACATTTCGCAGGAACAAAAGGACATAAGGTGTCTTGACTTTTTGGAATCGATTGAAAATGATCGTCATTACTGGCGATGAGACTTGGGTGTTTGAGTACGACCCGAAAACCAAGCGCCAAAGCATGGAAGGGCACACTTCAAGCTCTCCAAAAAGTAAGAATGAGTAAGTCGAAGATCAAATGCATGATGATTTGCTTTTTGATAGCCAGGGAATTGTTCACAAAGAGTTTGTCCCTCCAGGCTAAACAGTAAATCAACACTTTTACAGAGAGGTTCTTGAAAAACTTCGAAAATGGGTCATGCGTGTGAGACCAAACATCAAGAAAACTGGATGTTGTATCACGACAATGCGCCTTGTCTCGCAGCCATTTCAGTAAACGAGTTTATAGATAGTAAAAACATTCATGTGGCTCCTCAGTCTCCTTATTCGTCTGACTTGAGTCCTTGTGACTTTTTTCTCTTCCCGAGATTGAAAAATCACCTTAAGGGACGTCATTTTGGGACCGTAGAAAACATTCAAACGGCCGTAACCGGCCAGCTGAAGGCTATTCGAGTGTATCAGTTCTAGCCCTGCCATGAGGAACGGAAGAACCATCTCCAACGCTGTGTGGCGTTCCAAGGAAGTTTTTTGAGGGAAACAATACTGAATTGTAATTCTATTCGAATAAAAAAAATTATAAACGTTAAAAAAAATCAGTCTCATTACTTAATTTACACACTTCGTAAGATGATGAAGGCAAATTTTCGAAATATATAATTAACGAAATTTCCGGTACTTGCGGCAGTAATAAATGAGGCACCATTATCTCTTTGATTAAACATATACATATGTACATGGCCTTTAATCTCCGACACATCCCATTCTACAATATTATGAAGACAGAAATCATGCGGTCGGATCTCGTATAATATATATATATATATGTATTTTATTTTGAACTGAACTGACTGAACTGACTTTTTTGCAACGTATGATTTGATGACTAAACCGAGGGACTGTTTGTAATATCTTCAGCATACGACAGTCGAAATATTCCAGAGTTGAACCCAACACCTATTGTGTATACTAAATTGTTACGAATTTGTATTTATGTATGAAATTGTTATTATATTTAGTTGCAATGTTTACAATTGCATCATTGAACAGATTTTATAATATTTCAAGTTGTAATTTGCAATGAGCTCAATATACAACACCGTATGTATAGTTAAAAAAATACAGACGACACACGTCTTATTTATGACTTATAGCCTGTTCTGTTATGTTATGGTGACAGTGATACACATAACTAGTTTTAATGCATTGAAGTGGTGCTTGGAGAATAAAGCGCATGTAATAAGGGCATTCCTGCAGCGTATAACAACTGCAAGTTGTTTTACAAGGTATGTAATTAATTAGAGAATTTACTCCTTTTGCTTGACAGTATTTGAGTTTAGTGTAAGCATGTGAAATTATTAGGTACCTATTATAAATTATAATCTTATACACTTTCTAAATAACAAAATATCACATTTGTTTTATTGACACATTTATACAGCACTCATGGTTGTTTTACTAATTACTTACTAGGTTAAGATGCTAACATTTTATAGCTACATATACTGTATGAATTTTATACTTGAAGTTTTACTTGTATGCCCTTTTCTTTATTATAATTGGTCTAATTTGTTAAAGAAAGTCAGATTTACCACTGGCATATTTTATAATTATAAAGATGAAAACATCGGGTTAAGATGAAAATTTGGACTTGCCATTTGACTCGGATTATACATATGTAAATCCAAAATATTATTCCAAGTATTTTTTAAAATAATCTATTTTTTTTAAATTTATAATACTAATGCTATAATATTATTCTAGAGCTAATATTTGTAATGAAGACTCTTTCCATATTATTTAGAACTCACTGTATATATTTTAAATTTTCGCAAATATTTAAGAAGAAAACTAATTGATATTTTTCCAAAATCGAGCATTGCAACATAGACCGCAACATGCACCGTCACCGTGAGGTAAACAAGGTTTCAACAACGAGCTAAATATCATGCAGTCAAACAAAATACTTTTATCTATTATCTGTTCTGTTCGGTTCTACTATCAACAACAAAATACTTATAAATTAAAAATATATTTTTCTGTATATGTCGCAGACAAACATTGAATGCGAAATATTTAAGATTTTGCAAATTAAGATCAAGCTCATTAAGGAATAATTTTTAGCTTTATTCAAATTTTTTTTCAAAAACAAAATGATGTAATAGAATTAAGATTGACTATGACACTGATGCCTAATATTACTTGTGGCCGATAATTATGAAAATACTTGCTTCATATGAATTTTAAGGTTACGTTTTTTTTATAATTTTAATTTCATGGAGAAAACAAGTAACGGCATCGTGTTTAGCAGGTCAAAATCCTTTGGAAGAGCCTATTTAATTTTGAATTTTGAACGTTTCCGGAACATAGATTCTGGAAATTCTTGTAAAATCACTTAAATAAAATAATAATTCCGCCATCTATAGTAATGCTTTTTTTATTATTATTTTTACTATTGATTGTTGTAGGTTTTGATTTACTGAACACGTTAGTCATTGTTGATAATGTTCATTTTACCCAATCTAGTTTCGTTGCCGAGCTATGAAGGCCTCGTTATAGGCCAAAAAAGTTTTTTTTTTGCAGTTTTAGGTTAGGTTTTCTGAAAATTGTGACGTGATAGGATAAATTATATGACGCTATTATTTTCATGCTGGACAAAAAAAACCTTCAGAATCACCTATTAGGGTTCAAAAATTCATGCAGGTCTGTGTAATAGGTAGAGTCACATTACGAGTATATTCAACATTTTGTATACCTATCTACAATATACAGGGTGTTTATAAAAGACGCTGCAATATTTAAGCGGGTGATTGCCCAGGACATTCTATAAAAAAAGTTCATATAAACATAAGTCCGCAAACGCTTCGTTACAGATGTTGAAGTTTAATTTTAAAAACAGTAAAAATTAGTCACTGCTGTACATTCTTTTATCAATAAACTTGGTTAAAGTGCCCCCTGACTTAATAATTTTAATATTCTAAAATCGTCCCCTTAATATTTTTACAAACAACAAACAATAATTTGAATTTCTAAATTAAAACAGCGTCGGACTTAGGCGCGTACTAAAATGGTTTTTATTTTTTTACTCAAAAACAGTGCGTCGTACAATAAAATCTGAAGAAAGCTTTTTTCATCATATTTGAACATGGAATTGAAAAATAGTTTTTATTTTTAGAAAAACCAGCGGCGTCCTATTTTTTCCTTTAAAAATAGCCAGTGACATGCCGATACGCGCGCCACTGGTAAGACTATAAAATAATTTTGTATTGCAAAGTATACGTCTCCCATAGCTATTGACATGCTTAAAATTTAATTATAATATCTCAAACGGTTTTGGAGAAATCTAATTTTTACTGTTTTTAAAATTAAACTTCAACATATTGTAGACCGGTAACGAAGCGTTTGCGGACTTCTGTTTATAGGAATTTTTTTTATAGAATGATCTGGGTAATCACCCCATTAAATATTGCCGCGTCTTTTTTAAACACCCTGTATAGGTACAATACAAAAAATGTATGCTAATGCAGCACTTAAATGTGCTTGATTACCACAAAACCAAAAAAAAGAAAACGTGATGAAAGCTAAAAAATAATATTGTTAAAATATATAAATATTCGTAGTTCAGAGTAAAACAGATATAATAGGAAGGTGTAAAGTCTGACGAAAGTGAGTAGTTACGTAGCATTGCACTAGCCTGTTTAGTCGGACCGTGACCGTATTCTCCACAAGTTCATTGTCAGGTTCAGGCAACTACCATATGCCGCTCTAATAAAGTTAATTGCTATAAAACGCAGTGTTGTAACTACCGGCAGGACTTACAAGAATACAGAATTTCGCTAGATTATCATAACTGAGAAACATTAGAAGCCAAGAGGCCCTTTTAATAGTTTGTTCACCCAACCTATGTTATAATTAAGGCTAGAGAAAGTATGGTGTCACACAGAGCCAGCACTATACAAATCTATGATAATTAAGGTATAAACCGTATTTTTTAAGGGCATGTTTCTTGCCCCTGTATATCCACGCCACTGTCCATCTCCAAGTCTTCGCGGGAACCCGGGATTTCGTAATACACTGTTTCCGTAAGACGGCGAGCTATTCCGATAGCGACCTGCCGATGGGATAAACTGGTCGACCGCCGCACTGAAAACAATTTTTTGTCAAGAGTTAGTCACTCGAAAATTCGTGTACTGTATTTACATATTACCTGATTTTGTGTAGATTTTTGCAATAATGGCACAGTCGACCATTTGTGAATAGACTTAAAAAGATAATTGAAAATTACACGGATTTTACAACAGATGGATCACATATTTTGTGTATTCCTTGCAATCGTCGTTATATATTTCATGATCGCCGAGAGTGTAAAAGACATTTAGGTACATTCGAATATCCATAAAAAAAATATAAACCGTACGGTTAGAAAAGAGGAATTTCGGTTTGATTTGTGCATAATGTTTTGCACATGTAGCCTTGCGTGGAACGTGGTCGATAGTATTTGCTTTAGACATTTTTTTTGCACAATATGTATCCGATTTTCTATTGCCTAGTAATGATACAAACAACTATGCGAAATTCATGAAAATCATATGCGTCTTGTGTTGTCCTCAATGTCCATTTGTGACTTCAGTAATGTGGACTTGACTTTGAACTTCAGTAGATGTGGAACGATAATTTTCCCTACAACCATATATACAGGCCAAACGCTCACGTTTAACGAGAATAAATGCAGAAAGACTACTGGTCGTGGCAACGCACGCTCAAGCAATGAGGACAGTCGGTGTCTCTGAGTGACGCAAGCAATAGGTAGGTACACACATTGTTAACACTTTTTTAGTCCTGTATTTTTGATCTCTCATATGTCATTTGAGTCCGGCCTGCGTTACAGCACACGTTAGGAACCCTAGTTATAATTGTTCTTTATTTTTCAAAAAGGAAAAATATAACACTTTTGTGGAACTTTATGTTAACTAAATCCTCATTGAAACAACTCAGTAATTGAAAATTATTTTTCAATTAGTTTTTCCTTTCGCGTCAAAAGAAAATTGAATGTCTTCCTTTGAGAAGACAAAATACAATTTTCGTATGTCGCGTACCTTTTGTCGATCATCATGTGTAATAAGATATATACCTATATTATATAGGTGGACATATGAAATACAACAGGATTCTCGATACAACAGCAGAAACGATTATCTAGAGAACTTTTCCGCATTCTTAAGTACTGAAACCAAAAAAATAGGTAGTGACTCATTAATATAAAGTCGATAGTGACAGACGACAGACAGGATTGAAATCCGATAAAGCGCAAGCGGTAAACAAACGGTTTCGTAAATTGCTTGAAGCATAATAAGATTGAAATTTACCAAAACTAGCTCGAATTACACGGAAGCTCTAACCACCGAGGCTCGAACTATCGCAACTGTATTTTACTTTTCCTTTTAATTCTTTCCTGGAATGCATACTGGAAACTTCGGCGTAGAAACAAAAAAACTGGACGTTTTCCAAGAAACACCGAACTACTATACTTTTCTCGACGCGCGTTTCGCCAACTAAGTTGGCATCTTCATCAGTTTTAATCTTCTCCTGAAGATGCCAACTTAGTTAGCGAAACGCGCATCGAGAAAATTATATTAGTTCGGTGTTTCTTGAAATCGTCCAGTTTTTTTTATTCTTTAATCGTTTAAGATACACACTAGTCTAATTTTGTTAGGCCGGTACTGCTGAAGTTTTTTTCTATATGGCTCGATACTTCGTTATTCTTGGACAGAGTGAGCAAAGCAGTGCTGTTAATTACGAAATACACTTAACGAGTGTCTTGGATATCCTGACTTGTGCACTAGTTAAGTACAATTTTCCCGTTCGTCTCATAGGTATAAGTTCCTCGATTCTGTTTCCAACTCCTAATGAGTCAACAATCCATTTCACAGATCTTTCGACGCTACGCCACCGTGAGTTATTGCTTAGCATCTGAATTAGCATATTTAACGGTCTCATGTGTATATTGTGATACATTTAAATTTCGTAAAAGTATAAATGAATGCGTTCCGAGGCGATATAAATGTACCGTTGCGGTGGTTTGCGTTAGGCGGAAATTTAGATACTGGTACCATCTGCATCCGGCATTTAGGTATATCAACCAACACGTGCCCAATATACGATTAATTCATAAATAAAAAGTAACAATATCTTTAACATTATTTTACTTTAATTATAGCACTGTCTAGCACTGTATAAAAAAAATACACAATATGTTACTCTGGGATTTCCGTTTTTTATCGGAACTGGATGGTAACTTTTTATATTCCACCCATATCATATTTCAGTTTTCAGAACTCTTTACATATTTTTCACTAGAAAAATTAAGGCCACATTTAAATATCGCTCTACGAGCACGGAAATTTGTGCTACAACGCAGGGCTCAACACTATAAAACTCTATGATAATGAAAGTATAAACCGTATTTTTAAGCGCCTTATAAATTATATACGTGTGTATTCCTTACCCCTGCACACCCACGCCACTGACCGATCCTTCTCGATGTCCCGGGACTCACGTCTGCGCTGTAGTACGCCGATCTCATGTGGAAACGCTGGATAGGTAAATGAAGATTTACATGCGGGATTTCCGAATTCTAGTCATTAGTATGTGTGCCCTCTAAAAGACTCGTTGGTTAAAGCAGCCAACTTTGTTGAACACACCAGCATATGTCAAGTCCCATTTAAGCAATCTAGAGAAAAATACTCCACGCGTCACTTTCATAGTTAAATAGTTGATAAAAATTCTATTCAGAGAGCCAGTTTGTGATAGTTTCCAACTGTCGGAAGTAGTTGTCTGTCTGAGATTTGTAGTAAATGAAAGGAGTTAAAAAATCAAACACAACTGGTCTAGTATTTCTGTGCCACTCTGTGTTCTCATAGATAGAAGATTCTTAATTCCCACAGATTTCTGTAGGTAAATTCTAACCGTACTTACCTAATTAAAAAAAAAAACTAATAATTTTAATGATTGTGATTATTCCAGTTTTCTTTTTGAATTTTAATTTAATTTGACAGAAACTTAAATCCTTCCTTCGACTTTTGAACTGCGCTCTACTGCACCAATTAATACAATTAAAAAAAGTCTTCCAACTTTTCTAGGTTTCGAAGTTTTTCAATCATAACAGTATCATAATTCATTTACTCCAAGTCAGTAAATATTACCTATGGATATATCGTACATAATGCTCACAAACCCAACAAGATTAAAAAAAAAACTTCTAACTGTGTCATAATGTAATTTATACAGCTGTAAATTGTATAGTGTCTTTTTGTCAATATAAATATATTATTTATTATCAAGCACCCGCATGGGTAACTTATGAAGTGGAAATATGCAAAATATGCATAGGTTTATAACATAGTAAACAGCGGTAACAGATAGTACGAACTAGTGCAATTCTTTATGAATTGCACTAGTTTAAGAAGGAAAATTTTTTTTTTATAAAATAATATGTATGTATTTATTACATTTTATTTTCATATACAGTTTTTTTATATATATATATATATATAATCCTTCAGAGAATATTGCATATTTTTTTTTTTTTATATATATATATATATATATATATATATTATATATTTTTCAATATATATATATATATATATATATATATATATATATATTATAAACATTTATATTTATAAATTTAGTACATTAAATTAGTGGTGTTTAAATATATTAAGTCAATTTTTGACAAAAATGGGTATACTATCCGAAAATTCTATTCCGAAATCCTATTTTCAACCGCAATCTATCAGATCGTGCTAAAATATTATTATGAATATTATTATGAATTCGCTTAATCCATGTAGTAAAATTATGTATTAGTTTTCAGCAATGTAGCAATCCCCTAAATATTTCTACCATATACTAGAATAGGTAATAGTGTTTTCAAGTGCCAACAACTTTGCAGTATATGAAGTTCATTCGGAGAACACAAAATGATACTGGATTTTAAGAAGAAGACTGTGCACCATAAGAAACTAAAAACTCAGCCCCGGGACCAAAAAGTTACCTTTTCGATTTCAAAGCTATAAATCTTATTCATGATTTAAGTAAATTAGGCATTTTAAAAGCATTTGAATTTATTAACGGTGGTGTATTGTATTCATTTAGACTTGTGCATCCTAAGAATCAAAACTATTTATTTTCCTAAAGTCCTTCTATTTTTAATTGAAAATGATAAATACGTCTGGGAAACAAAAAAAACCGGTGCAAGTTTATTATTCCATGGGCGTGCATATATCTTTTATAAATTCGAAAATTGTGAAATATTTTTTTTCATTCAAATCAATATAGGATATTAAAATTAGCCTGCATACAAAACTCTTAATATTTGTAATATAATTTGCTGTAAATAATGCTCATTTAGCCAGACAATCTCAAAAAATTGTCTGTGATAATAAACCTAGCTGAAATACACGTCACTGGCGCCTTAAACGCGTAGAATTTCTAAAGTCGTAAATCATTTTAACGACGTCGTAAAAAATTTATGGCACAGTGGACCCAATAAGTATTTGGATGTATTACATATAAAGCAATACAATAGTATAATGGTCGGCATTCGCGGCATCGCGTTGCCGGCTCTTCAAAAATTTTTTAAGTATAGTAACATATACATATAAAAAAATTTTCCAGCAATTTTAAACGCTTTATTTTAATGCTAACTAATAAATTTATATCAAGGAATTTTTTTTTTTAATTTAGACGAGGACAAGGAGCTTAGAAAATTTCAACCTTTTTTTCTACCTATTTTCAATTTAGAATGGAAATACAGTACATCTTCCAAACTAGCTTGGAAAGAAAGCATCATTTCAATATTTACTGCGGTGGGCTGATACGATACATTATTTAAAGATAATATTAATTCTAGTAATACACCACAAGCAGCGTGTCCGCCTCGAAAAAATAATTGTGAATATTTAGGGTCTAATTTGAATTTCCTTGTTTGTTCTTATGATACCTTCAGTAATTTTTTTGCCTTATTTTAAGGAAATTTAAATTTACTTAACAAAAACGCTAGTAGATGTACGGTTCTATTAATCGTGTATATCTAGTATTGTATCTAGTACCACTTGTACGAAAATTTAACAATTTCATTTTACAAATAATCTAACAAGCCTTGCACTTTCGATAATGTGATAGTGATAACTTTAATGAGTAAAGTAGAACTTTTCGTTTTGTCACCGACATAAAGAGAGATTATTATTGTCTATTTTCATTGAAAACAAATAATACATTTAATTCAGACATTCAGACAATAACATTCCGATAATACACTTGAGACTAAAATCATCCAGTGGACGATTTGATGTTTATCATCTACAAAAAAAAACGATATACGTACAAATAAGACGTCAAATGACGTCAATTTACTTATTTTCTATAAACCTTTAATATTATAAAGCTGTTGTCTACGGAAACAGCACTTACACCTCCAGTTTTTCCATACTATGCTATATTGTAAATCTCAAGGTTATTACGACATATTAACCTTTAGACTACCGGCATTTTTTCCTTATAAATGGATATTTTTGAGGGTCAAAGTTTATATATATAAACATCTAATACATCTAGAGTAGTTGCCGAGGTCACGGGTGGCTCATATATGACCGGCTGGCAACGGTCGGGTCAATGTTAAACATTTTCAGATTGTGTAAATTACTATATATTTATTTTTAACCGAATGTGCTTGATATTATAATGTAATAAGCTACCAAAAACACTCTAAAATATATTTAGTCACCAATAAAATAACTCAAAAACGTGAAAAAAGCGATCAGTTACACTGAAATAATATTTTTTTCTTTATTCATACTTATGTATTTATATAGTTATAGGTAGAAATTCAATGTTTTGCATTCGAATTCAATAGAACACATTATGTTCAAGTATTGCTAAAAACAAATATTATATATCCTAAATACAGTAATTAAAGTAAAAAACTAATAATTATTCTATGTAAAAAAATTTAATTTTAAATAACCGATAAAAAGTCAATAACCGTTCAATAAAGAATTTTGAAAATGTCACCCCTTTCGCTAGGGGTTGTTTCGGCATCTCAATCAATTGCGGAAAATTTTAGAATACATTTTACAGATTTTACAGCGTGCTTCCGAAAAAAAAATCGTATAAAAAAGTCAATACCCACCTAATAACGAATTTTTTGAAAATTTCCCCCTCTCGCTAGGGGTAGTTTCGGAATCTCAATCAATTGCGCACAATTTTAGGATAAATTTTACAGATTTTACAGGCTATTTACTAAAAAAATTCAGTAAAAAGTTCAATAACGAATACAAGTTCAATAACGAGTTTTTAAATATTTCACCCCCTTGCTAGGGGTAGTTTGAGTACCTTGATCGACTAGAAAGAATTTCAGTTGTATCCTTTAGAGATCAGAGAGCCTATTAAATGGGAAAAATTCACTATAATATCTTTATTCATCTCTAAAACTATTATTTTATTACTGTCCCATATATGATCCAGCCGGCAGTATAAAGGTTAAAGACGGTGATATTTGAATTTGTTTAGCAAAAAATACAATAAACCTTATGCACGATTATATTAGTAATTATAAGTAATAATATTGTAAAACAAACATGAAAAGGAAAATCATGAAAGAAAGTTATCCCAATTAACTCCTCGTCCTTTTAACCAAAGCTCGTCAAAATTAGCGTAACACTTTTTAGATTAGATCCATTTGAGTTCTATTCGAATTAAAGACATGCGGTTTTTAATTTTCGGTAGCCTATAGGGTTGGTTTTAATGCCCCGAAGTCGCTATGCTGTGAATTAAATGGTTCGCTGTCCACACCCAAATCCAATCAGCAATGTTAGAGATCTACAGGATCGGCTAAGAGGGACGTTGTCCGGTAAAAACTTTATCCCGGCAGACATTAAGACCTCCTCAACAAATTCGGTGTATTTTGTTGCTATCCGATCTCTTCAACCCATTTCCAGACCCCTCCAAGCCACCCCCTTTGCATTTACGCAGGGTTTTGCGTGGTTTGACCTCTGTTGGTTGATCCTAATGCTGCCTAATAAACTGGTAATGGTAAATGGTGTGGGGTGCCATAACTCATTTTCACCCTTTGACAACTCAAGCACCTCGCCAGTTGAAAGTTGTTGCAGGTGGCACCAAAATCAGTGGACAACAAAATGTAAGTACTTTTATCATGTTTATCTGTTATCACAAATTAATCTGTTATTTTTTGCCACTGATGAATATATTGATAAATAAAAACATAACACAATAAACGCTTAGCTTTCAATTATACCTTACTCATCGTCTAATAATTGTACGATTATATATTATTCCTAATGAAAATATAATATCACAAGATTGATTTATCATTTGTGCATATGTTATTCTTTTAACGCAGAGGGTATATGCTACTTTCAGTTCCCCGCTAAGAACTCTACGTTAAATAAACAACAAAGATAATTACCATATTGTTGGTAACAGTCCCCACCACTACAGAAAAAAAAACAGTGCAGTTTGGCGGACGGATATGATAGGCATCATTCGGCTTTACGCTTCGATGCTTGCAATTTATGCTGAGCTATAACATTAAAAAAGACATTTTATTGGAATCCGTTCGCCTCCAAAGAAGCTAGTATGTTTTTAATTATCCAGTAAATGATAATACTAATTAGGTCACGGCTATCAAAGATATCCAAAAAGCTACGGGAAACATAACATAACTTTTCTATACGTTTTTTAATTTTAGGTTGTTTGCTAAAAACCATAGTGCAATGTATGTATCTCAAATTAAACTGAATAAATTAATTCAGTTTTAGTTGAGTCAAATAGTAGCGTCAAGCGTGGTGTATCTTCTATTTTCTTAAAAGAGAGACAGACAGTCAGAGACAGTCAGACAAAAAGAAAATATCTTCACTTGATCTTCTTGATTAAAGCATCGACGTTTGATAACAGTACCTACAGTACCCAAGCATAGTAATATGCAATAATATTATTATCAATAATTATTATATTTATCGAAAAAAAAAATACCAGAAGCGTACACTGAGGAACGACGTCAAAGATATAGGAAATGTGGATCGACAGGCGAAATTATAGGAACACTTAATAGGAAGATGTTCTACATTAGCAGAGTAAGCATATTTTGGTAGGCTTAATCAACTTCCGAAGATGGGCCACCAACAACTGGCACAAGCATGGCCTGTTGAAAAGGCTCCGCCATACTATTAAATACACTCCTAAAGTTGTGTTGCAATCAGACATAGCAGTGTGTACTGAAATAGGCTAGTTATCACTAAAGTCGAGAAATTGCGGCCCTAACAAAACCATAATAGGCAGTAGTGACGGTTGGTCGAATACAAAATTCTCTTATTTTCGTAAGGAAACATGGGACTCATATCATATTTTGAGGAGTGATTTTTACATCCCAATAGTATGACAAGTATAATAACACATAAAAAACTTCAATGTAACTTGCAAAAAAATCTAAAAATCGCTTGCCACCAAAAAATTTTGGTAACGACTTGAAAAATGTTTGTGAACTTTTCCACATTCACTAAATCCTAAATGCTATGAAATGCATAGCGTATATTTAACAGAAACTTTATTGGATTCAGTAAAAAAAATGTTTTAAAAACATTGTGAAATGACTATATGACTATGTTTAAGAGAATCCGACAATTATTACTATTACTATGAAGAGTGTGCAACAGCGGGACTTTCTGTTAATATGCAGCTTTGTATTTTATAAATCACAATGCAGAATGTTACATTAGCGTGCAGTTGTAACTAGGTGGGTTATGGTTATTGTAAGTTACGGTTAATGTAAGGGTGTACGTATATATATTTATGACTTTATGATGATGATAGAGAAACAACATCAACTATCCAACTACCTAAACAATTAACACTTGAACAATTTGTTTCTACGTTGAAGGTTCCAATTCTCCTTCTGTACAATAATATACCCGTAATCATATGATTAGTAAGCAAAATTGCAACATATTATATTCATGTATCTCGTTTTTATTCAGGATTGACAACCAACCTGACATTATCCACGCCTAGGATTTGAAGGTCAATCTACTACAATAGAAGACAATTTATGGCAGTTAGCTCTTCTCTGTTTGTTGTGCAGCTGTTCAGATCAGCTTCAGCTAAGCCTATCTTGAGAATCTGTTCGTGCAGGCTCCATCACCAATCCTCTAGCGTATGTATATGCATCCGGAGTTCAACATGTTTGAACAGTGTCATAATTTTGGGTTTCTCAACTTGCTGAACTAATCACAAAAAAAAACATCTACATCTGCTGGTCTACCAAATGCACTAATGCCTATAGGGAATACATACAGCCATTCTGACGGGCTGGGGATATCTTAATTATAACGGAGCGCCTACTGAAATTCCTCAGAATGTTGAGATACTCGTTCAAAGCAATGAAGTGTGCCAATTATTTTATCGAACAAATATCACTGAGATGAATGTTTTGTATCGATGGCATTCGGTATGACGTATGGTGTAGATGCCTGCTTTGGCGATGCAGGTGATCCAGTCATCGTTAATGATCGAGTATATAGACAGGATATGGATACCTTGGGGGAGAGGGTCCTATGTTTAAAATATAGTGTAGGTCCTATGCTTCCTTACGAGCCTAGGATCAGAGCCTAGGATCATGGGGCGTGAGTCAACTACTATAGACCAAAATCCATGGCAGTTAGCTTCAATTTATCACCAACGATACATCTGAGGAGTTGTCCAGATCAGAACTAGTTGGGCTTTAACAACATTATATCTAAACGGAGTAGAAATTGAGAATCTGTCTGTCCATGCCGAGTCCACCACTATCTCATCTGGCGGACAAGTGGTTGAAATCTTGCGCACCCACGTACCTACATCCGCAGTTCATCAGGATAACTGACGCCTACTACTTTGTGCTCCTCGAACTTGCCCAAGCAATGACGATGTAAGCAGCCTCGCCAGCTGCTCTGCCGGAACCAAAGGCACCGATACTTGGAGGCAAAACAGCGTTCCTGATGGGTTGAGGAGTCCATCAACAGTGTATCCTCTGAGGTTCTCCAGAGGGAGTAGTTGGTCGTATACCTTTGCGAAACCGAATGACTAAAAATACATATCATAATGTGCTTAATCAAAACTGTCTGTGGTATAACAGTTTTTTTTAAACACCACATTTTTTCAACATGTCATTTATTATATTATTTGTACATATGTACGTGGGCTCATATAGTAGTCACCAATTATTTCAAATAGTCAATGTACTCAGTATACGATGTGGTTTTTATCTATGGTCAATTTTATATTTATTTATTGCCATATTTGATTTTGTGTTCTAATAAATTCAATTGGATAAGTACGAATTATGCAATTAAACATAGAATATTTAAACTTAAAAATAAACAGATTTCACCGGAAGGTTGGTTATATTTGGAACGGTTTTTTTAAATTTGTATTAATAAAAACACTTGTTAATAATTTTACGTCATTTTGTGATGATTAAAGCAAATTGTAAGAGTTGTAGTACCTCTATTATCAATGTCTGTAAGATCTTGTTCAGTATTTTCAGTTGACATAACTCACTATAATTCCAAAAAATTTAATCATATAAAAGAGATGATCTAATTAGAGATTAAATACATTCAAAATGTCAACGTTTTCAAAAAAGATCAAAACGTTCAAAAATGTCAGAGGTTATAGCGAGTTAGTACAATTACATATGAAAACAATGGATATGGAAATACTGATTCCTCAGACTGCGTTTTTTTTTTATGTATATATTGAGTACATACTTTAACTCAACAAGAATTAACAATTTTTCCGCTATTGAGGTTGAGTGCCTGGAACTTGAAGAACCACAGTGCAAACATATACACCCACTGCTTTACCAAAGCTAGAATCATCAGGCGTGGAATTCTGCAGAAAACTAATTAAATGAACCGTCAACGAACCTCTGAATCTAGAAATATGCCAAGTAATATGTCCTCGTGCATGATTGTATCACCACCAGGATGTTTTACGTCTCTGACATTCAAAATGGTGATTATGCAGATGAAGAAATGTCACTGACTTGGTTAAGCATGTGGAGAGCAGATAATCAAAAATTTCCGGAGTCAGAGGTAAAGCTTCGAATGAACGTATGCCCCAATCGACAATTATTAATAAATTAATAATAATAAGCGATTGATTTCTTCAATTCCGTTTATTTTTAGAGTAATTTCTTGAAAACATCACACACCACACTACAGAAATTGAGATTTGCTCTCTAGGAATCATTATGATTATATCGGAGAGAGAGCACATGTAGAAAATAACACACAGCCAAACCCTGTGACAAGTGCCAATTGCGCAATTGCCATCAAAGTGTTGAAATATTTAGATCCGTTTTAGTAAAGACTAAAATGAGAATATTCCTGATTCCTTGTTCTTGTATATTACAACTTATAAAAAATTACTCATAAAGTAATTTTAAAGTATAAGGTAACTGATAAATTTAAACCAATAATTAAGTTCCACTAAATAAATAAATTAAATATCTGTCTATTAAAAAATTACAAGCTTCTATAACACATCTATATAAGTATCTATAACACAGGATCACTATTTTTTTTTTTTTTTTTTTTGTTTTGTTTTGTGTACCACCATCGGGGTGCTTTTTTAAAAAGTAAGATGTTTCATTGTGATCATTCTACTGGTAGATGGTGAGAGGCTAGGGGACTCACCTTTCAAAAAAGCACCCCGATGGTGAGAGGCGAGGGTACTCACCTTTTAAAAAAGCACCCCGATGGTGAGAGACGAGGGGACTTACCTTTTAAAAAAAGCACGTTTATGTGGAAATATTTTATACTTGTGACGAGGTTGACTGCTTGTATCTCTAAAAAAAGTATGTATTTAGTCTTAATGTCTTAATACTCAGCATATGAAAAAAATTGTGACGTCCAAGACGTTTTCATCACACCAACAAACATATGGCATGGAATCCTGACATTTCTACTACAAAACTTTTTTTTATTTTGTTCGTTTAATCTTTTGATTTATGTAATAATGTCACATTTTGGTCATATTTTTTACCTGTTTTTTTTTGAGGTTATGTGAAAATCTATCCGCGAATTGTTACTTTTGATCACATATTCGGATTAGACGCTCCAAAATGTATATACGCATGCTCGCCAGCTTAACTTCTAAATTACTTGATAAACGTATTTATGTTTTTCTATTTCAAGATGTTTTTTGAGGTTATGTCTTAATGCACGACCTATGGAACAATTATGATCTCAAAATCGTGTTCAGTATACAAAAAAAAAAACATATGGAATGGTATAATGCCTTTCTGCTAAAAAATTTTTGTTTTTTATGCTGCTTTATTTTTACACGCTTTTGAGGTTATATTTCCTTGATTTACGCAAAATCCAGACATGATAGAGGGAAACGGACAACGGATTCTTTTTCAGCGATCAAAATACGTATGAGACACCTAATCTTATTTGCGTAAAAACAAAAAAAAATTGTGGTGCTGTATAATCAACTAATAAACAATTTATGAAAAATACTCATAAATGGTAGTGGTCATATTAAAGCTCTTTGTAGACATTTGTTGATGTTTTTTTTTTTTAAATACTTATCTAAAGATAAATTATCTGATTCATAATTCTCTTTAAAATTTTTAATATGACGCCAATATTTCGTATATAAATAAAGAGCAAAGTGAGACTAACCCAAGATTGTTTTCATGATGCTAAAGGTGATAGTGATCGTAGCACTACTGGGTGCATCCCTGGGTAAGTCTTTGGTCGCTGGCCATTCCTTTTTATGCCGTTGTATGATGGAACACAAGTTTGTTGAATTTTAAAGTAGTAAATTATCGATATTGTCACGGCAGTTAAATATAATTATTAGCAGCGAAGGTAATAAAGGTAGCAAAGGTAGCAAAGAAATATACATGCATACACATATTTAACATTGTCCATACAAATATAATTAAAGAAAATGAAAAGCTAAAACCAGTATAGTGATAGTCGGAGAGCTTGTGACAAAAAACTGCAAGAATTTTGTAAAGGCCCATATTTCAATATAGTGTTATATTAAGGGTGTAGATGAGTCATCAACAACTTACCCGATCACGGAGCGGGAGAACTGGTGAGGTATGTAGTAAAAGATAGTGTCACAAAATTGTTCTTTGGTGGTTGAAACTTTATACGTAAACAGTATATTGAATGTAAATTTGTTACAAAGTGGTCAAACAGCACAGTTCTAGAATGTAGCACGCCAGCACTTGATGCGAATCTAGGGTCAATATTAGCATTTTGTAAAAGCTGAAACATTGCACAATATTATATTACTGAATATAATACATAAAAAAAGTCTGAGATCCATGTATATAGAACCAATACAGTCAGTAGCTCCTAGAAGTATGTAAGTATGTTAAGCGTACAGTCATAGTTGCGTGGCGCCGCTAGTTGTCCCGATCCTTGATCTTGCTAGTTGTTGCTGACTCATCTACATCTTCTCTTTTCTCGTGTGTGGGGGTCCATCGCTCTGAGAGCCGCTCGTTGAGGTCTCTGGGACAATTGTGTGCAATAGGTCAGAAGGCCACGTACAGCCCCGCCATTAGTAGCTCTCACACCAGCCGAAGCCAGGTATAGACAAAGAATATGGAGGGGAGTTTCCTCCTATTCCCCACACATCCTACAAGTATCATCGGCTGTGATGGCGATGATCTTCAAACGTCTCCTCATGGGGCACTGTGAAGAGTTCCATGAGAATTAAATTCTTTATCTCATCTACAGATGCAGGTCAATGAGTCAATGTGTGTGACAGATTGTCAATGTGTGTGGCAGTAATAAGTAATTGGTAATTATAACAGTGGCAATATGACAAGGACCCATCAGAAGAAAAACAACCCCTACACTCCCTACACATGGAGGTATTAGTTGAATAGCGCAACGCAACCTGTACAGCATACCCAACCTTATTACACTTTTTAATTGCTTTCTAGAGATAATTTTAAAGAAGTTTCCAGTGTTGTGTGTATTTTAGGAACTGTAATGCGCAATAATATCAACAGCCTAATCCCATAAAGTACGTTAAATTACTGAAAAGCACGAAGTACACATGAAGAATGCTTCGGTTTATCGAATGGTCGCTTTATTCTCCTGAAAATTTGTTGTTCGACGTCAGACTTATTGCACCAATGAGATCTAATAAGGACACAATACTAATATGTGATTTCTATCGACGAATAACAGTGAACAGGAATTATTCTCGTTTCATTTAATCTTAATCGGTCGGTTAAGATTAAATGGAACATTCCGGGAAACACACGTCTAATCGTGTGCTCCCGGGAATGACATCTAGTGATTGCTGACCTTATCAGACCCACCGAAACATGTGGAGTCATCTTTAGGTGCACTAGAGGGTTTTATTATCAAAACAGTTTTACCCACTTAACAATCTTGTTTTTTAGGTAAAACTAGAATAATCTGTATCAGTACAAGTTTTAAAGCATTATTTGATATAATTTTCTCAAGACAATCGTTAAGCCATTTTATTCTAATGCAGGTTTGCCAACAAACTCCACCGCTCCCAACACAGCACCAGCGCCTAGAATAGTTGGGGGCCACGAAACTGACATAGAACACAATCCCTGGATGCTGGCCCTTCTATATTATAGACAACATTTCTGCGGAGCCGTCGAGATCCATGTTCAGTGGGCTCTAACTGCCGCTCACTGTCTACATGGCGTTGAGGTCATAAATCTGTCTGTACGCGCTGGTTCCTCTACCAAGTCCTTTGGCGGACAGCTGGTCGACGTCCGGAGAATTTATACGCATCCGGAATACAACATTAGGATGCTGGATTATGATTTCGCCCTTTTGGAACTTGACCAACCCATCACGGTGCAAACAGCCTCACCTGCCACCCTACCGGAACGCAATTCTCAAATATACGAAGGCCAAATAGTTGTAACAACGGGCTGGGGACTCGTTTCTGGGGAAGGAGCGTTGCCTGAGATTCTCCATGCCGTCGAGGTGCCACTCGTGAGCTTCGCGCGGTGCCAGACTGCCTACGGCAATCAAATCATCACTGACAGGATGTTCTGCGCCGGCGACATGGCACAGGGTGGCATTGCCGCCTGTTGGGGTGATGGAGGTGGTCCAGTCATCGCCGAGGGTCGACTCGTCGGCCTGGTATCCTGGTTAACACTGTGCGCTGAGCCCGGAATGCCCACAGTGAATGCTAGGGTTTCCTCCGTCCTTGATTGGATTGACTTTATTATGAGCTTATAGTTCATACGATATTATTAAGCAAATAAACTTATTGTTATTGTACCGTTTTTATTATTCTTATGATATTGTTGTATGTTATTGATACAAATGATATTCGGATCTCAGCTAAATCTTGGAAGAGTATGTTATGATTTAGTTTATAACTTCTGTTCCGTTTTCAGTTTTCTTTTATTGTTATGATTTGTTGATTTATTCATATTTATGTTCATAAAAAACAATAAGGTGAGTTTCTACGACAAACCTCCACCGCGCCAATTCGTCAACAAAAAACTCACATTCCTAAGACCTGAGAGACGCTTCGAGTGTAAAGACGTGTATAGACATTATTAAATTATACGTGTGTTACCTTGCACGTCACCTCCTTATTTTCTATAATACTACTCCATACTTATTACGCTCTACATTATGGCCATACTATTTTTTTTTCTATCGCCGGATCGCAAACAGCAATCTTTGCTTTTTCAAAATGTTTGGATTATGTCAGCTAAACGCGCGGCTAAACGTCATATACTCTCCAAGTGTGTGAAGTGCTTTAGGAATTTAACCCAAACCATATCAACCCCATATGGATAATTTACTTCGTGCGTCTTATTTAATAAAGATTTTGCCAATAGCGGGTTGGATTACGCTGGACCAGCCACTATCACACTTAGTAAAATGCGTGGCGCTAAGACTTTAAAAGCTTATATCTGTTTATTCATATGTATGTCAACTAAGTTATACACCTTGAATTAGTCTCCGATTTAACTCCTCCCTACGCCGATTTATCGCCCGTCGCGGACGCGTCACCTTTATAGTGACAATGGAACTTGTTTTACAATGGCCGATAAAGAACTTTTAAAATTAATACACGCTGCTGCTACCTCCTAGTCCATGGCTGCTACTTCCTAGTTTGGCACTTTGTACCTCCCTCAGCCCTCCACTCAGAGGTCTGTGGGAGGCGGGCGTTAAATATATGAAAAAAAAAACATTTAATAAGCGTTATAGGTAATCAAGTACCTACTGACATAAAAAATTATACCGTGTGTGTAAAGCCGACATCGGCCAGTTATGAAAAAGGACAAACAGAAGTGAGACGACAGATAAGAAGCAACCGCACACGAATCAAATAGTGAAGAAATAAGACCGACCTCCTCACCACGTGCGTGTTGTTAGAACGAGAAGTGTAGTATTTGTCCTTTTTCACAACTGGTCGATGTCGGCTTTTCACACACTGTATACTATTTTGTGTCAAACAGAAGGTATTCACAACCTGCTACCATTAACTCCACTTAGCTCAGGTCCCATTGATCTTTCCACACTAACGCCAGGGCATTTTAAATTTGATCAAACCCACAACAACTTCTAAAAACAAATTTACGTAAGTGTATTATTGAAGTGAAAACTATAGGCGTGCCAAGGTCTACATAACCCGCCAAAGAACTAACAACTGGTCACTTTACCGTAGCGGCCATGCCCTCATTTGGATGGGAATGAAAACTACAAACTCCTGCACGTCACAGCCGTCACTCCATCATCCCGCTGTACTCACATTTGTTTAAAGAAGGAAACCTTTGTTTTCTAAGAAATATGATTTAAACAGTGTGAGGTATTCATACATTTCTATAAATAGTCAACATTTGGACTAGGGGCAATAAGGAGGATCAATAAGTCGATTCACTTCAAACTGTATTGCATTGACACATCTACATAAGCCTCACAATTTACCAGAACCTTTTAGCGTTTGAGTTATTGTAACGAGAGAAAGAAGACTTTTGATTTTCCAATTTAACATGGGAATTTGGTTTTAGAGATTAAGATCTTTTCCCATCACCCATTTATTATTACGATCTATTACTCTCTAAATATGTGTCCTATAAAATGTTAAAAGGTCATAGAAAAACTTATTTGTAAAGTTAAACAAATATGGTTTATTCGATATACTTACTCCATAGCAAATGCAGTTGGCTTCATAAACGCACTTCAACGATTTTCTAAGATGATGTATTTATAACAGACTTAGTCTATTATTTTGGAAAGGGTTTTGAGCAAACGGAATACGAATTAATTGAGACAGATTAAATAGAATTGGAGGTCGTCATGGTTTTTAACGACTCAATCAACTGAATTTGATTGAGTTGAATTGGCAGGTGAGTTGAATCGAGTTAAATTGATATGGTAAGTGAATCGGTTTGATTTAAATCGAATGCAACTGAATGGAGTTACTTAGCTAGAATTAAATAAGTTGAATCGGATTAGTTTTCATTGAATCTGATTGAATAGTATATGGATTAAACTGTATAATGATATAATTAAAATGTTTAACAGTAGACCATATTACTTCCACATCTATCCGTCCGTCTGTCGGTTAACCTTTCTTATTTACACGATAACTCGAGAACGCGTTAAAATATCAACTCCAAATTCAGAACACTTATGTACCATGACAAGGTCTTGACCTGATTATACTTTGAGCTTAATCGGTTAAGGGGTTGGGGGTTAAATGGGGGTAATTTAAGGCAAAAAGTCCTATCTATATAGGAATATAGATAGTCTGACTTTTTGTCTTAGCACGGTAGTACATAAGTACGACTACCAGTGTCTAGAACTTGAAGAACCACAGTGCAAACATATGTACCCGCTGCTTTACCAAAGCTAAGTCTTGGAATTCTACAGAAAAATAATTAAATGAACTATTAACGAACCTCTGTATCACAAAATATGTCAGGCAATATGACTTCGTGCGTGAATGTATCACCTAAAACTTAAATGAAAATGTGATAATAACGGGAATTAGTTACTCACTATCAACGTTGCTTATTAGCGAACTGAATATTATACAATTCATAAAAAAATACTTAAAGTAATTTTAAAGTACGAGATAACTCACAAATTCAAACCCATAAAAAAGTTCCACCTAAATGAATAAAACAAATTTCTGTCTATAAAAAATAATTACAAGCTTCTGTAACTGTAATCTTAAACAATTAAACGATTTTATTAAAAATACGTGTAAATGATAATTCACTTCAAGCCCTTAGTAAAAAGGTAGTAGTTTTAAGTAGAGTTATCTGAATAGATTTGGAATTTCTTGACCGTTGATCAATTAACTTGATAAACCTGTTATGGGATTATTGGACAGTTTATAAAAACAAAAGTTTTTTGTTTTTTTCTAACGTTTCGGATTTATTCAGCCATCATCATTGCTACAATTGTAAGAACAAACATTTTTTTAACTTATAAATTTATATAAATTGATGCTAGGTAACTTACAATGGGTGAATAAAGCCGAAACGTTAAAAAAAATTGTTTTTATAAACTGACCGATAATCCCATAACAAGTTTATCAAGTTAGTAGAGTTATCTAAAGATAAAGACTTCATTTATGGACCTTTATTTCGTATATAAATAAACAGCAAAGTGAGTGAGACTATTGAAAGATTGTTTTCATGATGCTGAAGGTGATAATGGTCGTGGCACTAGTGGGGGCATCCCTGGGTAAGTATTCTTCGGTCGCTGGTCGCTGGATATTCCTTTTTATGCTTCCTTGCATTCCTTTTTATGCTGTTGTATTAGCACAAGTTTGTTAAATTTCAAAGTAGTAAATTATAGATATTGTCACGGCAGTTAAATATATTTATACAGTTATCGAATTACTCAATTCACGCTTGTCAAAGAAGGTTCTATCATATACTGTTCATTGTAAACACGTAGGTCAGTATACAATTGTATTCCCAACACGACGATTAGTATATTAAATAGAACACAATTTTTTAAGTTTAGTAGTCCCTTATTTCAATATTGTGTTACATTAAGGGTTTAGATGAGTCATAAACGGAAAAAATAACACAAAAATCCCTACACATGGAGCTATGAGTTGAATAGCAATTTTCTAAGCTTTAGTCATATTTAGTTATTACTTCAGTCTAACAAGTCTAACTAATGAGAGGGCCATTGATTGACTACCCAAATTTATTCCTATACATACAATTTTATAAATCTGATATTTTAAAACTATATCTTACATGAAAGTTTCTATTCTAAAAGAGTGTCTATATATCAATATAACTGTTGGTGAAACAAAATGTACGTAGCTTTTAAAAGTAAAATAATTGGAAGAAGGAAAATATGTAGGTACCATAAAAAAATGCATAAATCTCAGTAGTTCATGCGTGGCTCTAAATTGCTAACACACGTTTTGACCGATCTGCAATTTTTAGTCTACATCACAGCTCTTAGTCATTAAACTTAGGGACATCTTTAAACATAATCGTGCATTGTAAGAACCTTGGACACTGTATTTTGCTTGCTTGTTAGTAAACAATATTGTTATTTAGTAGAGGTTTTCACTATTATCTTTTTATCAGTTATCACAGATAAGCACTTTTATGTGAAAAAAAAATACATGTCCAAAGTTAAAAAAATATATTTCTTCTACATACACTGTCTGCAACAACTCATTACCACTAAATATGTGGTAAAATCAGTGGAAATTACTTCAGAAGTATTTATCTACAAAGCGAATAAAAAGTATAATAAGGTTGGTTATGCTGTACCATAATATAACATAAAACATGGTTTATTGTAATTAATGGTCAAATTTAACAATTGAAGGGCTCCAGTATTTAGAATTTATTTCAATCACTGAAGAGCAAAGGGTGGACGAGTCGCCGGGGGGGTTGACCCCCTCCCGTACGTTGATAAACACGATCTCAAACATAAACATTTCGTGCAGAATATGCGTACGAATTTCGTATGAATCATGGAAGTTCGCTTTTTAACCCCTGTCCATTTCTGATGCAATGTTTTGTATTTAGAATACGTTTCGTTCTACCCATTTCAATATTAAGGCTAAGACGACATATACCATGTAGAATACAAGAAAAAACTAGCAAAAAAAAAACTGTTTAAAAAAGGGGGATGTTGTAACGATTAGAACAGCACTGTGTTTGACTACCTCAGATGTCATGGCAGTTATTAACAGGCTTGAGTGGATGAACGGTGCTCCATATTGTACCCTATGCCCATCGTTCGGTCCGCCAAACACCGTAACGGATACTAGGCAGTCTCACGACATTCCTAGTCCCACCGGACCCGGTTGGATCGAACGCTGCTCGGTTCGTGGATTCGGAGCTGTTCGAATATTCGACGCCAACTAGGGAAGCTTTCGGCGGGGAAATTTAATTATATTAAATTTCTTACCGCTGTGTGTTGTTCGTTCTCTAGTTTCAGGTGAATGGCTCATGAATGTGTTGGTGGGTATGTGACCATTGAGTGTACCTGAGTTCGGTGAATCTCGTCGTGTTAGCCAACCGGCATATACGAGCAGCGACAAATTGGGTGGCGGCGATTCGGATGTAGCCGTAAATGTATGTCACGTCCGTCTGTCTGTGCATTTCTTTAATGGTGCTATATCGATAGTTCCCTCTCAACAGACGAAGCAGCTTATTCTAGGTCCGCCGCAGACTGTTTATTTGTATGGTTGATGTCTTGCCCCATTTAGGGTACGCTCTACCAGATGAGTTGAGGTTCGAAGCGCTGTCAATCACCTTCAGGGCGTATCAGACAACCGCCCCATGAGAAGAGCATCCACTAAAACATTCATTGTCCGCAACCGCTTTTGCATTGGCAACCATTGTTGCTCAAGAATGGTGGACTAGTGTAGGTCGACAAACATGCGACAAACCAGCTATCGTCCTTAGGGATGTTTGTCAGCCTATGTGTACACCATTCTTCTTCTCGAGGGTGGTTGGGGTTAACCGGTCAGTTAAGATTGAATGGAACATTCCGGGAGCACACCTCTAACCGTGTGCTCCCGGGAATGACATCTAGTGATTGCTGACCTTATCAGACCCACCGAAACATGTGGCGTAATCTTTAGGTGCACTATAGGATTTTATTATCAAAACAGTTTTACCCCCTTAACAAATTTGTTTTAAAGTAAAACTAGAATAATCTGTATCAGTACAAGTTTTAAAGCATTATTTGATATAATTTTCTCAAGACAATCGTTAAGCCATTTTATTCTAATGCAGGTTTGCCAACAAACTCCACCGCTCCCAACACAGCACCAGCGCCTAGAATAGTAGGGGGCCACGAAACTGACATAGAACACAATCCCTGGATGCTGGCCCTTCTATATTATAGACAACATTTCTGCGGAGCCGTCGAGATCCATGTTCAGTGGGCTCTAACTGCCGCTCACTGTCTACATGGCGTTGAGGTCATAAATCTGTCTGTACGCGCTGGTTCCTCTACCAAGTCCTTTGGCGGACAGCTGGTCGACGTCCGGAGAATTTATACGCATCCGGAATACAACATTAGGACGCTGGATTATGATTTCGCCCTTTTGGAACTTGACCAACCCATCACGGTGCAAACAGCCTCACCTGCCATCCTACCGGAACCCAATATTCAATTCTACGAAGGCCAAACGATTGTAACAACGGGCTGGGGACTCGTTTCTGGGAAGGAGCGTTGCCTGAGATTCTCCATGCCGTCGAGGTGCCAATCGTGAGCTTCGCGCGGTGCCAGACTGCCTATGGCAATCAAATCATCACTACCAGGATGTTCTGCGTCGGCAACATGGCACAGGGTGGCGTTGCCGCCTGTCGGGGTGATGGAGGTGGTCCAGTCATCTACGGGGGTCAACTCATCGGCCTGGTATCCTGGTACACACTGTGCGCTGAGCCCGGAATGCCCACAGTGAATGCTAGGGTTTCCGTTGTCCTTGATTGGATTGACTTTATTATGAACTTATAGTTCATACGATATTATTAAGCAAATAAACTTATTGTTATTGTACCGGTTTTTATTAATACAATTTATACAAATGATATTCGTATTTCAGCTAAATCTTGGAAGAGTATGTTACGATTTAGTTTATAACTTCTGTTCCGTTTTCAGTTTTCTTTTATTGTCATGATTTGTTGATTTATTCATATGTATGTTCATAATAACAATAAGGTGAGTTTCTACGACAAACCCCCACCGCGCCAATTCGTCAACAAAAATCTCACATTCCTAAGAACTGAGAGACGCTTCGAGTGTAAAGACGTGTATAGACATTGTTAAATTATACGTGTGTTACCTTGCACGTCACCTCCTTATTTCCTATAATACTACGCTATACTTATTACGCTCTACATTATGGCCATATTATTTTTTTTCTATCGCCGGACCGCAAACAGCAATTTTTGCTTTTTCAAAATGTTTGGATTATGTCAGCTAAACGCGCGGCTAAACGTCATATACTCTCCAAGTGTGTGAAGTGCTTTAGAATTTAACCAAAATCATTTCAACCGCATATTGATAATTTGCCGTCTTCGTGCGTCTTATATAATAGAGATTTTGTCAATAGCGGGTTGGATTACGCCGAACCTGCCACTATCACGCTTAGTAAAATGCGTGGCGCTAAGACTTTAAAAGCTTGTATCTGTTTATTCATATGTATGTCAACTAAGCTATACACCTTGAATTAGTCTCCGATTTAACTCCTCCCTACGCCGATTTATCGCCCGTCGCGGACGAGTAAGTCACCTCTATAGTGACAATGGAACTTGTTTTATAAAGGCCGATAAAGAACTTTTAAAATTAATACACGCGACTGCTACCTCCTAGTCCATAGCATGGCACTTTGTACCTACCTCAGCCCCCCACTTCAGTGGTCTGTGGGAGGCGGGCGTTAAATATGAAAAAATAATTTAATACGCTTTACCGTGTGTATAAAGCCGACATCGGCCAGTTATGAAAAAGGACAAACAGAGGTGAGACGACAGATAAGAAGCAACCGCACACGAATCAAATAGTGAAGGAATAAGACCGACCCTCTCACCACCTGTGCTTGTTGTTAGAACGAGAAGTGTAGTATTTGTCCTTTTTCACAACTGGCCGATGTCAGCTTTTCACAAACTGGATACTATTTTGTGTCAAACAGAAGCTATTTGAATACGACTACCAGTGTCTAGAATTTGAAGAACCACAGTGCAAACATATGTACCCGCTGCTTTACCAAAGCTAAGCGCTGGAATTCTACAGAAAACTAATTAAATGAACCGTCAACGAACCTCTGAATCACAAAATATGCCAAGCAATATGTCTTCGTGCGTGAATGTATCACCGCCAGGATGTTTTACGTCTCCTACTGACATTCAAAATGGTGATTATGCAGAAGAAAAAATGTCACTGACTAGTTACGCATGTGGAGAGCAGATAGTGAAAAATTTCCGGACTCAGAGGTAAAGCTTTTTGTTTCTTCGAATGAACCTATGCCCCAATCGATAATTATTAATAAATTAATAATAATGCTTTATTTCTTCCATTCCGTTTATTTTTACAGTAATTTCTTGAAAACATCACACACCACACTACAGAAATTGACATTCGCTCTCTAGGAATCATTACAATTGTTCAGAGGGAGAGCACATATGGAAAATATATATTTAGAACACACATCCAAACCCTGTGACAGGTGCCAATTGCGCACTTAATCAAAATGGTGAAATATATCCGGTTTTGTAGTGAGAATATTTCTAGATAGAATAAGTCTCTGGATACATACTGCATTTATTTTTTACTTTTTACTACTTTATCTTTTTTCTTACATCGTTGACCTTAAAACTTAAATGAAAATGTGATACAAACGGGAATTAGTTACTGCCACTGTTATTGATTGTTGTTTTAGTGATTTAACATCAGGTTTTTATGCATTGTTTTATTACTGCAAATATTACAAATATACTTATAAAAGACCACAGATCAGAGACATGCGGCCAACTTGTTTATAACAAAAAACCTCCTTGACGCGGATCGTCTCCATGGAACATTGGAACATTGCCCCCACCTTGAAAGGAAAGAAGGCTTTCAAAAGAAAACACTAATGATGAACGACACAAATTAATTTTCACTGCACAATTTCCTCAAGGGGACTCCAGCGGAAGGGGACAAATCTTCGCAAATGACCTCTTAATGATTCCACCGCTGGTCCTTAGGGTGGCTACCTTAGCGATACCGTCCTTGCCTGGGTGAATAGCTTCTACTCGTCCAAGTTTCCACATCACCGGCGGTTGATTATCCTCCTTGACTAACACCAAGAAATCCAATTTGAATACTCCATCTATGCCACACATGTTGCTTAACCTGCGTAAGGTGTTGATAGAGGTAAGAGTCGGTTGATTGGTAACTCTCTCAGGTCTCGTTCAGGCATTGAAGTTAACGGTCGACCAACCAAAAAATGTGACGGTGTCAAAGACGTAAGATCATGGGCGGAATCGGAGAGGGGGGAGAGAGAGGTCGTGAATTTAAAATTGCCTCAACCTCAACTAACAAAGTGTAAAGTTGTTCGAACGTTAAAATTAGATCCTAACTAACCCGTCTTAAGTGATGTTTTATATTCTTCACCACGACTTCCCAGACACCATCGAAGTGTGGAGGGATAAACTGCCAGTCAGTCTCATTCTTTTTATACATTTTTTTCTAGCTCACTTCCGTGTTCGACAATAAATGTACCTACTTCCTTTACTTCGCTATGAGCTGCTACGAAATTCGTACCGTTATCGTTCTGAATACGAGATGGTTTACCCAATCGGGCTATGAAACGTTTTAACGCTAATAAAAATTATTCCTTACTTAACTCGGTAACTAGTTCGATATGTGTGGCCTTAGTGACACAACAAATAAATACACAGATATATGATTTAGACACCTTGAATCCGCGACCAGACTTGCTTTTTATCATTATCGGGCCTGCATAATCAACCCCCACTATTTTAAAGGGTTGCCTCGAGCTCAGACGCATTTCTGGTAGAGGCGCCATAATAGGCTTGATCAATTTGGGTCTATACTTGAAGCATGGAGTATGCTGCGGTCCAGCATGAAGCGAACGAAGGTGAGTACGTCTAACTATTAACTGTGTTAAATAGCTTTGGAATGACAATATACTAGGATGCTTCTTCTCAAAAGGGAACTGGGAATAGTTTAGCCTTCCCGCCTACACGCAAAATACCCTTGGAATCTAAGAACGGATTAAGACTCAACAATTTACTGTTTTTTAAAGGTTTTCCCTTACTGAGTCTATTTATTTCTGTTTGGAAAATTCGAAAGTTTTATCAAACGAGTTATGGCCTGATGAATTACGGATATTGTTAATACCGGTGATGTATTTAGGTTTTCTCTGTCCTTTAATTTACAATTATTACAAAACCGCATGATATACGCGACTACTTTGGTTAATTTGTCTTTTGAATATTTCTTAATAAAATTTTCTTCCGTGCATGGCGCCACGAATTGTTCCTTTTAAGTTTACGCATATCGGATAAGTTCTCGCTAGGGAGATATGAACTCGGCCAGTTAGACTCATCTTGACTTAGAAACGGTGGACCGTTCCACCACATGGTATTATTTATTAATATTTTCGGTTTTACCCCTCGGGATACGAGGTCTGCAGGGTTTTGCTTTGAGACAACATGGCGCCATTTATCTGTGACTGTTAAATCCTGGATTTCAGCAACTCGATTGCTAATAAACGTTTTTAATTTATTCGGAGGTTGCTTCAACCAACCAAGTACTACAGTCGAGTCCGACCAAAAGAAACACTAATTAAATTTTATGTGCAATGATTCTTTTACTTCTTTTGCTAAACGCGCTAAACCTAACGCTCCCATTAACTCCAAACGCGGAAGTGTTTTGTTGAACAAAAAGCAAAATATATTTCCGTCTTTACCAAGCGATCTTACGTAAATGCATCCCCCGTATTCATTTTCGGACGCATCCGAAAACCCATGCATCTCAGCCCGAATAGTTTCATCGCATGTCACGCGTCTGTCAATCATCAGCTCGTTTAGTACCGGTATTTCACGCCTAAAATCGCGCCAACAAGCTTGAATATGAGGAGGAACCGTTTCGTCCCATGTCGTTTTTTCCAACCACAACCTCTGCATGAGTATTTTTGCTAATATAACACATGGTGCCAATAGTCCAAGCGGGTGAAATATCTGAGCGATATTTGATAAAATGCTTCTTTTAGATATCCTGGTTTCAAAATCATTTGTTATTTTGTATTATAATTTATCGTAAACTGGACTCCATATAATACCCAATGTTTTAGCATTTTCGTTTTCTCCACAATTGATTATGCCGAAATCAACACTCGTAACATCAACGTACTTTAAAACGTCTTTGTTATTTGAATAGAACTTTTGCAGTTCAAAACCGCCTTGCTTTTAATATCGCACTCACGTCTGCACATATATTAGCAGTTTCTTCTAAGTTATCTGCACCGTTTAACAAATCATCAACATAGAAATCCGACCGTATACTGTTCGCTAATTTTGGATATTTTTCTGCGTTTTCATCAGCCAACTAAAATAGGCACCTAATAGCAAGGAACGAAGCCGCTGTTATTCCGTACGTTACGGTTTTCAAGTCGCTGCTGTTCAGGTGTGATCAATACCGCATGATACATTGTTGAAATGTCCGCGCAGATTACGAATTTGTGTTTGTAAACCTTAACAATATCGAGAACCAAATTTTGTTGTACGAGTATAGTGGGTCCGACGTACTGTAAATTATTTAACGAATAACCAGAGCTTGTAGGCGACGATGCGTCAAACACCACGTGAAGTTTCGTGGTTTGACTATCATTTTTCATGACGCCATGATGTGGGATATAATAGCAAATTTCCTAGGAATTTTCTGTCTTTTCCAAGTGCCCCAAATTTAAATACTCTTCCATAAAATCAAAATATAATTTTTTGAAATCCGAATTTTTGTCAAACTTCAGTTCGAGTGATAGGAATATTTTCTTCGCTATTTCGAATCAATCACCAAGATTTTCTACCGATAATTTGTTAGGCAACGTAACGATGAATCGTCCATCCGTATCTCGTTTAGTGTAGTTAATAATGTGTTCTTCATACGCAACCTCGTCAGCCGACCTCGATGGCTCTTCGATCTCCCAGAATTTTACTAACCATTTTTGGACTTTCATTAGTTCACTAATTCATTATCAAAACTTTGGGCAAAATTACAGATAGTTGAACTACATTTTAAATCAATCTGACCAGAAATTTGGTTTTCCAAATTCAACCAAATTTGGTTTTCTGCAGCACCGGATTATTCGGACCTAATGGCATTTGACCTGCGCACAACAACCTCCAAAACATATCAGAGCCTATCAACAGAGCCTATGTCTATTTTATTGGGCTTAAAGAACGTGGGATCCACTAAATTTACATGGTCTGGAATGACAAGTTTTGAAACATCCACATTGACAGCCGGTATGTTTCCAGCAATCGTGTAAATGACAAAGAAACATTGGTTTAACGAATAATTTTTATATAACGATTGGACGTTCATTTCATACTTCGAAAACATGTTTGATGGTATATTGTTTAAATCCCTAACCGTAATATCGACAGAAGTAGTATTTACTTTTAGTAATTTAATTAAATCTTTGGTTACAAAACTCGACTGAGCTACACAATCCAACAAAGCACGTACCTTTTATGTGAGCGCTGCCATCAGACGCTGTCACTTGAACATAGGCGGTTGGTAAAAACACGTAGTTCACCGATCCGCAGGCGGATAGTGTAACTGAACTTTTCCCTGAAATTGTAATAGCCTCAGAGGCCTTTTCGATATTATCGTTTCTATTCTGAACCGAATCTTTTGACTTACACGGTTCGCTGTGCAACAACGTATGATGTTTTTCGTTACACTTGTTACATGTTCCCCGGCGACACACTTTGCTGTGGTGTCCCATTTTCAAACAATTAATACACAAATGCAAGGTTCGTACCTTCTTTTCATGTTCCTTTGGTGTTAATTTTAAAAGATCCTTGCAATTCTGCGCATAATAGTCCAGTAGGCAGGGAGCTAAAATCATCAAAAAGTATTCTTGCGACCTGCAGGGCAGGTTTTTACGGATTCCCATGTATTTCTTCCCGTAGAATACAATGAGCGGGGTCCGTAGAGCAGCATCCGTGTGGAACATTGTTTAAATAAACAATGTATGTGAACATTTTCATATTTTCGCATATAACTACGTTTCTGTGCATTTTCGGTATATAAGGTAC
This sequence comes from Aromia moschata, assembly GCA_029963805.1. NCBI lineage: Eukaryota > Metazoa > Arthropoda > Insecta > Coleoptera > Cerambycidae > Aromia > Aromia moschata. The sequence goes on from JAPWTK010000039.1 coordinate 732,612, forward strand.
TATTAAGAAAAATTTTCCTTATTAAATTTAGAAAATTTTAAGCCCAACTGGAAGTCTCTAAGTGCAATTGTTAATTAACAATTGTCTAATAAAGCTGAAAAAGTGCTTATTTTTAATTACTTATTTATTCGAAAAGTTAAGCAATTATCAGGCTATTTGTAATTAGAAGTTACCTTGAAAATTTCAGCTCGATCGGTTAACAATTTTACAAGTAATTAACGATCGAATTTTTTCGAGAAGCCTTAATTAACAATGACCAGTTTTATAGCGTTTTATACGCGACCACCTTTTTTGACGCGACATCATTAATTATTATCTAGCGCTGTTGCTCGGCAAATCTCGGAATTCTGAACTAAATATCTTGAAAGTAAAATTCAAAACAATTTAACCCTTCGTTAGTGTTCTGGGGTATATCATACCCCAAGATCCAAACGTCAGGAACCTGGATCCAAACGACGTTGGACAAGTAGCAGATGTTCCATTTGTCCGAGAAATAAGGACAGGAAGACATTTTATGTTTGCATGCAATGTGAAACTCCACTGTGCTTGGAACACGCGTTTTTGAGCTGTGAAAATTGTGCCACTTTCGAGGGTCCTTAACTTCTTTATTTGCAATGATATAGTAATATGTAGGTCGACAGTAATATTTATGGCCATAATAGCGAGCGTATTTTACTTAGAGGCAGAATTCATGTTTTGTGTAATATTAAAAATGTTGTAAATAAAAAGCTACTATTATTGATACTTTTTGTTTTTATTAATAGAAGAGCAAGTAAAGAAGTACATTTGATGATAAAAATAACAAAAAGCAGACATTTTAAAATATTGAGGAATTTTGGTTTTGGGGTTTGACAAACCCCGAAATCTTGATATGTGTTTTTTTTTTGTGCACAGTAACGAAGGGTTAAAAGACGCGTTTTGAAATTTACTTTTAAGATATTTAGTCCAGAATTCCGAGATTTGCCGAGCAACAGCGCTAAATAATTAATGACGTCGCGTCAAAAAAGGTGGTCGCGTATAATACGCTATAAAACTGGTCCATTTCAATATTTTTAAAAATCTCAAAAAGTCGAAAAACCAGAAGATATGTGTGACCTTTCTAGCCTAAGCTGATCAAAATCGTACTGTAAATAAAGAAATGGCAGTATTGTTAATTAAGGCTTCTCAAAAAATTCGATCGTTAACTACTTGTAAAATTGTTAACCGATCGATCTGAAATTTTCAGGGTAACTTCTAGTTACAAATAGCTACTCTTTCAGCCCGATAATTGCTTAACTTTGCGAATAAATAAATAATTAAAAATAAGCACTTTTTCAGCTTTATTAGCCAATTGTTAGTTAACAATTACACTTAGAGACTTCCGGTTGGGCTTAAAATTTTCTAAATTTAATAAGGAAATATTTTCTTAATCGTACCTTATATACCGAAAATGCACAGGAACGGAGTTATGCGAAAATATGAAAATGTTCACATAAATTGTTTATTTAAACAATGTTCTACACGGATGCTGCTCTACGGACCCCGCTCATTGTATTCTACGGGAAAAAATACATGGGTGTCCGTAAAAACCTGCCCTGCAGGTCGCAAGAATACATAAAGCTCCCTGCCTACTGGACTATAATGTGCACTTCAACCGGCTCCGTAGTTAGAAAACCTCTAGTTGTTGAACCATTATAACCTCTGCGATTTTCAAATGAACTTTGAGCTACCATTTCAAGGATATCGGCCCCCTGAATTTCCAAACTTTTTAATATCATGAAACTTTGGTCTTTCCAAATCTGCCTTTTGCATTTTCCCACTCACGTAAAGTGACGTTATCTAATTTTATTGCGATTATATAGACAAGCAATGCATCCCACTCTTTTACTGGCTGCTTTAACTGCTCTAGTGCCCTTAAATTTTTTGAAAAATCGTCTATTAATTTTCTAAACCCGCTTGCATTTTCTCTATGTATAGATTCGCCGTTAAACAAGGCTTTAATATGATTATGGATAAGCAATTTATTATTATCATAACGCTCTAATAACGCATTCCATGCCACCTCGTAATTGGCTAAAGAAATGTCTAGTGATTTTATAATTAAAGATGCGTCTGACTCCAAAGAAGCCCTTAGGTAGTGAAACATTTGAAAGCTACATACTTATCGAGTTAATGTCATGAATTATTGAACGAAACGTATCTCGAAACTCTAACCAGCTTTGGTAAACTCCATTAAACTTAGGTAAGTTTATAGTCGGCAACTTAATGTGACTTACATTTTGATCTTCTGACAAAATGTTTGACTTGCTTTCGCGACCACATTGTACGATTGTTAAATCTTGATTTGGCTCACCTGCACCAATGTTTTCTGGCAAAGTGTTTGACTTTTCACGATCGACTCGTTTACGATTATTATGAGATGAACTAGCATTTGAACTATTGTCGTCATTATCATGTCTGATCTTTTTTTGTTAAAGCTACTTGAGCAAAATATGCATCCTTGAATTCAGAACGTACAGCATACTGGCTTTCTAAATCGGCATTATCCGCGGACATTTCTATTTGACCTTGAATCAAATTCGTATTTTACGTGTTCTAGAGTTTTTAATCTTTCTTTGAGTTGTATTAAATCTGTTTCGACTATCGAATCTTTGTCCTTTTTACAAACTTAGAGAAGTTAGTGAGTTTACTTTTTACCTAACCTCTCTTTCTAATTTCCGTTGTTAGTTCCGCCATTATGATTAATGAATCAAAACCGAGGTTAAAGCAATTTTAAGAGTGAAAAGATTGTAATGAAAGATATAAAAAACCTGGGTTCACGTTTGTCTCTCGTTTTCCACCAAATGCCGTCCAATCTCTCGATCTCCGACGTGGTCCTAATCTCCAATTTCCACTGGGCAACTGGCTCGTTACGATTTCAACTTTCAAACGCCAACGATTGCCGGGACTGCAACGAACGCCGCGCCGGGTTGGACAGGTGATGGCGAATTTCCTTGATTTTCACCGAAGTAACCGCGCTCTGTTACCAAAATGTTATTGATTGTTGTTTTAGCGATTTAACAATAGGTTTTTATACATTGTTTTATTACTGCAAATATTACAAATAAACTTATAAAAGACCACATATCAGAGACATGCGGCTATTACATTAAATGTCAACTTGTTAATAACAAAAAACCTCCTTGACGCGGACCGTCTCCATGGAACCCTAACAGTCACCATCAACGTTGCTTATTAGCGAACTGAATATTACAATTTATAAAAATAAACCAGTAGAAATAGGCGTCAAAATTCAAGAAAAAAAAATTCGTTACAGCAATCTGACAGCGGGATATTGTTAAACAAGCTGTTGTACAACAGGGAAAATTAATCGAACCGACAGCTGCTATCCGGGCTGCAATGGGGTGGGTTTTTAGGGATTGGAACCAGTTTTTCGCGATTTATGGCTAAACTGTGCATCCTATCGAAAAAAGTTAAAAATTGTAGGTAGTAAAAAGATATACAACTTTTGTATCAACCATTTTTACCCTAACCTCAACATTTTTCGAAAAAAATGCAAAAATCTGGTTTTTCCAGTTTTAATTTTTTTCTTCGACAAAAAAAATTATTAAGCTTAAACTTTGGCAAAACATACCTTTTAGTGTCGCAAAAAGGCAGTTAAATTTAAAAAACAGTGCATTGTCGTTAGCGGAGTCAGTACAATTATTAGTGGACGAAGTAAATTCGCTGCGACAATAGGTGACGCAATAAATGAGCCAGTTAAGAATAAGTTCGAAAGTGTATTAAAGAAAGTCACCGGTTTTACCAAATTAAGACAAATTTGTGAGTGTGTGATGTGTAAAAGAGTATTTTAATTATGTCTGTATTACATCAGTAGATGTAGAACAGTCGTTCTCAAAATATAAGCGTATACCTATTTTCACCACAGTGAACAAAACTCTCGAAGATAACACTAGAAACTTATCTGATGCTACAAAGTTTTTACAAAACTTCTCCAGTTCGCGATAGTACTGCAGACCAAGCTGCGTTGGCAAGTTAATTAAGTGGGTAAGTTTTACATACCTATACATGGTTACAAAGTGTGAATTTATTTCACACATTTCGGTCAACTCTACTCATAAGTAACCCCTGAGGTCCTGTATAAAGGATTTCTGTGGTACTATTTGCCATGCCACCTAGGGAGCGACTTAAAGAGGTAATGTATTTGCTTTACAGCCCTAAAGAAAATCCAAATTTGAGGTATTTACAGCTCAAATGGAATCTATGCATCCAGTTCTACGGGATACAGGTGTATTGGTGGTTCCGTATCAAGTCCTGAGAAGAACAAGACAGACAATCAGAAATAATTTCTCCCACTAGAGTACAAACAAGTTACAGATAGAGATTTAAATTTAGATAGAGCTTTAAATTGATAATTATAAATATAATTAACATCCTCTTGATTAGCCGCCATCTATCAATTTAAATATAAGTAGCAACCTTATTTAAGATCATCGATGTAATTTCATAAACGAAATTAATCATTGTATTTATATGTGTTTCATTGTTCATCAAAGTCGTTAGAAACCTAATAAAATCAAATAACATACGTTAATAAAAATAGAATAAGTAAAGTGTAATCATTTATTTTCTACCATTATTTCATAGAATAGGCTAAATACGCGTCTTATTATGGAAATTACCTTGGGCCATTCACCAAAAATCATGAGACTGTAAGATATATTAAAAAATGTTGAGTTGTTTTGAACAGATTTGGTGAAAGATAAGTAAGTAACTGTTATACAATGCAACAGCAAATTGAAGCTGAATAAACAGGGTATGCGACCTATGCATTGGTGTAGCTCGAAAAAATTTGTCCATGCCCGTAGAGCGAAAAAAAAAAATGTAAAAAAATTGGAAATTTTTTTCTTTCGTGCTTTATCCAAGAATTGCATGGCTACCAGTGCTCCAAAAAATTTTTAACCAAAAAAATTCGAAAACTAGAGTCTTCAAGATTTAAAAGCTATGTTTTTTTATATCCTGTACGGCCATTTTTCACTGAAATACAGCCTGTTGAAAATTGCCAAAAAATTTCGAAAATTGTTTTGTTCCTTTAATTTTTTGCGAGAAGTGTATATACTAGTGTATCAAAAATGCAGGATCAACAGGATGTGCTATCATTATTGCTCAGTATCAATAAAGAGTAGGTAGTGTAAGGCAAATTAATTAGTCATTTTCATGATGTTCAAGTCAGGAGCAAATGTAGCACTAGTTGAAGTTACTAGTTGGAGTTTCATTGGGTGAGTAACTCCAGTTTCATTTAATTAGTCGGTTAATCAACCGGTCGGTTAAGATTAAATGGAACATTCCGGAGAGCACACCTCTAACCGGATGATGACCATAGTATGCTTCCAGGACCATAACATCGAATGATTGCTGACCTTATCAGACCCACCGGAATATGGGGAGTCATCTTTAGGTACACTAGAGGGTGTTTTATCGTCATCATTAGGTACACTAGTTTTATTATCAAAACAGTTTTACCCACTTAACTTAACAGACATGTTTTGTAGGTAAAACTAGAATAACCTGTATCAGTACAAGTTTTAAAGCATGATTTGATATCATTTTCTCAAGACAATCTTAAGCAATTTTATTCTAATGCAGGTTTGCCAACAAACTCTACCTCTCCCAACACAGCACCAGCGCCAGAATAGCAGGAGGCCACGAAACTGACATAGAACACAATCCCTGGACGCTGGCCCTCCTATATTTTAGACAACATTTCTGCGGAGCCGTCGAGATCCATGTTCAGTGGGCTCTAACTGCCGCTCACCAAGTCCTCTGGCGGACTCAGGTCGACGTCCGGAGATTTTATAGGCATCCGGAATACAACATTAGGTTGCTGGATTATGATTTCTCCTTTTTGGAACTTGACGAACCCATCACGGTGCAAACAGCCTCACCTGCCGCCCTACCGGAACCCAATTCTCAATTGCTCGAAGGCCAAATGGTTGTAACAACAGGCTGGGGACTCCTTTCTGCGGAAGGAGTGTTGCCTGAGATTGTCCATGTTGTCGAGGTGCCAGTCGTGAACTTCGCGCGGTGCCAGATTGAATACGGTAATCAAATCCTCACTAACAGGATGTTTTACGCCGGCGACCTCGCACAGGGTGGCAGGGACGCCTGTCAAGGTGATGGAGGAGGTCCAGTCATCGCCGAGGGTCGACTCGTCGGCCTGGTATCCTGGTTAAGAGTGTGCGCTGAGCCCGGAAAGACCACAGTGAATGTTAGGGTTTCCGTCGTCCTTGATTGGATTTACTCTACTAGCGGCATATAAGTTCATATGAGATTATTTAGCAAATAAGCTTATTGTTACCGGTTTTTATTAATATAATTGATATAAATGATATTCGAATCTCAGCTAAATTTTTGAAAAGTATGTTATGATTTAATTTATCACTTCTGTTCCGTTTTCAGTTTTCTTTTATTATTTCTAATGATTTGTTGCTTTATTCATATTTATGTTCATAATAATCAATCTACGACAAACCCCCGCCGTAGCGCGGCACATTATGACCATATTTTTTTCTATCGCCGGACCGCAAACAGTTCAATTTTTGCTTTTTCAAAATGTTTGGATTATGTCGGCTAAACGCGCTTTACATCATATACTTACTCTCTAAGTGTGTGAAGTAGTTTAGAATTTAACTCAAATCATTTCAATCCCATATGGGTAATTTACCGTCTTCGCGCATCTTGTTTAATAAAGTTTTTGCCAATAGCGGGTTGGATTACGCTGGAACAGCCAGTATCACGCTTAGTAAAATGAGTGGCGCTAAGACTTTAAAAGCTAATATCTGTATATTCATACGTATGTCAACTAAGATATACACCTTGAATTAGTCTCCGATTTAACTGACAAAGTTTTTTAGCCTCCCTACGCCGATTTATCGCCCTTCGCGGACGCGTAAGTCACCTATATAGTGACAATGGAACTTGTTTTATAAAGGCCGATAAAGAACTTATAACATTAATACGTGCGGCTGCTACCTCCGAGTCCATATCATGGCACTTTGTACCTCCCTCAGTTACAACAAAAACATTTGATACGCGTTATAGGTAATCCAAGTACTGACATATAATCATATCGTGTTCGTAAAGCCGACATCGGCCAGTTATGAAAAAGGACAAACAGAAGTGAGACGACAGATAAGAAGCAACCGCACACGAATCGAATAGTAAAGGAATAAGACTGACCCTCTCACCACCTGTGCTTGTTGTTAGAACGAGAAGTGTAGTAGTTGGCCTCTTTCACAACTGGCCGCGATGTCGGCTTTTCACAAACTGTACTATTTTGTGTCAAACAGAAGCTATTCTCAACCCGCGATCATAGCTAAGATTCACTTAGCTCAGTTCCCAATGATCTTTACGCACTAACGCCAGGGCATTTCTTTTCCATGCAGTGGAACTGCCGCGCCCTGAGTCTAACCTGCAAGATGTTTAATATACGCCGCCTGAATCGGTGGCATTTACTTCAGCGGATCCATCAGGATCTCTTGAGTCGCTTGCAAAAAGAATATCTGTATACCATGCAGAAGAGGGGCAAATGATTAAGCTGTAACGTTTTGCCCGAAGTTGGATCGTTTGTTCTTAATTCAGGAGGACAAGTCTTCACCACTGAAGTGGCGACTCGGGCGTATTCGAACTTTATACCCCGAGGCAGATTGAGTCTTGAGAGTGGCTGACGTCTATGTTGATAGCGTTGTCTTAAAAAGATCCCTAACTAAATGTGCCTTACCTATTTCTACCAGTGAAAATGCTTACTGCATTTTGGTGAGCCGAATATTCCGTTTTCATTTTTTTTATTATTTTATATTATTATTATTATTATTGATTTGCTGATTTAATAAATTTTTATATATTTATATTCATAAAAACAATGAGGTGAGTTTTTACGACAAACCCCTGCCGCAACAATTCGTCACAAAAAAAACTCAGATTCCTAAGAACCGAGAGACGCTTCGAGTGTGAAAACATGTACAGACATTATTAAATTATACGTGTGTTATGTTACACGTCACCTCTTATTTTGTATAATACTACGCTATTACGCTTTATTAAATGCTCTACATTCTCGCCATAGAACTTGATTGTGTAATAACCACGCTTTTGGTGACTACTTCTTGGTGGTGTGTGCTTGTTCTTGGCAGGCCAAGGACGTCATTGGCTCATAGTTATTTTTTTCTATATATTTCTTTTTTAATTTAAAATTTAAAATCTTAAACACAAAAAACTTCTAAAAACAAATTTACATAAATGTTTTATTGAAGTGAAAAACTCTATATGCGTGCCAAGGTCTATATGACCAGCCAACGAACTAATAAAACTACAAACTTCTGCACGTCAAAGCTGTCACTCCATTATTCTGCCGTACTCACATTTGTTTAAAGAAGGAAACCTTTGTTTTCTAAGAAATCAGATTTAAACAATGTGAAGTATTCATACATTTCTATAAATAGTCAACATTTGGAGGAGGGTCAATAAGGAGGGGTCAATATGTAAGTCGGTTCACTTCAAACTGTGTTGCACATCTACATAAGCCTCACAATTTACCAGAACTTTTTTGCGTTTGAGTTATTGTAACGAGAGAAAGAAACGTCTTGGTTTTGCAATTTAACATGGGAATTTGGTTTTAGAGATAATGATCCTTTCCCATCACCCATTTACTATTTCGATCTATAACGCTCTAAATTTGTGTCCCATAAAATGTTAAAAGGTCGTAGAAAAACTCATTCGCATAGCAAATATGGTTTATTCGATATACTTACTCCATAGCAAATGCAGTTGGATTCATACGTGCACTTCAAGGATGCTAAGATGATGTATTTGTAACAGAACTACTTTGGAAAGGGTTTTAAGTAAACTCAATATGAATTGATTGAGTCAGGTTGAACCGAATTGGAGGTCGTCATGGCTTTTAACTGAATTTGATTGAGTTGAATTGGCAGGTGAGTTGAATCGATTTAAATTGATATGGTAAGTAAATCGGTTTGATTTAAATCGAATGCAACTGAATGGAGTTACTTAGCTAGAATTGAATAAGTTGAATCGGATTAGTTTTCATTGAATCTGATTGAATCGTGTATGGATTAAACTATATAATGCCATAAATAAAATGTTTAACAGTAGACCATATTACTTCCACATCTGTCCGTCCGTCTGTCAGTTAACCTTTCTTATGTACACGATAACTCGAGAACGCGTTAAAATATCAACTCCAAATTCAGAACACTTATGTATCATGACAAGGTCTCGACCTGGTCATACTTTGAGCTTAATCGGTTAAGGGGTTGGGGGTTAAATGGGGGTAATTTAAGGCAAAAAGTCCTATTTACATAGGAATATAGATACTCTGACTTTTTGTCTTAGCACGGTGGTACATATGTAAGTACGACTAAAATGTAATATACCTAGAGGAACCAGCGTCTAGAACTTGAAAGCTAAGCGCTGGAATTCTACAGAAAAATAATTAAATGAACTGTCAACGAACCTCTGAGTAACGAAATATATCAAGCAATATGTTTTCGTGCGTGAATGTATCACCGCCAGGATGTTTTACGCATCTGACATTCAAAATGGTGATTAGGCAGATAAAAAAATGTCACTTGACTTAGTTAAGCATATAGAGAGCAGAGTGTGAAAATGTTCCGGACTCAGAGGTAAAGCTTTTAGTTTCTTCGAATGAACCTATGCCCCAATTATTGATAAATTAATAATGATGATTTATTTCTTCAATTTCGTTTATTTTTACAGTTATTTCTTGAAAACATCATACACCACACCACAGAAATTGACATTCACTTTCTAGGAATCATTACGATTGTATCAGAGAATTATCACATTTGTCAAAAGTTTGACATAACTGAAAAGCAAAGCATTGACATGACCGCTATTTCCATCTCTCTCGTTCATAGCCAGAGTTGATGACGTTTTTTTTGGATGTATCTTTACTATTGACCCATTAATCGATTGTTTGCTACTCCATGAATCGCAATATCCTAATGCGTTTATTTTAAAACCAACAGACAGGATGATGCTCTAACAATATTGCATCAAAACTGTGTACCTTCGAGTACGTATGGAGTAATGCATAGCAGCTATGCAGGGAATTTAACGCATTTGACTCAAGGGAAAACTCGATAAAATCATTTAATTTACTGATTAAACAGCGTATACATAAGAAACACACTTCCACCGGGTAAAATATGTATTGTAACTAACGGTGCGATGTACTGATATCGTGAACAATGTTAACATCGTATATCATTCTGAAAGTTATACCTACTTGTTAGAGATAAACCTCAACCCCCCGAAGCAATTAAACCATAACAGGTTCTAAAATGATCCTTAATGATGATATCGATTGCTTATTGATTGTCTCAATGGGCGATATTACTGCAGAATATATACAACTGCTTGCCATAAATTATTCTGTTTACCATGGAATAGAAGCTTCCGCAGCCTTAGGCTGGGTACACACGGTGAGGATTTCCGGAGAGGAATTCCTTGAGGAAATCCTCAGAGGTTTGCCGGAGCCTGACGGAGCCTCCACGCGGCACCGCAGGTGACGTGAGGAAAACTGCACAGGGTCACTTCTGTATATCTCAATAAAGTCCTCCAACACCATTTCCTTCGCGGACCTATTTTTAGTCTTCGACAGAACAACTACGAACAAACTAAAAAAAAGCCGAAAAAAACGAACCAAAACGAATAAAACGAAGCACAGAAAAATGAACACTGCACGACGAGGCGTCAACAACATCCATTGCGGCCTTGAGGCAACGGGTTGCCCCCTCCACACGTGAGGAAAGGAGTTCAGTGACGGCGGTCTGTTCAGGCGGCCTTTCGAAAATTTGGAAAGGCCTGGCAGCCTGCGCAGTCCGCCTCAACTGAAGTAAAAGTCTGGTCCACACGTTCCAGCCGGCCGGAGAGATTGGCCTGAACGGATAATCCTCTCCGGAAATCCTCACCGTGTGTACCCAGCCTTAGACAATGTTTTTTTTTTTGCATGTTGTTTTTGCTGAAAAGGTTAAGGTTAGTAATGCATGCTTCATCCTATTTTTTCGACAACTAATTTAAATATTATACTTAAATGATTTACAATTTTGGTGAGGTAAACACCAGTATTTGAAAAAAAAAAAAAAAACTAGAATTTTGTTTGTACTGCTAAACAAACATTTTCATTGTTTCTAAGAATACCGTAATTACTTGAAAATCTAATTAAGTAAATAAAAATATATCCCGTATTTGAGAATTATTGTTAGCATGCTAAAGATTAACTACGTAACCGCATTTTGCTAAGGGGCATACCTCGTACTTGCATTCGAATACGTAAATTCCACTTAATTTTTTAAGTATGGTTAATCGGTCTGACACTGGATGCAGATACGTGCAAATGTGCGAATGTCCATTACCGCGTCAAAACGCATTAATGATACTTATCATCTCAACCCACTAGGGTGCAATAGGTCCGCGGTAAGTCAGGATCGAACTCAGCAAAGCAGTACAACATTTAAGCACTTGAGTGGGTCAGTACTAGACTGCAATAAAATATGCGGAATTCCAGGTCAGGACGTCAATTTGCATTATTTAATTACGTAAATCAAACGTCCCTAAACAGTATTTTGCTACGCATGGTAAGAACGACTGAACACAGACGTCCTGGGAGTCCCGCTCCCCCACTCTTCACTTTTGCCGCCGCCGAATATGGGATAGCCAAATGGCAAATTATATAGGCCGCCGCACGTACGTTGCAGGTGTGAAGTTGAAGGTGTTTATTGTTTATTCGGTTTTAGTTCTTTCGCTGTTGTGATCGTCGCGGTACGGAATCAATAAATAGCCATATTAAGCGAAACGGCTTTCTTATTAATTATGTCGCGGATTCCGTTCGCATATAAATTGCAAAATATAATCAAAAGCTTTGAGGAATTTAAAACAGATGGAATATTCATACGTTGTCTACCGTGTAATAGGCGATATGCTTTTAAAGACGAATGGGATGCAAAAAGACATATTAATTCGAAAAAACATCAAGATAATGTACGGGGTGAAGTCAATACTGACGAGTTCTTACATGACTTGTGTTCTATGTTATGTACGTGTGGATTGTCGTGGAGACTAGTAGATAATGCGTGTTTTAGAAATTTTTTTTCAAAATACATGCCAGATTGGCCTTTGCCTAGTACCCAGACATTGCGCACTCGGTACCTCCCCAAAGTTTATAATAATGTGATGGACAGTATTAGAGAAGACGTACGCAATCAATATATTTGGGTCGCTGTTGATGAAACCGTGGATTTTCGTGGTCACAAGGTAGTGAATATTCTGCTCCGTGTTTTAAAAGTGAATAATAGTACCCCGCCAATATTAATCGCAAGTAAACGTGTATTACAAACTACGGCTGAAACGATTGATATATTGGTGACGAATGCTGTACGCAATGTGTGTGTTGACAATGACAATTTACTGGTGTTTGTCACAGATGCAGCCGCATATATGCGAAAAGCAGCTGAGCGTCTAAAACGCACATATAAAAATATGACCCACGTGACATGTTTAGCGCATGCCTTACATCTTGTCGCTGGTGAAATTGCAAAACAATACCCGATAGTGGACCGACTAATTTGGAACACAAAACAAATATTTGTAAAGTCAGGGTCACGAAAACACAAATTTAAAGAGCACCTACTCGATATACCTCTACCACCTTCACCGGTACGTACACGATGGTGCACGTGGCTGCAAGCTGTACAGTATTTTGCCACCCACTTGGAAATTGTAAAGGAATTCATCATACAACTAAATCCCTTAGAATCCAAAGCCATACTACTTAGCCAAAATGCATTTAATACACCGGATATTCACACAGATTTAAACATTATAAACCAGCAGTTTAACTATTTAATTCAAGCAACCACAAGGTTAGAAAATTCAACATTATCCTGTGAAGAAGCTTTAACTATAATAAGTGACGTTGAAAGTACAATGACTAATTTAGTAGATCGTAAAGGTGTCGCAATTAAAAACAAACTGGAAACTGTGTTAAATAGAAATACCGGTTACCAAACAATACGTAATTTTTACACAAATAGGCAGAATGTTGTTACGTCGAATAATTATGTCGAATACTTAAAATTTGCACCATTGACTTCTGTAGATGCTGAGCGATCGTTTCCATTATATAAATATGTGTACCGACCTAATCGGTCACATCTAAGTGCGGTGAATGCAGAACGTATTTTAGTGACTATGATGTATGCCCATGCTATGCAAGAATGTCCTCTTACAATTAGTGATGACGGTGACACGACCTTTCAATAGACAATTACTGTTTGGGTAAGTGTCTCTATCATATTTTAATTTTGTACTGGTTTCCTGAGTTCGGTCCTAATTTACCTCGAGTTTATTGCACCCTAGTCAGTACATATCATCGTTGCCATTATTAAAAGATATATCTGATTTTCAGATTAATTTAAGTATTGCAAAGAAGGAATGAAATTTGGCAAATAAATAATGATTATATTCAAATTAATTTATATGTGTTACTGTAACTAGTTGTACTGTTCGTAGAAATCAGTGTAATAAACATACGTGCCAATATATTGACGATATAATAAACATGATGTAATAATTGTCTATGGACTAAATCTAATATTCACAACTTTGTCACTTTTATAACGGGAGCGACTATATATAAAGAAAGCCATCGTTCAGCATCTACAGTCAAATTGCATGTCAAAGGTGCAAATTTTGTTAGTATTCGAAATAGTTATGCAACGTTACATATGTTTGCCTATTTATATTAATACACTGGCAACGCAACGCCCGATCTAGCAGCACTGCGGAGACTGGACTTCGAATGGCGGTAAGTTAACATGTAATGCACCTTCACTACAAGTTTGAACTTGTTGAGTGACATTAATTTTTATTAATGATATAAGGATACTTTTGCACAACTTCGACACGCCTACGGATACAGTGTTTTTTCAAGAGCCTATGTTTTTCAGTGGTTTAAGGGGATTCTGGTGAGAAGAAAAAAAAAGTTTTTTTATATATATTTTCAAAGTTTAACTACTTAAATATGTCTTTAAGAGGATTTTTCAAAATTAAAATTATTTTCGGAGATACAGGTATTTTGATGACGCGGCATCCAAACCGGCTCGGCCGGAACTAATGGAACAAAAACATTAGGGATTCTCCGTCTACCTGAATCCATATTATTCAGTAAAACCTTTTGTTCCTTTATCTATTATGTTTGGGTTCAGAAACTCAAAATAATAATGAGTCTCTAATTTGATTTGGACTTTCGCGCCAAAACATATTCATGCCGGAGCCAGATAATTGAGATAGCAACATTTATTGCTGTCTGTATTTTTAATGAAGGCTTCATTCCTATTTTAAAAATATGACACTTATGGGAATTACAATTGGTCCAGAAGCTCATTCATTTGCCGTGAAACGAGACAACGCCCGGATTGACCGCTCGAGAACAGCTCCAACGCAAAGGCCAAACCCGATTGAAGAGAGAAACCAAAAATAGTTTTTTGAAGTCGAGGAAGTCCGTATGCAGCAGGAATGGCGGATTAAATAAATGTAAGTCTAAAATTCTTTCATGAATTAGACTATGAAAAACTTGACGCGAAAGTTTAAACGCATTTTTCTCGAAACTGTCTTTTTCAAAACGATGCCCACGATTTCTCAAGTTCTACTGGACCGATTTACTTGAAATTTTTTGAGAGTCTTCTTTATAGTCTTCTCTATGTCCGGAACTACGCTCATTCCCAAATTTGAAGTTTTAGTATTTTTTAAAAATTCGAAAAGAAAAAAAAGGTAAAAAATTGTTTTTTTTTTTTCAATCAGTCGCCATTTTGTAAAAAAAATTTTTTTTGACTTTTCCGTAGTTCCGGACATTGCGACATTACTCTGGATTAATAATCTTTTTTTTTTTTTTTTCAGATTGCTAGAAGGGTTGGAATCGTGGTATGGCCACGCGCCAATTTTTTGAGACGCCTCACTTCATCAGCTGCTAATTTTTTGAATTTTTAATTTTTTGTACTTTTTTTTTTTCTGTATTCTCGTAATATTAATAAACAACTGATAAAAAAATGTATAGTAAAAATTGATCGCTTTTTTTTACGTCACTTCAAAAAATTACCTGAAATTCATTCCTCTAGACCAGAATACCCCCTTAAGGCATTCTCAGAAGAAAGCGAGTCGATTGAAGATGAACTACGCAGCGGAAGGCCTTCATCTTCAAGAACCGATGAAAATGTCGATAGAATACGGGATCTTGTGCTTTCAGATCGTCGGTTGACGACAAGAATGATCGGGGAAGAGTTAGGTAAATTTGAATCACAATTCAAAGTTCATCAGATTTTGACTAATGAATTGGGGATGAGAAAAATCTGCGCAAAATTGGTTCAAAAACCTTTTGCAGGAACAAAAGGACATCAGGGAGAGAAAAGTGCCTTGGCTTTTTGGAATCGATTGAAAATGATCTTCATTTTATGGAACGTGTCATTACTGGTGATGAGACTTAGGTGTTTGAGTACGACACGAAAACCAAGCGCCAAAGAATCTAATGGCACACTTCAAGCTCTCCAAGACCCAAAAAAAGCAAGAATGAGAAAGTCAAAGATAAAATGAATGCTGATTTGCTTTTTTGGTAGGCAGGGGAATTGTCCACAAAGAGTTTGTGCCTCCAGGTTAAACAGTAAATAAAAACTTTTACAGAGAGGTTCTTGAAAAACGAAAAAGGGTCATGCATTTGAGACCAAACATCAAGATCAGCTGAATGTTACATCATGTCAATACGCCTTGTTACACAGCCATCTCAGGAAACAAGTTTTCAGCCAGTAAAAACATTCCTGTGGTCCATCACCCTCCTTATTCATCTAACTTGAGTCCTTGTGACTTTTTTCTCTTTCCAAGATTGAAAAATCACCTCAAGGGACGTCATTTTGACACCACAGAAAACATTCAAACGGCTGTAACCGACCAGCTGAAGGCCATTCTAGTATATGAGTTCCAGCACTGCTATGAGAAATGGAATAACCGTTTCCAGCGCTGTGTGGCTTCCAAAGGAAGTTATTTTGAAAGAGACAATACTGAACTGTAATTCTATTTGAATAAAAAATAACATAATAAAAAACAGTCTCATTACTTAATTTATACACCTCGTATTTTCATTTCACAGTATATATTCAATATTTTTTATAGTAGATAACATTTGATTTTTGATTTAGGATTCCACGAACAAGAATATGTGGATGAAAAAAATATGTAGTTTCTGAAAAAACAATCAAAACAAATGAAAAATTTTCTCAACATGTTCCTCAACATGGATCTTGTGGGATAGAGTATTGTAATATATAATAGATTTAATAAGAGATAAGGTAATATATAATTATATGTAACCTTAGTTTTAATCATCTCTTGATGACGCCAACATAGTTGACGAAACGCGCGTTGAGTACAAAAAAAGTATTTGGGCGTTGAGTGGAAAATTGTTGAAAATGATAAAAAGAGACCAAAACCAGTCCACCCCTATTTAAAGTTATGTGATAAAAGTGAATTTATTTAAGTCATGAAAACACTTAAATGTTAAAAAAGTAGTCTGTTTTCACTGTTGTTATCAGTCACAGACACGTCAGTAAAGAGTCTTATATTGTTTTAATTACATTTATTGATTTAAATGTTTTGTGAAATTTATTTCACTGAAGAAAACGTTTTTGCCACCATAGATTTGATTTTCCCCATAATAATCTCCGCAAAGCTGATCATTTAGGTACACAATAAAAAATACCAAATAATACATTAGACCGGATATATCTTAAAAATTTACTGTCGTGTAATTGATACCAAAAGTGAAAACACTTTAAAAAGTGTGCAGTTCATTTCACAAACGACGCCAAAAACTACTTTTGGATAGACAAAATGGATGGACAATCATTACCTACTTAACCATTTTTTGGTGTCTTTATTTATTAATTTGTGAATTTAGAGTTTATGGGTTTTATTGGTTCTACGGATAGATTAATCGCTTGATGGGTTTCTATATTAATTGGTTTGTTTTTTACTGCTTTGGAATTTACGGAGTTGAAGTTTATAAGTTTATGAGTTAAAGATTCACAGGTGTCTGGCGTATCTTTGATCACAGCAACACCAAAAAAATCTTTGTGTCACTGATTTTTTTGCACATTAAACGACTTAGCATTTTTTCGTAGTGCCATGAGAAAGTACAACTCTTATTATACATATTTTAATCAAAAAAATTATTTTTCACTATGACGTTAAGTAGCAGTGAACGGGAGAGTCAAGGGCAACCTAGCACGAAAGAGCAAGAAAGCGATGCGAACAGAAAACCACTACACCAGTCTTTAGAAACTTTCTGAAGAAGCTGACAGCATGATCAAAAAGTTAAAAGTATATCCACAACCGCGGCATAACCCCAGTGAAGCTTAGATTCGTTTTGCTCGAAAAACTTTATTATTAATTATGTGTTGTTTTAGATGCTTTTGTAGCCATATGGTTGCGCAAGGTAATTTGTGAATTACTGTGTATTGAAAAGTAGTAACACTGCCAATGAAGTCGGTATTAGTTATTAAATTAGTTATGGCAATAATATCATTCTAGATTCCTTGAGGTATTGACCTTAGAGGTATAAAACTCTTTGTAACCATGATCAATGCAACGATGGTCACAGAAAGTGGGAACAAGGTTAATAAATTAACTACATAAAGTAACACATTTTAATTATCTTCCAGAAACGTCGCCTATATGATATTGAAATATTATATAAATAAGACCCGTACATATATTTGAGCGGAACGGCTAAAACTATCTGCGGACACAACATGCAAAAGCCCCCGCACGTGATCCGACCAGAGGCCGAGTAGTAATTCACGTTTCACGACGAGTGGCTGACACTCTCATACTCTATTAATTAACAGGTATATGGCAATACCAAGGTATATGTAGAACGGCCTACTGTGCCTCTTTATGGGCTAATAAGAGCTTTCGAGACAAACTGTTTATTACGTCGGCGATTAAAACTAATAACAACAAAATAATAAAGTTGTAATTATGCAAATGTAATCGACATAAAAACTATCTGCTGAAAGGAAAATTAATAATCGTCTGTGACTTAATTTGAAAATAATAAATTGAATAGATACATACGTATATAATAATCATATGCATTAACCAGAAAACGACTATAAAAGTTTGTTGAAAGTAACAGGTATTTTTAATTTCGTGAGTGAATTTGTTCTATAAATAGTGTTCAGGATGCGTGGCATAGGATTATTAAGAATTCAATAAAAAATAAAGTTTGTTATATTGGAGTTATCGCCATACATTGCTTTATTCTTTTGGACATTTCTTTGCACTAAACAAATATGTATTCGATCACTTTTATATACATTAAACTCAACGTATTTAGTGTGTCTACACAAACAACAACACCTTCAACCATCTGATGTCTTTCCAGATAGAGGTGGACTCCAACTGAAACTCACGAAGGGAGAATAATTTCGTTCACCGTCATTCTCCGTTAGAAACCACAGATTCTAGGAAATTGCTGTTAAGGGGGGAAATACAATTAGACCGATGAAAAAAAAGCACTTTTCAACATTTTTGTTTGCATAGAATTTGTTATTGTAGTATAATCAAAGTTTGAAGAATTACAAATATAATCTACATAATCTACAGAGTACAAAAAATATTTTTTCATTTATTTATTAACAAAATGGGGGCTGTACGTTCACTCAAAGAACGGCGTAAGTTCTAGCTATCGCAATTTTCATCTAAAACAAACCAGAAAAAAACATTTATTAACAACACTTATAGTTTGTAGTTAAACTAAGAAAAAATGAAGAAAAAAATCGACGATTGGCAGAGCTTTAAAGCGAAAAATCGAGATTTCACCCTTTTTTAAAACTAATTTTGCAATAAAAATATGATATTGTTTAAAAAAAGGTGAATTTTTTTTAGTTTATCTAGAAACTAATATAATAAACAAGTCTTGAAAATTTCAGCCCTATCGGTCGATTAGTTTTTTAGTTATCTCTTACGCCAATTCATAAAATGTTGTTTCGAGAAAAACGCGTTTAAAATGTTTTCAGATATGCCAGGGGCATACAGTAGGCCTTCAGATTCTTCATAAAACTCATTTGTACTTTGCTGAAGCTCTTGGCGAGCCTATATAAATTCGTTCCAGGGTATTTCAAAATAGGACACAATAGACAAAAAGGGCCCCTGGGTCGACAGTACCAAAATGCGTACTACGAACTCTCTTCGAAGAACGACCAAAAAAAAATAGAAGGGCTTTGAATTTGATTTTAAAACATACTATGCATATTCTACAATACATTTACTATCTTTTTAGGTAAAAAAAAAACAATCGGACAATTTTTGGACCTGTTGACGCCTTTTGTTATACATACATGTATTTTATGTACTTAGTTTCAATGTTTAGTATTTAAAGGTTGTGGTTACATGTGTTTAAAATTGGTCCTTTGAGCCGGATTGGCAGTCCTAAGTAGGCAAGTACAGTAAATATCAGTTTTAGCAAGTTTTAGCAAGACCTAGAATTCATTACCGGCGACGAGTCATTACGTCAGACAGCGTAGGGACACGGCGCGCGAGATTCCAGTAAACCAGTTGACGGAGCAGTCCCAGACAAGTCAAAGCATCGTCCAGTGGAAAGTCATCCCGACGAGTTGGCTAAACGATTCGATTCCCCTAATTCTGAATTTTCCGATTAATATTCATTGTCAATCAGACAAGGTTTGACAACTATTGTCAAAATTTGTGTACATCGATCAAAATTTGTGTTATCAAAAACATTTCATACACCATGAATACATTAGCTTCTTTACACATGCAACGTGGCCAATAAAAAAAAAAGATAACTGATTTACAATCATTTATACACGGGTTAAAAGAAAAAGATAATTTAGATTTAATTGATCAAAAAGAGTTAGAGCATAGAGTCAATCTTGTGTACCCACTTCTAGACAAACTAGAAGAAATTCAAGATAAAATTTACAGTTTGCCAGAATCAAATAGTGAGGAGGAGAAATATGCTTCCAATTTGGAGAATTCATATTTCTCTGTCATCGCAGAAGCAAAAGCATTGTTAGAGCAATGCACTTCACATCACGATGCAACTTCACACGCAAGTTCGGAGCAAAATGTACCTAGTTTACATGGGAATGCAAGTTTACAACGGGTCAAATTACCTACAATTACATTGCCAAAATTCAATGGCCAGTACACAAGGTGGCTTGAATTTCATGATACATTCGCTTCATTAATCCATGACAATGATTCCCTGAACAATGTACAGAGATTTCATTATCTCAGAGCTTCCCTCGAAGGGAGTGCTGCTATCATAAAATCATTGCAAGTTTCAGCGGAAAATTACATAGCATGGAATCTGTTGTGTGACAGATATACAAACAAAAAAATTATTAATTCAAAACCACATTGGTGCATTATTTCAATTAAAAGAAATTAATCGCGAATCAGCAGTACGATTGCGAGAAATTTTAGACATTACAACCAAACATTTACGGTCCTTACAAGCATTGGGGCAGCCAGTAAATTAATGGAATTCTATCATAGTTTACTTAGTTACAACAAAAAAATAGATAAACAAACAGCACGTGATTGGGAACCTCACAAAACGTCAAGTGACATTCCTACATTAAACGAATTTAAAATATTTTTAAATAACAAGGCAAATATGTTAGATAATTTACATATCTGCCACAATGAATCAAAACATGCAGATGACAGAAAATCAAAGAAATCATTCACATATACGCCATGTAGTATAAAATTGTACACATCCAAGTAGGTGTAAAAAAATGTAACAAAAATCATAACACCCTCTTGAATATTAAAACTCAAGATCAATCAACGTCTGTTACAAATAATCAGTCAGAAAATCAGGTCACATTGTCGACACATACAACGACAAGTTCTGCACAAGTGTTACTTGCTACAGCCCAAGTTCAAGTGAGGGATAATGAAGGTACATGGCACTCTTGCAGAGCATGGTTAGATTCTGCGTCTCAGTCTTGTTTTATCACAGCTGAATTACATTCAAAGCTTTGCGTTGCAGAATTCAAAACAAACATTTCCATTCAGGGAATTAGTCAAGTCATTTCACAAATAAAGTCACAATGCAAGGTACATTTAAAATCACGTATTAACAAATTTAATACGGAATTAAAGTGCTTGATCATAGACAAAATCAGTGACGATATTCCGAGCGTAGCAATTAATACTGAACATTTGAGGTTACCAGAAAATTTGCAATCAGCCGATCCAGACTATGATGTTCCAAACAAAATAGACCTACTCATAGGTGCCCAGTTGTTTTGGTCATTAATCATTCAAGGGCATATTAGTTTAGGAAAAAATCTGCCCGGTTAACAAAACACTATGTTTGGTTGGGTTATATCAGGTCCACTCCAAACGAATTCTGGTGAAAATGTTCATTACTATTTTTCAAAATCGATTGACATACAACAGCAATTGCAAAAATTCTGGGAACTAGAAGAATGTCCTAGTATGCCTGCATTCTCACTTGACGAGCAAAGGCTCATTTCAAAGACAATTTTTATGAAGATGAAACCGGTCGTTACGTAGTGTCAATTCCATTTAGAGGCGCTACTGATACACTAGGTGAATCACGATCAATTGCAGATTTCTTTCTTTAGAAAAACGACTCAAATCCACATCTAAAAAAAGCATATGTCAAGTTCATCAGAAGAATATCAATCATTAAATCACATGTCAAAAGTTGAATTGCCAAATGATTCAATACCACATTTTTATATGCCTCACCATGGTGTAATCAATGAACAAAGTCGTACCACTAAATTACGCGTTGTTTTTGATGGGTCATGTCACACTTCATCAGGTATATCATTCAATGACGTGCAATATGTAGGTCCTACCGTGCAGTGTGATTTATTTATCATTTTAGTTAGATTCAGGCAACATGCCATAGCCTTTTCCGCAGATGTTCAAAAATGTACCGTCAGGTATTAGTGAATTCACATGATAGGCAGTTTCAACGAATACTATGGCGCAGTGGCGGTGCGTGATATTTCAGTTAGCCATATCTTGAAAACGACGCATGGGACCCACTTCACTTTTTTAGGTGATGACTATACACCTCTTACAGAAAGGATTTATAGTGAAAAAACCGTCAGCAAAGTTTGCGAAAAATTTTTCAAAAAACACTGGAGCACTCCTGGGTTCTCAGTAACGCTCTGTAGAATATTTGCACTATATTTTTTTTCATAATCTAGAAACAAATATAAGGAGACGTTTTTCGATTTGTTACAAAATATTTTTGTTTCAAAAAGTTATGGCCATTTTAATTTTGGGAAACAAAATGTTCCTATAAAATTAAAATTAAAATGGCCATAACTTTTTGAAAAAAAAAAAAATTTTTGCAACAAAACGAAAAACGTCTCCTTATATTTGTTTCTAGATTATGAAAAAAATATAGTGCAAATATCCCACAGAGCGTTACTGAGAACCCAGGGAGTGCTCCAGTGTTTTTGAAAATTTTTTCGAAAACTTTGCTGACGATTTTTTCACTATAAATCCTTTCTGTAAGAGGTGTATAGTCATCACCTAAAAAAGTGAAGTGGGTCCCATGCGTCGTTTTCAAGATATGGCTAACTGAAATATCACGCACCGCCACTGCTATGGCGTACAGATAAACATTTACCGATTGAGACATTTGAACTAAATATGGTGACTTCCGGTACCGCAGCCGCTCCATTTTTGGCAACTCGAGGCTTAGTGCAAATAATCGCAGAAGAAAATATGTTACAATATTCAGAAGCATGTAAAATTATTAAACGTGAATTTTATGTTGACGATATTCTTTCTGGAGGCGATTCCATTGAACAAGTATACACTATTACTTCACAAATATCACATATTTTACATAAAGCGCATTTTGAATTACATAAATGGGTTTCAAATGAGTCACAAGTTTTAACACAATTTTCTGATCGAGATTCGAACCCAAATTCCGTCTGTTTAGGTGCGGAAGAAATGACAAAAACTCTAGGCCTGTTTTGGTTACCGATATATGACATTAAACTACAAGGTCAAGAGTAATTCAAGTGTAGAACATGTCACAAAAAGACAAATACTTTCAACAATAAGTCAAATTTTCTCAGCCCGACAATTATCATAGGCAAGACATTAATTCAGTTGTTGTGGCAAGAAAAAATAGGGTGGGTCCATAGCAAATAAATGGAAAAAGTTACAAAATGAGCTACATATACTAAATGATATTAAAATACCCAGACATATCTTATGCAAGAATTCAACTCGTATCGAACTCCATGGTTTTTCTGACGCGAGTGAGACAGCTTACTGCGCATGTGTATATGCAAAATCTGTTGACTATCAAGGCAACACGTCAGTTCAACTAATATGCGCAAAGTCTAAGGTAGCTCCGTTAAAAAGATTAACAATTCCACGATTGGAATTATGTGGAGCACATCTTTTTATCAAAATTAATTACAATCATTAAAAATGCATTGCGAGTAAACATTGATCACACATTTCTGTGGTGTGATTCTAATATTGTGTTAGGGTGGATTGATACATCTCCTAGTATACTCAAAGTCTTTATAAGTCATAGAGTTTCTGAAATACACTCCAATTCTCAAAATGCTACATGGTTACACGTGCCTACTGCAGACAACCCAGCCGATACAGGCTCTCGTGGTGTTGAAACATGCATTAACCAAGAACTTGCACGGGAAGGTATATCTTGGTTTTTCATACCACCAAATTCACTTCACTTTGGGGGCCTTTGGGAATCTTGTGTAAGGGGTTTGAAATTTCATTTAAAACGTGTCACAGGAAACGCTTTGTTAACTTACGAACAATTATACACATTGATAACACAGATCGAGTCAATTTTAAATTCGCGACCTTTGACTCAAATGTCTTCAGATCCAAATGATCTAGAACCTATCACTCCATCCCATTTCCTAATCGGTCGTAAGTTAACGTCCCTGCCGGAGCACAGTCTTCTACATTTAGCAAAAAATAGACAGAATTTCAAAGGGTACAGAAGATACTACAGCACTTTTGGTCCCGCTGGAAATCAGAGTATTTACACAGCCTACAACAACGAAAAAAGTGGTTGACATCTTCCCCATCACTTCAAATTAGAACTATGGTTCTACTGCAGGTCGACAAGTTGTATCGGGTAAAGATGGTGTAGTGCGGGTGGTGGTTGTTAAAACGAACAAAGGTGTTTACAAAAGAGTTGTTACAAAAGTGTTTCCGCTACCCATTGATTCGCAAAGTGACGGCTCAACAGTGAAGTACATGGCCAAGAAATGTAATAGTATTTATTATATTATTTTACATATATGTTACCTTTTAAATATGTTCAAGTATTTATTAACATTTATGTCTATAACAGGTAGAGAAAGATGTATGGCAATTCTATTTGTTATATTTATTTTGAAAGTCGAGCCTTTCAAGGCCGAGGCTATGTTGACGCCTTTTGTTATACATACATGTGTTTTATATATTGAGTTTCAATGTTTAGTTTTTAAAGGTTGTGAACTAGTACTTCAAGATTAAAAAGTTGGCAACAAAAACAAAGTTTGTAACTATGTACAATTTTAATTTGTTTTAGAATCAATAAACATGTAAAAATTCTAATCAGTTTTAGTGTTGATTTTACGCATCAGTATGAAATACAGCAACAGGACCCTCTAATTGTATTTCCCCCTTTAAGAAAAGTTCATCTGTATACTAGATCAGTATCAGTATCATTTGTAGTCATTTTTTCTGAAATTTCAGAATATGCTGTTAGAAAAACAATTGAAGCAAAAATATAGTATCTGTAAAAATACTATATTATAAATGTTACAGTACGTGTACAAAGTGTATGCTTTACATATAGCAGAAACTGTGAGACAGTGGCTTCCCAAAGTCGATGTACTAAAAGCGGGTCCAAATTTTTTCTTAAAATCCCTCAACGTCTTCGCGAGTTTCATAGCAAATGTCTTGATATTTCTGAACCACCACATCCAATTCTTACTCGTTGGGAAACATGGTTGAAAACCTTTTTTAATGTCGAATATTTCCAGCTGTTAATTTATAATTCAATACTGCCGAAGTAGCAGCTGTTGAGGAGAGCCAGACCAAGTTTCAAGATGTGTCCGTTGAAATAGCTATAAAAACTATTCATGGTAACTATAAAGGATTTATATGACGCCATGCAAAAATTACAGAATAGTGCGTTGTCGTTAGCGGTGTCACTACAATTAGTGGACGAAGTAAATTCGCTGCGACAATAGGTGATGCAATAAATGAGCAAGTTAAGAATAAGTTCGAAAGTGTATTAAAGAAAGTCAACGGTTTTACCAAATTAAGACAAATTTTTAAGTGTATGATTTGTAAAAGAGTATTTTAATTATGCCTGTATTACATGTCGAATGTCGAACGGTCGTTCTCAAAATATAAGCATATATTTTCACCACCGCGAACAAGACTCTCGAAGATAACAATAGAAACTTATCTGATGCAACAAAGTTTTTACGAAACTTCTACAGTTCATGATAGTACTGCTGACCAAGCTGCGTTGGCAAGTTAATTAAGAGGGTAAGTTTTATATACATATACATGGTTAACAAAGTGTGAATTAATTTCACACATTTCGGTCAACTCTACTCATAACTAACCCCTGAGGTCCTGTGGGTCCTAAAGGATTTCTGTGGTACTATTTGCCATGCCGCCTAGGGAGCGACTTAAGAGGTAATGTATTTGCTTTACAGCCCTAAAGAAAACCCAAATCTGAGGTATTTACAACTCAAATGGAGTCTATGCATCCAGTTCTACACAGGTGTATTGATGGTTCCGTATCTAATCCTGAGACGAACAAGACAGACAATCAGAAATAATTTCTCCCAATAGAGTACAAACAAGTTACAGATAGAGATTTAAATTTAGATAGAGCTTTAAATTGGTAATTATAAATGTAATTAACAGCCTCTTAATTAGCCGCCATCTATCAATTTAAATATAAGTAGCAACCTTATTTAAGATCATCGATGTAATTTCATAAATAAAATTCATCATTGTATTTATTTGTGTTTAAATACGTTAATAAAAATAGAATAAGTAATGTGTAACCATTTATTTTCTATCATTATTTCATAAAATAGGCTAAATATGCGTTTTATTATGGAAATTACCTTGGACCATTCACCAAACTTGGGCCACTTCAAACATCATGAAACTATAAGATATATTAAAAAAATGTTGAGTTGTTTTGAACAGATTTGGTGAAAGATAAGTAAATACCTGTTATATCCAAATACTTGTGTATCAAGGCGGGTTCAACAGGATGTGCTATCATTATTGCTCAGTATCAATAAAGAGTAGTGTAAGGCAAAATAATTAGTCATTTTCATGATGTTCAAGTCAGGAGTAATTGCAGCACTAATTGAGGTTACTATTTGGAGTTTCATTAGGTGAGTAACTCCAGTTTCATTTACAATTGGTCCAGCTCAATTAAGATTATGCGTATATACCATCAAATATTTAATTTTTAATCAAACACAATTACATATTAGCATTATAAAAACATAAATTATCAATAGCACTTGTATGAACGATAATTTAGTTAAAAAGATAATTGCAAAAGAAATTGAAATCGCACCACCAGTAAAAAATATGATAAAACTACTGAAAATTATTTCAGTTATTTTTAGAAAGCGATTAAGAGGTGTAATAGAGTTGGGTATGCTGTACCGAGTGTACTATGGTTCGCAAGCCTAAGGACGGTAGCTTGTTTGTTGTATAATGTTTGTTGACCTATGGCAGTCCACCGTTCTTGAGCAACGACTGTTGCCGATGCGAAGTGTTGCACACAATGTCCTTTTTAGAAGAGGTGCTTCTCGGAGGGAGAACCACCTCTCAGGTCTGAGAAGAGAAGAGAACCCCTGCCCTTGCTAATCCTAGCACACCCGATACAGCATACCCACTAATATTACATTTTTAATCTTCTATACACTGTGCAGAATAACTTATTTAGTCAGGAACACCCTGATATATTGCAGTCTAAGTTATGTAACAACTAGTTCTCTTTGTTTTCATAATATATGCATATCATGAGGGTTAAGTTACAAAAGCTGGAGATATTTTCGGGTTTCTTCGATGATTAAAGATGTTCGTTATTAGATGTTATCAAGATTTTTTATTGTGAACAGCAAACTTTGAAAATTTAACTAACCACTATTCATTGTTTATATATATATATATATATATATATATATATATATATATAATATCTTATAGAGTTGTATATTGATATTTTGAAATAAATTGACGTCCTAAATAAAATAAATGACAACATTTGAAAGGAATTGACAACAAATTAGTTAATATACCAAACATGTTTTGTAACTAAAACTGTAATTTCATATCAATGGATTGGAGTAGAATATGCATATCAGTGGTGTAATTAAAACTGGAATAATCATATACATATCATGTTTTTATTTCAGGGTTTGCCGCAAATGACACAAGTAGGTACTGGGGCACTTGAGCCTGGGAAAATTTTGCGGACCGTGGGAACTTTTTAATCCTTTGATGTTTGCCGACAAGCCGCAGGTGTTAATTACAGGTATGCTCGGTGAAGGTCATCCGAAGAGAAAGTTCCCACGGTATTCAAAATTTTCCCAGGCCTAACCGTTTCAGGTTGTAATCAGGTTTTGATCAGGTTGTAATCAGGTTGTAATCAGGTTGTAATCAGGTTGTAATCAGGTTGTAATCAGGTTGTAATCAGGTTGTAATCAGGTTGTAATCAGGTTGTAATCAGGTTGTAATCAGGTTGTAATCAGGTTGTAATCAGGTTGTAATCAGGTTGTAATCAGGTTTTGATCAGGTGGTAATCAGCTATTGATCAGGTTGTAATCAGGTTTTGATCATTATATATCCTTTGACTAATATATAATATTGTAACCCACAAAATCTCATCAGATACCGTTGAGACCTGATAAAAAGCTGATTACAACCTGAAACGGTTAGACCTGGGAAAATTTTGCGGACCGTGGGAACTTTTTAATCCTTTGATATTTGCCGACAAGCCGCAGATGTTAATTACAGGTGTGCTCGGTGAAGGTCATCCGAAGAGAAAGTTCCCACGGTCTTCAAAATTTTCCCAGGCCTAACCGTTTCAGGTTGTAATCAGCTTTTTATCAGGTCTCAACGGTATCTGATGAGATTTTGTGGGTTACAATATTTTATATTAGTCAAAGGATTTATAATGATCAAAACCTGATTACAACCTGATAAATAGCTGATTACCACCTGATCAAAACCTGATTACAACCTGAAACGGTTAGGCCTGGGAAAATTTTGAAGACCGTGGGAACTTTCTCTTCGGATGACCTTCACCGAGCACACCTGTAATTAACACCTGCGGCTTGTCGGCAAACATCAAAGGATTAAAAAGTTCCCACGGTCCGCAAAATTTTCCCAGGCTCAAGTGCCCCAGTACCTACTGACACATTCAGAGCTTAACTTAAACGATTCACCTCATATATACCATAGTTAAGTTGAATCAACCACTAGGAATGAAATATTTACCAGTTTGTTTATGACAGCAATACTGTGCAACTCCAAATTAGTGCCTGTGATATTACATTCAGCTGCACAGTGTATAGAAGATGCTTAAATTGACAACCTGTATATCTCTGGTAAACCTTATGCACCTACACATGATAAAAAGTCTACTCCGCTAAGACAAAAAGTCCTATTTACATAGGATATGCTATATATTGTAGAGAGGCTAAACATTTTTGTCTTAGCAGAGCAGTACGTAGGTATGACAAAATGTGATTGAAATACCAACGACTATGAAGTTAGGAACTTGAAGAATTCTGGAAGTCTAGAACTTGAAGAACCAGATATATGCACCTGCTCAGCTGCTTTACCAAAGCCAGAATCAAGCGCTGAAATTCTGCAGAAACATTAATTGAACTGTCAACGAACCTCTGAATCATGAAATATGTCAAACAATACGTCCTCGTGATTGTATCACCGCCAGGATGTTTTATGCCTGCGTCATTCAAAATGGTGATAATGCAGATGAAGGAATGTCATTAACTTGGTTAAGCATGTGAAGAGCAGACTGCGGAGGTCAAGTTTAAAGCTTTCGATTTCTTTGAATGAACCTATGCCTCAATTGACAATTATATTAATAAATGAATAATAATAAGCGATTGATTTTTTCAAGTCTGTTTATTTTTACAGTAACGAAATATATGTTTGAGGCTCCATTAGGTTTTTGTTTCATAGATTTTATAGCAATTTCTTGAAAATATCGGTCACCGCGTCATAGATATTCGTCCTCTAGGAATCAATCGCCAATTGCGCAATTGATATCGTTGAAATATATCTAGTTTAGTAAGGACTAAAGTGATAATATTCTTAATTTCTTATACTCTGGATACTTATTTTACTTTTTTATTTACTTATCTTACTTTTAACATCTATTCAAATCAGTGGCTGCCGGTGAGAATTTAACATGCTCGTATTGTCGTAAGGAGGCATGGGACCCCACCATAATTTAGGGGCAGTTACTAAACCTAAGTAAAAGGCTATAATGGCAAAAAATCTTCAGGAAAACTTGCGAACATTTTTTTCCAAAAAATGACTGCCTCTGGGCAGATCTTGGGAACGGATTGCAGAATATTTGCGAAATATTTTTTTTCATAATCACCGAGTAAACACAGTGTTTTTATACTTGTGATTTTCTTGAAATTTTGAGATCTCTAAAAGTTATGGTAATTTGAATTTTTATTGCATCCCAACATTTCGTCTGTGAGATTTTACAATAGTTGTAAAATATATTAACGCAAAGTAATAATATTACAAAAATCACAAGTAGAAAATAATTGTATTTACTCGGTAATTAAAAAAAAATATTTCGAAAATATTTTGCAAGCCATTTCCAAGATCTGCCCGGAGGCAGCCATTTTTAGAAACAAAATTTCGCAATTTTTCTCTGGAGAATGTTTGCCATTATAGCCTTCTACTTAGGTCTATTAACCACCCCCTAAAATGGTGTAGGGCCCCATGCCTCCTTACGGAAATACGAGCATGTCAAATCCCACCGGCCGCCACTGATTCAAATACATAGTTGACCTTGAAACTTAAATGAAAATGTTATAAAAACAGGAATTAGCTACTGTCACCAGTGTTACTGTCAACGTTGCTTGTTAGCGAACTGTATATTACAATTACATAAATACAAAAAAAAATACTTATAAAATAATTGTAAAGTATCAGATAACTCATAAATTCAAACCAATAATAAAATTCCACCTAAATAAATAAAATAGAGATCTGCCTATAAAAAAATTACAAGCTTCTGTATCTGTAACCTTAAACAATGGAATAATTATTAAAAATACGTATAGATGATAATTCTACTAATCATCTTCAAGCTCTTTGAAGACACTTGTTTTTTATTTAGTTATGGGAAGTTACTTGTTTTTTACATTACTTATCTAAAGATAAATGATCTGATAATTCTATTTAAAATTTTGGATGCCCCACTATTTCGTGTATAAATAGATATTTGTAGCAGAGTGAGACTAACGAAGGGTTGTTTTCATGATGCTGAAGGTGATAGTGATCGTGGCGCTAGTGGGGGCATCCCTGGGTAAGTCTTCGGTCGCTGGTCATCCCTTTTTAAGCTGTTGTGTTAACACGAGTTTGTTACATTTTAAAGTAGTAAATTATCTATATTATCACGGTGGTATGTATGCAAAATGTAATGTACTTATGTGGCAAAATGTAATTATTAGTTTTTTATATATTCTTGAGAAATTCCTACAAAACTATAGTTTTCGAGAAAAAAATTATTCATTTATCAAATATTCATTTTTTTTTTCGAAAACTAAAAATTTCAAGAAAAATATGTCAGTTTTTTGAAGAATACTTTCAATTTTTTTTCAGTATTTTTAAAGACGATTTTTGATTGTTCCAAAAATCACGATATCGATTGTATTTTTATTAGAATATTTTTATCAAAGTACCTATAGTTTTTGCGAAAAAAAATATGAAATTTAAACAAAAATATTTTTGTTTCGGCCGCCACTTTATTTTACTTTTTTTTTTAATAAAATAAAGTCATGTTATTTTCTAACTCGGGGATTACCTGTTTCATAAATAAATTCAGGTCTAAAATGTTTTGTTGTCGAAGAAATCGTAATTTTGTCCAAATATTTGTTTATAACTTTTTTTAAAATCAATATTTGAAAAATTCCAAAGCCATATTCTGAAAAATCATGAAATTTTACGTTGGAATTGGTCTCATCGAAATTTTTTCAGCACCGATAACATTGAAAATAAGCTGGCTGAAAACTCAGGATATTTGGGACTTAATGGGTTATCTAACTAGAACAAAAATTTTAAGACAGCACCGGTACGATTTCTAAGGAAACAGTAAGAGCAAAGAAATATGCATGCATAAACATATGAAAAATTTAACATTGTTCATTACAAGTGTAATTAAAGAAAATTAAATGCTAAAGATGGTGTAATGATAGTCTTAGAGCTCATGACAAAAAACTGTTTTGCGATGAGTGAAATGTGATGAACAAAGTATTTTGCAAATTCCCATATTTCAATACAGTGTCATATTAAGGTTATATATATGTCAGCTTCAAGTCGATAGATTACATAGTGGGGAAACTGGACGTATAGAATTTCCATTCTAAATTGAAAATAGGTACTTATACGAGGTAGGATAAGGATAAATCAGTTTACTAACACTTTGTATGGAACTAAATACGCGTTTCTATACTGATCTGTTAACCGTATATGCCGTATCGTAGTCCACGTTGAC
Organism: Aromia moschata; assembly: GCA_029963805.1. NCBI lineage: Eukaryota > Metazoa > Arthropoda > Insecta > Coleoptera > Cerambycidae > Aromia > Aromia moschata. The sequence goes on from JAPWTK010000039.1 coordinate 764,563, forward strand.
TTGACGAGGCCTGTCACGTAAGAAGTGGGCGGAATCTACACTCCATTGGTCATTGTCGCTATTCTGGTAGGGGGAAATATGCCACCAGACAGTCGACCCAGTCGGCCCACTACTTGATTAAAAATTTAAGTGTATTTTTAATTTTTGCCGTCATCGCTGTCCTCTGATTCTTCTCCTGTAGAATCGTCGCTTAAAAAAGAAAAAGGGAATATTAAAACAAGTGGTTACAACAACGCAGTACACAACTAGTAGAGTAAACTGGCTCCGAAATATGAATTGAAAATGTATAGCTGGTACAGCTGTACAATAACACGAGACCAACAGCCAATGAGAGCGCATAGAAAGACCTTGCCGATGCTATGCCGATGATCAGTGCTCTCACTCATGTCTACGACCATGAGCTGCCTATCTCTTTCTATTATAAGCAACATTCATTTTCATGTTTGCCGATAATTAAACCGCAGAAAAAGTGTCTGACTTTTTGTAATTATTTTTTATTATATGTAACTAAGACGCTGTTAAAATTTCAGCGTGAATCAAACACTCCATTTTGTATTTTTAGAAAAATAACTTTGGGGTGTTTTTTTTACCTGTTAACCCCCTCAAAAGTGTCTGCCTTATTTATTTTTGTGTTTTAAATTATCTTAAATTTCGATTAGTGTTTGTTGGCCTCTGAATCAAACACTTTTTTTTGGCCCATATTTTTACACCTTTCCCTTATGCGCAGTACCTGGTGTCCCCAGGTAGATACTATTTCACAAAATTTCAAGGTGCATTAAACACTTCATGAAACGTGCGTCACTAGCTCTTGGACTATATTAAGTGCGCCCATTGTTGCGTGGCGCCGCTAGTTGTGGTTCACCCTGATCATGCGAGTTGTTGCTGTCGTATCTATAGGTTTTTCGTGTATAGGGCCCTCACTAAGGGAGCCGCTCACTGAAGCCTCTGGGCCCATTGAGAGCAACTCCACATTTGTGAGTCAGAGGGCCCGCCCCTAATAGCTCTCACACCAGCCTCACTCGGGAAGAGACAGATAATGTGGAGTCGACTGTGATAGCGATGATCTTCTAATGGGGCACTGTCCAGTGAATAGTCCCACAAGAATTAAATTCATGTCAGCTTATCTACATTTCATTCATTCGTCAGCTTATCTACACCCTTAATATAACACTATGTTAAAATATGGGCCTTTACAAAAACACTTGTAGGTCTTTGTCATAAGCTTTTGGATTGTTTGGTGAATATGCAGGTTTCTGGTCAATGAGTCAATATATGTGGTATATTTTTATGTAAAAAGTAAGTGATAATAATTACAACTTACTTTTTTACAGTTTATAATTACTTTTATACTTACGTTTTATAATTATTATAAAAGTGGCAATATAACATGAACATATCAGATGAAAAGTGGAACAAAAATTCCTACACTTGAATAGTCATTTTTTAAGCTTTAATCATCTTTAGTTACTACTTGAGTCTGAGGTGGCCTTCGACCTGACGAAATATACATATATACAGGGTGTCCCGGAAAGTATGTCACAAACTTCAGGAGGTGATAGTACATATAAAAATAATATTAAAAGTCTTTATAAACATACCCCCGCAAAAGCTTCCCTTTGGAGTTATGCCCCCTTTTTAGGTATCCCTCAGAAGGAACATATTCATTTCTAATATTTTTTTGGGTACAGGTAGGAAGATGAAATTTTGAGAATAAAGTTGGGCAAATAATTCCCTTATTTTGTGAGAATGGGAATAAAATCCAGAAAACGTAAACGGTATTTTTCGAACACCCCGTACATATTTTGGGCGGGAAAAATTCTGGTTATTATATTATTTGTGGCTTAATTATTTTTATGAAGATAATTCGATTCGAACTTTTTTCTCTAGATATTTTTTCGAGAAACGTGTCGTTTTCCCTTAAAAAAAGTTAATAGAGGTCACCTTTTTTTCTTTTGCTCTTACCCTCTTAAATGTTTTTGATGTAAAAAAATCCTCACCAAAGATGAGCGCTGTAGCTCAATTCTAAGAGGTCGCTTTTTTATTTTAGTTTCCCATTTGATTAACATGGAAAAATTTTGATTTTTATTCAAATTGAAATTACATGTAATCAACTCAATTTTTTTAAATAACCATAACATATTCTTAAAGCTGACTCTTTAAGCTTTCCAAAACTGTATAATAACGTATTATTATCATAATTTGAAGACCAGTTAAAGCCACCTGAAAAAGACTATATTTCTTACTACGGGGAAATTGTTTTCAGTCATTTTTTATTTATGTAATTTATTATAAGTTTCATTGTTATTGGTGGTTTAGAGTGTATTTTTATGTTTTAACAGTTTTAAAAATGATTGTCGGAAACTATATATACTCATATTAGAACATATGAACCATATTAGACCATAATATGTTCTAATTATCATAAGTGCTGCCTTTTTGTGGATTTGTCTCGGGGTGAACAATGAAGTGACCTCTTTTAACTTTTTTTTTACGAGAAAACGACCCGTTTCTCGAAAAAATATCTAGAGAGAAAAACGTTTCGAAATCGAATTATCTCTATAAAAATAATTGAGCCATAAATAATATAATAACCAAAAATTTTTACCGCTAAAAATATGTACGGGTTGTTCGAAAAATACCCTTTACGTTTTCTGGATTTTATTCATATTCTCACCAAATAAGGGGATTGTTTGCCCAACTTTATTCTCAAAATTTCATTTTCCTACCTGTACCCAAAAAAAAAAATTAGAAATGAATATGTTCCGGTTGAGGGATACCTATAGAGTCATATACGTATATATATATATATATATATATATATATATATATATATGGGGCATCTCATGCCAACTAAGTGAGGTCAAAAAAAATCTGTTTGAAACATATCACAATCGATAGTACTTGCTAAAAAACTAACTTCCCTAAAATGTTAGATTTTTTTGAGCCACAAGGAGATGGATGGTGAGGGTGAGAAAATACAAATTTTCGTTTCGGCTCTAAAATTTCAATCTTTCTCATTAAAAAATTGAACAAAATTAAAAAAGAAGGTTGCAATGGGTGTCGATGTGTTTTTTTTGCGTAGAATGCGATAAAATTATTTTCAAAATTATTGGGGGTAGTTTTCACCCTTATTTTGAGGATTGAAAGTTTAATATCGAAATTTCGAAAAGTTTGACACGATTTTTTTTTTCAATTTTCTTTTTTTCAATTTCTTTCTTTTTTTTGTACTTTCTATTAATTTTTAATTCATAATGGGCGTCGACCAGGAACTGACCCAAAAGACGGCCCAAAGGTGAAAACACGTGGTTTTAACGTATTTTCTCATCCTGTGAGATAGTAAATGGCAAGTGAATAATATATTCCAAGGTTTTTGGGGTCGCTGATTACGAATCTGTTCAAGAGCTTTCTAGAACGATTATTCACTCCTATAAATATACCTACTCATTTTCGCAGGATTTCATGAATTATAAGTTCACAAAATATATGTGTATCTACGTATGTACTCGTATATCTGATACATTTTATACTATTTTTTTACTATTTTATATTATTTTATACATTATACTCCAATTATACCAAATGTTTCTACAACCATATCTTATAAGAATAATATCGTATGGAATATGTTACGATAAATCTTAATCTACCATCGAGTGTATACCTAGATATGTAAAAATAATTGTTTGTGAAACAAAATCTGAATAGCTTTTAAAACTAAAATAATTGGAGGAAGGATAATATGTAGGTACTATAAATAGATGCAAATTTCAGTAGTTCATTTGATACACATTTTTCGACCGCTCTACAATTTTTAGTTTACATTACAGCTCTTAGACTTTCAACATAGGTACAGGGTTATTCTTTATACATACGAGTACATTACCCACCCATTGTCATCGTTATTATTGCCTATAGAAAAAAAAAAATTTTGTAAAAGTAAAAGTTGTGTGAACTGAATCACGGAAGATTTCCTTCCCACCTACATAAAATCGGCGTACGAGATAATCCTAATTGTATATGTGGCGAAACTGGAAACATCTATCACTACATCTTTAACTGTCCGTTAACTAAACAGAGTACAGATACACTTTTATGTTATCTACATGAAAGAGGATTTAACTCTCCGATATGGCTTCCGTATATACTCAGTATAGGTGGTGAAGATATTATGCAACACATCTTAAACTTTTTCAAGGCAATCAAAATAGATATTTAATAATGTACCTAATCTTCCTCAAATTTATCACAACCTTTGTATTTACCCTTCTGTTTGTTCTATATCTATCTTACCCGTGGTCAAGTGTTGTACGTCTAGAAAACTACAATGCCTTGACAGACCCCTGGGCGAGAAGCGGGTGGCCTTGTCTATTCCCTCATTATTTTATATCCTTCCTTAAACCAATAGTATAATTCGTGGCTAATACACAACGTGTGAGGTCAATAATCAGAAAAAAAAGTTGTGTGATTTATGACTGCATTTAGTTAAATTAAATTAAAGAATGTGATAGCTTATTTTAATAATGTTAACTTGTTCATATTTAGAGTAACTAGTTTAACTAAGATATTCAACGTTTAATAACTTAAAAACGGTATACGATAGGGGTAATATATGGCATATTTTTGAAATCAGGACAAAAGGATCATTCCAAAAATGTAATAATATACAAGGTATCATATTAAAAAAATAGTTCTGTATCCCCTGAAATATGCACGCTAATGTACTTTTGATAACATTTTAACAAAATTCAGTCATAACCATACAACATTTATTTGAAGCTTTTTTTTTTTCTATAGGCAATAATAACTAAATAATAAGGGGTGAGTAATTTATAAAGAATAACCCTGTACCGGGTGTTTCACTACAAATGGACCCCCCTACCTTTTTCTTTTTGCTTTATACAAAAAACGTTAAATACAAAAGTTGTAGGGTACAACGTTAAGTTTTTTATCACATAGTTTCCATGTATAAAAATGTATTTTTTCCCTATGGAACACCCTGTATATTATAGCACTAAATAATTGGCCTCACCTCCCTTATTACGAATATACATATATAGTCTATTATATTTATTTTATAAATCTAAGCAAAAACAAGCCTATTTAAATTTTATATGTAGTAGTTGATTCAAGAATGTTCTTGCAATTGTTCGGATATATTACAAAACCTAAATAAATAAAATTTTCTTGATTTTTTACTCCATAACCTAGTAAACAGTTTTTCAATTTATTAGGTAAGGACTTTGACTATCAGTGGATTTGTATTTACTGTTTCAAAGCCTTTTTGGATAATTTCTTTTAATAATGCAACATTGGGGGTTAGGTCTGTACTGTTGGGCGACCACTTAAATGTTCCACATTTTCATATCCGGGTTTCATATTTTTCATTAAAAGAATATTACTTAGCCAACATTATTAAGTGGTACCCCATCTTGTTGAAAAACAATTGAATGCTCTTCATTTAAAAGTAAGTCATCTACTAAATGTCGTTCTGTAGCTTGTCAAAGTAAACATCATCGGTCAGCGAATGGTTAAAAAATTGGACCCAATATGTTATTCTTCTTTATCCCACCCCACATGTGTACAGATCGGCAGCCAGATATTTCACTTCAAAAACTTTTTGGGATTGTAAGGTATGTAATAATGAATATTTTTTCCTATTTGGAATTCCTGCAATGTTAAAACAGGACTCATCACTCCACAACGTTTTATAGAACAAATTTTGATCGCTTTCTAGTTTTTCTAACACATTTCTGCAGAATGTCAAACGTTCTTGTTTCTTAGCTTTGGTTAAATGTTGGACACTTGTCGGCTTATAACGATGAAAGCTGTATTTTTTTTCAAAGTTGTTTAAGCTTTTGCAACATTTTTCAGCAAATTTTTGAGAAAATCTCTTATTGAATTCTAATTCAGCCAATTTTGCAAGATGTCGCAACAACTGCAAGCCCATTCTTGAATCCATTGCCTACTACATGTAAAATTGAAATAGGCGTTTTTTGAGCGTTTTCAAAAAAACGTCTATTTTTTTTCTCAGAGAACATTAAAAAATCTTCGGAGTATCCCTAGAAAATGACCCTGTTAAAATATGAGCCCTTAATATTAATATTTAGAGGTGGCGATTTTCAATTTTCTATTTCCCATTTAAATAACATGGGAAATTTTTTTTTCTGAACTTTGGAATTTTATTACTCAAGGAAGAATCGCTGGATAGTGATACTTAAGATAGTTTTTTGTAGGAAATTGAACGCTCTATAAAAAGTCTGATTGAAGATTTGCGTGAGGCAAGCCGTTTCGGAGTTATTAAACCTCAAAAAATGAACTGTTTAAAATAAAAATCTTATTTACTAATAAATGCAACAAAATCGATTCATATCACTTAAATATCCACTATTATCAACTTTACAATAAAAATCTGTAAATTTTTAATAGAATGTAGATCAAAAAATTATATTACTCAAAGGTGGACGATTAATTTGATTGATCAATAATAAAAAATACGGGCATATTACAAATGAATATTAAAATTTCATTATAAATTTTGTATATTATGAAATAAATTGATCAGAAACGAATACAGAACTACGACATCAATCGAAAATATTTATTAATTAACTTATATACAGAACAACAATAGAGTTCACAATTAAATTATTTTTGGAACAGCTCGGATAGTCTTCTCTATGTTTTTTTACAGTTTGTAGCAAACCTTGAAATTGTTCTTCACTTTTAGTTAAGTGCTGATTGTATTTGGTAATAAGCGCAACATTTCTTTCGGCAACGTCGTTCACTACTGTAAGTATACTGAAAAATTCAGCATTCTCTTGGAAGCAACATCACTTACATCTTTGACAATAATGACAAAATAAAATTAAATATTTTTATTCATGGTTATAAATCATTCTTCAAGGACGGAAAAAATATATAAAGATTCAAAATAAATAAACATATAGAAAAATATCCGAGCTGTTCCAAAAATAATTTAATGTGAACTCTATTGTTGTTCTGTATATGTTAATTAATAAATATTTTCGATTGATCTCGTAGTTCTGTATTCGTTTCTGATCAATTTATTTCATAATACTTATACAAAACTTATAATGAAATTTTAATATTTATTTGTAATATGCCCGTGTTACTATATGTTTGAGTATCACTATCCAGCGATTCTTCCTTGAGTAATAAAATTCCAAAGTTCAGAAAAAAAATTCCCATGTTATTTATAGTCGCGTCAATGAATACATAAAACAGACAATCTTCGGAAGTCCTCAAGAACATCTCCGATTTTGATGATTTTTTTTAAAAACTTTTTTTATATTATCTAAAATCAGAAATCTTTTGAAGCGGGGACGCAATTATTTATATTGTTTAAACAATATATATATGATATTTATGTAGAAACACAATTTTTTTATACAATATCCATTAATAACTTGGAAAAAAGAGATATTTATGTTATTTTTTTTTATATTGCTATTGTAAATAGTTTTAAATTATATGTCAATATATTAATGAATGTTATAAACATTTACCTATAAGTTTTTTCTATGTAATAATGACATGGAATTAATTTGTGGACCAAAATATGAAATTTTTATTAACTGTAGGTAATTATTTTATATACAAAAAAAAGTAAATTTAATTATTCATTTATATTTTGCGTTTCGGAGACTTCGTCTTCTTCAATTGGTGGGTGGTTATTGCAGTCATTTTTACTGCAAACAATGCAGGCCAGTGAGCAATGAAGACCACTTTTTCTGCATACCGCGAAACACCGGGAAACGAATTAAGTTGTACACTTTTATTTTTTGAAGCTAATGCTATGAAAAGTTTATATCGCAGTTCATTCCTTTTTGGCAGTTTTAGCACCATACATTGTGATAATACAATTAATACCGTCATTAAAAAGCACTTCTTCACTTTGCTTTTCAACCATCAAATTTTCAGCTGCTGCACGTAACGTTTGATTATCATAAAAAATTTTAATAAAACAAACTATTTTTACCTTTGGTATATAAAGCGGATATAGTATCACATCCAGTGAATGCATGAATAAAAAACAGATGCTTTTTTTAATATATAAATATTTCTCTGATATTATTTTTGTTGAATAAACTCGTTGCAATAATAGTAAACAAACTGTTTACGGATATGAACATGAAAGACCACGAAATTTAAATGATTTACGGGCCAGATTTGTACAAGTCCTAAATAATATTTCCCCTGAAGTGTTAGAACGCGTAAGAACTGAGTTTTACGATAGACTAGGTTTTGGCGAAGCACAAAGAGGCGACATTTTTGAACCACTTATTCAATAGGCATTTTTTTCTTTCTTTCGTCTTATAACCGGGTTGATTTATATTTTTATTTTTCATAGAACTTCAATTTTATTTTCTTGCAGACCGGTTAGTTAAGGAATACAAAAAATTGAAAATAAATACAATTATGTTCGTACACTTCTTTTAAGTGTATGGGATAATTGTCAATTGTCAGAATTACGTAAGAATTTCGTTTCAAACAGCTAAGTCGATGTACACCCTCATACCTGCGAAAAAGTACTGAGTGCCACTCACTCAAATTCGGTAGGTGATGGGCGGTGTCTCTCCATTCCACTTTCCAGTTTCTGTTACCCGCCGTTAGGTAACGTTTTACATCATACGTTTCTAATACGTACACAAGCATGAAACACTGGTGCATCTAACATCTTTGTCTTTTAACTTATTCTCTTCTACACATGTATCGCCAATATGTAAAGGTGCAATTTCCTAGGGTGTATATGTATGTATACATGTATGTGTAAGCAAAAAACAAATATATGTAGCGTATACACCTAACACACACATATATATTTTTTTATGATTTAAATATTGAATTATTATCAAAACTTTCTTTTAACAACTATGTTACACTAAAATTAATATATGAAGATTTTTTTTAGAAAAAAATAAAGACCAAACTGAATTTTTTATATAAATATCATAGATATTGTTTAAACAATATAAATAGTTCCGTCCTCGCTCCAAAAGGTTTCTGATTTTAAATAACATAAAAAAACCGAATTAAAAAAAAATCAGCAAAATCGAAGCTGTTCTTGAGGACTTCCGAAGAAAAGGCTTTATTGACGCGACTATTAAATGGGAAATAGAAAATTGAGAATCGCCATCTCTAAATATTAATATTAAGGTCTCATATTTTAACAGGGTCATTTTCTAGGGATACTCTGAAGATTTTTCAATGTTCTCTGAGAAAAAAAAAATAGTCGTTTTTTTTGAAAACTACTATATATATTCGTAATCAGGGAGATGAGGCCAATTATTTAGTGATATAATATACAGGGTGTTCCATAAGAAAAAATACATTTTTATTTATCACGGTTTTTCTGCAACACCCTATATATATGAAAAGTATATCATAAAAAACTGAACATTGTACTCTACAACTTTTTTATTTAACATTTGTTGATATAAGGCCATATAAAAAAGTTAAGGAGAGGTCCTTTTATAGTGAAACCCCCGGTACATCTTCTAACTTAATCGTGCATTTCAAGAACCTTGCACACTGTAGTTTGCTTGATGATAATAAAAATTATTGTTTCCTTTTATTAAAAAAAAAAATGTTAACAGTTATTTTTTTAACAATTATCACAGATAATCACTTTAATGTGAAAAAAATACATGTCAAGTTATAACAATCTAGGTATTTCTTCCACATACACTGTCTACAATTGAAATCGTATCACCAGTAAATATATGGTAAAATCAGTAAATATATATAAAGTAAATTATTTCAGAACTATTTCTAGAAAGCGATTAAAAAGTATGATAACATTGGAATATGCTGTATCAGGCGAGCTGTATGGGGTTAATAGGCGCTGTCGATCACCTTCTGGGGCATCTCAAACAATCAGCCTCCGAGAAGAGCATCTACTAAAACATTCTACTAAACCATTGTCCACAACCGCTTTGCATTGGCAACCGTTGTTGCTCAAGAGTGGTGGACTGCTATAGGTCGACAAACATGTGACTAACGAGCCACAGCCCTTAGGAATGTCTGCCTATATGTCTGCCATTCTTCTTCTCGGGAGTGGTTGCCCAAGACGCCCCAGAAGGTCACCGACAGCGCCTGCAAACATTAAAAGTGTTTCCAGTGTTTCCAGTGATTTCACCATATTTTTCCTAGGGGTGCGATTTCATTTGTAGACTGTGTAATTTAGAAACTAGAATGCGTAATAGTATTAATAGCCTATTAATAATATAAGCCTATAACAACCTATAAACTACGTTGAATTACTGAAAAGAACTGAAGTATAATGTTTCTAAAACAGTATCAAAACAGAACGAAAATAATTTACGTTCACTATTGATCTTCGATTTAATCATGCTTATGATTATGATTATGATGAATGATTTCTATCTAAAAACAATGAACGAGAGTCTCGGCTTCTCTGCCAGGTGAATAAAAAGAGGAAAACAATTGTCTGACTTTGTCAGACCCATCGCAACAGGTTTATTATGTCACCGTTATATTCTCATGGAAATTTGTTGTTCGACATCGATATACCGCACTAATGAACTAATAAGGTCGAAATCCAGATCTGTGACGAATAACAGTGAACAGGAATTATTATATCGTTTTATTTAATCTTAATCGACCTACCGTTAGAGGTGTGCTCTTGATAACGACATCTAGTGGTTGCTGATCTAGAAATTTTAAAGCATTATTTGATTTAATTTTTTCAAGACAATTGTTCAAGCAACGTTATTCTAATGTAACCTACAAAGTTACAAGGTAATATTACTAGTGTTAACACTTAAGGACCCTGGAAGTTGTAGCTTATGCTATGAGCATTCAGTCAAAGTTTTGGAGCATTATTTCATTTTATTTTTCAAGATAACCGTTTAAAAATTATTCTAATACAGGTCTGCCAACAAACTCCAGCGCTCCCGACACAGCACCAGCGCCTAGAATAGTAGGAGGCCACGAAACCGACATAGAACACAATCCCTGGACGCTGGCCCTTCTGTATTATAGACAACATTTCTGCGGGGCCGTCGAGATCCACGCTCAATGGGCTCTAACTGCCGCTCACTGTCTAGAAGGCGTTGAAGTCATAAATCTGTCTGTACGCGCCGGTTCCACCACCAAGTCCGCTGGTGGGCAACTAGTCGATGTCGTCCGTACGTATAACCATCCGGAATACAACAGGAGGACTGTCGATTATGATTTCGCCCTTCTGGAACTCGCCGAACCCATCACGGTGCCAACAGCCTCACCTGTCGCCCTACCGGAACCCAACGCTCAAACGATCGAAGGCGAAACGGTTGTAATAGCGGGATGGGGACTTCTTTCTTCGGAAGGAGTGACGCCTGAAATCCTCCATATCGTCGAGGTGCCAGTCGTGGGCTACGAGCTGTGCCAGAGGGCCCACATAAATCCCCTCACTGACAGGATGTTCTGCGCCGGCGACGTCGAAGAGGGTGGCAGGGACGCCTGTCAAGGTGACGGAGGAGGTCCAGTCATCTCCGAGGGTCGACTCGTCGGCCTGGTATCCTGGGGAAGCAGGTGTGCTCAGCCTGGAGTGCCTGGAGTTAACGCTAGGGTTTCCGTCGTCCTTGAATGGATTTACTCTACTAGTGGCATATAAGTTCATATGAGATTATTTAGCAAATAAAGTTTCTGTTATTGTACCGTCTTGTATTAATTATTCCGTCTTGTATAACACAGCTCGACTTGAAAAATGTATTTTTTAATGAGAATAGTCATTTCGCATAGTTTGAGGGTCGCTGAATCCCGAATCCGCAATTCTCACAATTATTGCTCTTCACACAATTATATCACTTCTCACAATTATATCACTTCAGATTTTTTAAATATCCTAACCTAAAAATGCAACAAACGCTATTTTCGCCTATATTTGAGGTGATGTATCATCGCGAAAATTTTTTTCTCAAAAAACTGTGTTAGGATCTTAAAAGTTTTGCTAAAAGTCTTTCTCTTCCGAATGCCGTTCAAATATCTTTTTTTTTTCATTAAGATATCGTAAATTTTTAGGTCTTACATATGCAAAGCGAATGTATTGTGTAAAATACGATATAAACTCAAAATCAAAATGCGATATCTTGATGAAAAAAAAAGAAGATATTTGAGCAAACTCAACGGCATTCGGAAGAGAAAGACTTGCGCTTTAAGATCCTAACACAGTTTTTTTGAGAAAAAAATGTTCGTTCATTTTCGCTATGGTACATAACCTCAAATATAGGCAAAAATAGCATTTTTGCACTTTTAGGTCAGGATATTTAAAAAACCTGACGTGATAGAGCAATTCGGGATTCGTATTCAGCGACCCTCAAACTACGCGAAATGACTATTTTCATTCAAAATACATTGTTCAACTCGAGCTGTGTAATTAATACAATGATATTCGGATCTCAGCTAAATCTTGGAAAATTATGTTATGATTTAGTTTATCAATACTTAGGTATACTTCTAAAAATGAATTTATGTAAGTGTATTATTGAACTCTGACACGCCAGAGAACTAACAACGGTCACTCTAGCGTAGCGGCTATACACTCATTTGGATGGGAATAAAACTACAAACTCGTGCACATGAAAGCCGTCACTGTATCACTCCGCTGCACCCCCTCATTTGTTTAAAGAAAGGAACCTTTGTCTCCTAAGAAACATGATTTAAACAGTATGAAGTAACCGTATATTTTTATAGTCAAAATTTAGACGATAAACTATCAAATAAGGCCGTTTTTTTGGCGATATCGATTTACTCCAAACTGTCTGTCTCTCTGACAGTCCGTCTGTCCATTAACCGTTTTTATGGACACGATAACTGAGAACGAGAAAGATGTCAACGTCAAATTTGGAACTCTTATGTTGCGGAACCCATTGGCTTTCGAATTTTGGGAAAAACTCATAAAATAATTTTTTCTACGACCGCTATGAAAAACAGCATTTTTTCTCACAATCTACACAACTACAAAGTTATGTATTGTTCACACCCGTGAGAAATAATTTATCACAGTTCATTTCCCACGCCTGTACATTTTAAATGGGAAATCGTCGACATCAAAATGAACGTAGTTGGCTGCTTGCGCTTATGTTTTAAAGTACTTATTGAAAATAATTGTTTGATCTATCAAATCGTAAATATCAAATTATTTATAAGTGAAACAAAGTGCTTTAAATCAAATATATTAATAGCAAAATTTGAAAAAAATTACAGTTGCCAATAAAATTGTTACATCGATTGAACAGCCAAATGTAACTAATCTTTTACTCAAATTGACACATTATGAAGATCAACCCTCGACATCAACGAATATTAATATAACAAAAAACCTTTTAAAAAACAACGACATACCAGGATTATCTTTAAATAATTGGAGCAATTTTACTATTAACTATAATTTCACATAAATAATGTATCATCGTTTTTTTAAATATAGTTATATATAAATTAATAATATTTTTTTAAACAAGCTTTTATTTAAATGCTCTAAAAAAGAAGAAAATAAACTTTAAATTGAATCAAACCCATCAATTTATTACATTACACAATTTATATGATATAAAAGCTTGTCACGAGATTTACTTGTGTAGAAGTATTTACCTATTTTATAAAATACATACTTTTTTTCTTAGATTTTCTTATGTCAAGATCAAGTTACATAATTATTACATTCTTGTTTATCTATACAAGTAAATCTCGTGACAAGCTTTTACATCATATAAACTGTGTAATGTAATAAATTGATGGGTTTGATTCAATTTAAAGTTTATTTTCTTCTTTTTAGAGCATTTAAATAAAAATTTGTTTTTAATTTTTTTTATTAATTTATTTTTTATTTTTTAGTTATCGTCGTGTTTTTTGTATCTAAATGTTTCTCAACCTGTTCATACTATCCCTAACCTATACCAAGTTATAACTCTTTAAAATTGGTATGGTGGCCATCTTGTTTTTCGCCATTTTGATTTTTTTTTACCGCCGCTAGAATTTGCTAGGGTATAGGTTGATATTAGTTAAGACACGACCCCGCTAAGTCTTACTGTTTAGCCGGACAGTAGTACACCATCTCCTCGAAGGGTTGAACGCAGACGTCAGTTTATTCGTATTCTTCTTAGCAAACCCTTTCATTTGTTATCCACATTATGGGAGTGCTTAAAAAAATATGTTGTAAAGTATCAATTTATTAGTAAAGCATTAGTAAAATCTATTGAGTTTAGTCTATCTTCAGGAGAAGATTAAAACAGTTTCAATCTTCTCCTAAAGATGCCAACAAGTTGGCGAAACGCGCGTCGAGAAAAGTATAGTAGTTCGTCGAAAAAGTTCAGATTTTTGTTTCTACGCCGAAGGTTCCAGTACCCACTCCAGGTTTATGTAGTCTGTTATCATAGCGTATCGGTATCGAGTCACTTTATTATAGACTAAATTCGCAGAATGTATTAAGAATTAACGAATTAAATGACTAGGGACTAATAAGTTAAATAAAACATTTTGAATATAAGCTACTTGGAATAATTTTCAAAAAAAAAGAGGGATAAAATTGCTTCCCATTTTGTTACATGATGTTTTTTAACAAATTCAGTAAATGTTATCAATTACTGATAACCACTTCGTCACTATCAAACGAACAAAAAAGGACGTGACACAATTGTTACTTGTTATAAATAAATAGTAGAGTAGACGAAAAAGGTGGGTATTTTCATAATGTTGAAGTCAGCAGTAATTATAACACTTGTTGGAGTTGCGTTGGGTAAGTAATACTAATTTATTACTATTAGTAACTATATTTGATTGGTATCAGGTAGGGTTAACGCCCAATTGAAATATTCGTATATGTATTATATTATTACAACTTATTTTGTGTTGGTTTTAACATGAGTTTAGTTTGTAGAGCATATTTTTTTCTTCGTTAGTACATCATTGGATCGTGGTCCTGTTGATTTCAAATTATTACAAAAAAATCTATTATGTTAATTTACTATAAATAAATAGATCAGCAATGAAAAAAATAAGTTTATCATATACAGATAAGTATTTTTTTATAGCAATATATTATAAAAGACTGGCAATAGTTGAGTGTTGATTCAGATAACTCTTTATCAGTCTGTAATATTTTTCTAACTTAACAATAAGTGGTAGTAATGATAACAGTAGTAATGTAACATTAAGAAAACTAAAACTAAAAACGTAAAATGAAAAATCATCGTACCTTGGAAATGTTTAAAAAATGAATAACATAGACTTGCAACAAAAAAGTTGAAAGAAAATACCATCAACAAATAAACAATTCTTAGTACCTCATACATTAAAAAAAAGCTCATACATGGTTCTAAATTGCTAATTACTGCTATGAATGAATTGTCTTTTATTGTTAAACTACTGATTAAGATTTTGACTGTGGGTAACTTGTATTACCGATTTTAAATTTTAAATTTAAGAATGTCTTAAGGGGTAATTCTACCTTATGTGCACAAAACCAAGGGTCATGTTCTCGCATTTATTGTAATGTATTATGTATATTGACATTTAGTTTTGCATAATTGTTTATACAAATCTTAAGATACACAAATATTTTTTTATTAGTTTGTGAAAAATATAATGGCAGCGCAGCATCTTTCGCAAATAAATCTATTTTTCCGGGACCTCCTTTATTGTGGCAATTCTATGGGTGGCAATTCTGGACCCAGAACCAGAAATAACAAATACTTTGAAAATATAGGGTTTTCCTTTATAATTTGCCAGCGTTTTAAAAAATGTTCCTTATTCTAAAAAAAAATACTATTTAAATATGTTGTAGGATTTTTCTTGAACATTTTTTGGTATTTTGAACATATGTGTGTTCCAAAAACACGTTAATTCATGTCATGTTTTAAGTGGAACACCCTACATATCGCCACATTTTTTAAATAAACTTCATTTCCATATTCCCAAAATATATAATATGTACATGTTTGAACTAGCCGTTTTTGAGTTATTTCACTTTAACCCTTTAACGGGCAAGGCGGGGATTTTGAAAAAAAAATTGTGGGCAAGTCATCTCAGAAAATGCTAGAATAGTATTATTTTTTTATAAAATATCATATTTTTCCCGCTTTTTTCGTTTATAAAGACAAGTTTCCTGGAGGATACATTGCCCGCTCTTCCAAGAATAAGGTACACAGCCAGGAGGATACATTGCCTGTTCATCGAAAAATGAAGTATGTGCTCTGGACGATACTTCGCCCATTCATGGAAGTAAAACATAAACCTATGAAAAACGATTTCACACTTACCTCCATCTCTGCTGTGGGCCAGTTTTACTGGAAAGTCACAGTGTGTCTAACGTGCTTCAAACTCAGATAACCTTGTTTAACAAGAGTAACGCTAACTGTAACCTTGTGACTCTAGAAATGCAACGTTCAAAGATGGAGCTATGACTTTTTGCATTGGGGCTGATATCCTTTTTCCTGCAGTGTATTTTTGGATACATTGCCCGTGGGTTAAATAATTCTGTCTAGTTATCTATACGTGGCGATTCAACATAAAAATGTGACATTTTATCGCACTATCATTATAGAGACAACTGCTTTTATTTTATATATTAGTAATTTATATATTAATAATTTATTAATATAAAAATTAATTTTTGTTTAATATATTAATCCTAAATCTTCTGAAACTTTTTTCTTTTTATACTGTAATGTCATAGGATAATTTATTCGTTTTATTTTCCATAGTGAATCAAGGCCAGTGCGATAAAATGTCACATTTTTATGTCGAATTGCCACTCACGTCAAACTCAAAACTCTAAAACAGCTGGTTCAAACATCGACAGATAGGTACATTTTAGTGGAATGTGAAAACTAACTTGATTTCAAAAATCTGATAATATATAGCGTGTTCCATAAAAAAGTAAGCTTAGGTAACCTTTTTTTTTTGTGATTTAGTCTTTTGTTTTTCTGGTTAACATAATAAACAATTTCAGGAAAACCCTGCAATTCTTCTATTTATCTATTTTTGCTATCTCGAGAAACAAACTTTTCAAAAAATTTGGAGAAACAGTTTTTTTTTTTCGAAATAATCGGTGGTAAATTGTTTATAAAATCGGTCAAAAAAAATTAAAAAAAAAATAGAAAAAAGTTACTAGGCCTAATATTACTAGTGTTAACACTTAAGAACCCTGGAAGTTGTAGCTTTAACATTAACATTATTCTAATACAGGTCTGCCAACAAACTCCAGCGCTCCCGACACAGCACCAGCGCCTAGAATAGTAGGAGGCCTCGAAACCGACATAGAACACAATCCCTGGACGCTGGCCCTTCTGTATTATAGACAACATTTCTGCGGGGCCGTCGAGATCCACGCTCAATGGGCTCTAACTGCCGCTCACTGTCTAGAAGGCGTAGAAGTCATAAATCTGTCTGTACGCGCCGGTTCCTCCACCAAGTCCGCTGGCGGACAGCTTGTCGACGTCGTACGCACGTACACGCACCCGGAATACAACAGGAGGACTGTCGATTATGATTTCGCCCTTCTGGAACTCGCCGAACCCATCACGGTGCCTACAGCCTCGCCTGTCGCCCTACCGGAACCCAACGCTCAAACGATCGAAGGCGAAACGGTTGTAATAGCGGGATGGGGACTTCTTTCTTCGGAAGGAGTGACGCCTGAAATCCTCCATATCGTCGAGGTGCCAGTCGTGGGCTACGAGCTGTGCCAGAGGGCCCACATAAATCCCCTCACTGACAGGATGTTCTGCGCCGGCGACGTCGAAGAGGGTGGCAGGGACGCCTGTCAAGGTGACGGAGGAGGTCCAGTCATCTCCGAGGGTCGACTCGTCGGCCTGGTATCCTGGGGAAGCAGGTGCGCTCAGCCTGGAGTGCCTGGAGTTAACGCTAGGGTTTCCGTCGTCCTTGAATGGATTTACTATACTAGCGGCATATAAGTTCATATGAGATTATTTAGCAAATAAGCTTCATGTTATTTTACCGTCTTGTATTAATTATTCCGTCTTGTATAACACAGCTCGACTTGAAAAATGTATTTTTAATGAGAATAGTCATTTCGCATAGTTTGAGGGTCGCTGAATCCCGAATCCACAATTCTCAGAATTGCTCTATCACTTCAGATTTTTTTAAATATCCTAACCTAAAAGTGCAAAAAATGCTATTTTCGCCTACATTTGAGGTGATGTATTATCGCGAATTTTTTTTCTAAAAAAACTGTGTTAGGATCTTAAAGTGCAAGTCTTTCTCTTCCGAATGCCGTTGAGTTTGCTCAAATATCTTTTTTTTTTCATCAAGATATCGTATCTTGAAAATTTTTAGGTCTTACACATGCAAAGCGAATGTATTGTGTAAAATACGATATAAACTCAAAATTTTCAAAATGCGATATCTTGATAAAAAAATATTTGAGCAAACTCAGCGGCATTCGGGAAGAGAAAGACTTGTACTTTAAGATCCTAAACACAGTTTTTTTGAGAAAAAAAAATTTCGCGATGATACTATAACCTCAAATATAGGGCGAAAATAGCGTTTTTTGCACTTTTCGTTTAGGGTATTTAAAAAACCTGCCGCGATAGAGCAAATCTTTGGCCGGATTCAGATTCAGCGACCCTCTCAGACTACGCGAAATGACTATTCTCATTCAAAATATATTTTTCAAGTCGAGCTGTGTAATTAATATTCGGATCTCAGCTAAATCTAGGAAAATTATGTTATGATTTGGTTTATCAATACTTATACTTCTAAAAATGAATTTATGTAAGTGCATTATTGAAGGGAAAACGACACGCCAGAGAACTAACAACGGTCACTGTAGCGTAGCGGCTATACACTCATTTGGATGGGAATAAAACTACAAACTCGTGCACATCAAAGCCGTCACTGTATCATTCCGCTGCACCCTCATTTGTTTAAAGAAAGGAACCTTTGTCTCCTAAGAAACATGATTTAAACAGTATGAAGTAACCGTATATGTCTATAGTCAAAATTTAGACGATAAAGTATCAAATAAGGCCGTTTTTTTGGCGATATCGATTTACTCCAAACTTGTGTTACATTCGGACAATCTACATAAGCTTCACAATTTACCAAAACCTTTTTTGGAGCGCACTACAACAATTTTCTAGAATGACATATTTGTAACAGAACTATTTTGGAAAGGATTTTGAATTTCAATAGGGTTTAATTGAGTCGAATTGGAGGTTGTCCGGATGAGGTTGCTTTGAATTGAATTGGGTTGAGTTGAATTGGTAGGTGAATCGGATCGAGTTAAATTGATATGGTAAGTGAATCGATTTGATTTGAATCGAATGCTGAATGGAATTACTTAGTTTAAATTGATTGGATCGTATATCGATTGAATTATATAATAATATATTAAAATGTTTAACGGCAGACCATATTACTGACACATGTCTATCTCTCTGACAGTCCGTCTGTCTATTAACCGTTTTTATGGACACGATAACTGGAGAACGAGAAAGATGTCAACTTCAAATTTGGAACTCTTATGTTGCGGAACTCATTGGCTTTCGAATTTTGGGAAAAACTCATAAACATAATAATTTTTTCTACGACCGCTATGAAAAACAGCATTTTTCTCACAATTTACACAACTACAAAGTTATGTATTGTTCACACCCGTGAGAAATAATTTCTCACAGTTCATTCCCCACGCCTCTGTACATTTTAAATGGGAAATCGTCGACATCAAAATGAACGTAGTTGGCTGCTAGAGCTTATGTTTTAAAAGTACTTATTGAAAATAATTGTTTGATCTATCAAATCGTAAATATCAAATTATTTATAAGTGAAACAAAGTGCTTTAAATCAAATATATTAAGAGCAAAATTTAAAAAAATCACAGTTGCCAATAAAATTGTTACATCGATTGAACAGCCAACTGTAACTAATCATTTTACTCAAATGGACACAGAGAACCCACATGATTTATGAAGATCAACCCTCGACATCAACGAATATTAATATAACAAAAAACCTTATAAAAAACAACGACATACCAGGATTATCTTTAAATAATTGGAGCAATTTTACTATTAACTATAATTTCACATAAATAATATATCATCGTTTTTTTAAATATAGTTATATATAAATTAATAATATTTTTTAAACAAGCTTTTATTTAAATGCTCTAAAAGAAGAAAATAAACTTTAAATTGAATCAAACCCATCAATTTATTACATTACACAATTTATATGATATAAAAGCTTGTCAGGAGATTTACTTGTGTAGATGTATTTACCTATTTTATAAAATACATACTTTTTTCTTAGATTTTCTTATGTCAAGATCAAGTTACAGAATTATTACATTCTTGTTTATACACAAGTAAATCTCGTGACAAGCTTTTACATCATATAAATTGTGTAATGTAATAAATTGATGGGTTTGATTAAATTTAAGTTTATTTTCTTCTTTTTACAGCATTTAAATAAAAGCTTGTTTTTTAATTTTTTTTATTATTAATTTATTTTTTTATTTTTTAGTTATCGTCGTGTTTTTGTACCTAAATGTTTCTCAACCTGTTCATACTATCCCTAACCTATAACAAGTTATAACTCTTTAAAATTGGTATGGTGGCCATCTTGTTTTTCGCCATTTTGAATTTTTTTACCGCCGCTAGAATTTGCTAGGGTATAGGTTGATATTAGTTAAGATACGACCTCGCTAAGTCTTACTGTTTAGCCGGACAGTAGTACACCATCTCCTCGAAGGGTTGAACGCAGACGTCAGTTTATTTGTATTCTTCTTAGCAAACCCTTTCATTTGTTATCCACATTATGGGAGTGCTTAAAAAAATATGTTGTAAAGTATCAATTTATTAGTAAAGCATTAGTAAAATCTGTTGAGTTTAGTCTATCTTCAGGAGAAGATTAAAACAGTTTCAATCTTCTCCTAAAGATGCCAACAAGTTGGCAGAAACGCGCGTCGAGAAAAGTATAGTAGTTCGTCGAAAAAGTTCAGTTTTTTGTTTCTACACCGAAGGTTCCAGTACCCACTCCAGGTTTATGTAGTCTGTTATCATAGCGTATCGGTATCGAGTCACTTTATTATAGACTAAATTCGCAGAATGTATTAAGAATTAACGAATTAAATGACTAGGGACTAATGAGTTAAATAAAATATTTTGAATATAAGCTACGTGGAATAATTTTCCAAAAAAAAAAGGGATAAAATTGCTTCCCATTTTGTTACATTTGATGTTTTTTTAACAAATTCAGTAAATGTTATCAATTACTGATAACTACTTCGTCGCTATCAAACGAACAAAAAGGACGTGACACAATTGTTACTTGTTATAAATAAATAGTAGCGTAGACGAAAAAGGTGGGTATTTTCATAATGTTGAAGTCAGCAGTAATTATAACACTTGTTGGAGTTGCGTTGGGTAAGTAATACTAATGTATTACTATTAGTAACTATATTTGATTGATTGGTATCAGGTAGGGTTAACGCCCAATTCAAATATTCGTATGTGTATTAGATTATTATAACTTATTTTTTTCCTGGAGTGAGTACTGGAACCTTCGGCGTAGAAACAAAAAACTGGACTTTTTCCATGAAACACCGAACTACTACACTTTTCTCAAAACGTCCAGTTTTTTTTTATTTTAACGTGAGTTTAGTTTGTAGAATATATTTTTTCTTCGTTAGGACATCATTGGATCGTGGTTCTGTTGACTTCAAAATATTACAAAAAACCTATTATTTTAAGTTACTATAAATACTTAGATCAGTAATGAAAAAAATAAGTTTATCATATACAGATAAGCATTTTTTTGTAGCAATAGATTATAAAAGACTGATATAGTTAAATGTTGATTCAGATAACTCTTATCAGTCTGTGATATTTTTCTAACTTAACAATAAGTAGTAGTAATGGTAACAGTAGTAATGTAACATTAAGAAAACTAAATCCTGGTACCTTGGAAATGTTTAAAAAAATAAATGACATAGATTTGCAACAAAAAGTGAAAGAAAATACTATCAACAAATAAACAATTCTTAGTAGCTCATACATGGTTTTAAAATTAATGTTAAAACTAAAATCCTCGTACTTTGCAAATGTAAAAAATATATATAACATAGATTTGCAACAAAAAGTGAAAGAAAAAACTATCAAAAATTAAACAATTCTTAGTAGCTCATACATGGTTCTAAATTACTAATTATTGTTATGAATATATTGTATTCTATTGTTAAACTACTGATTAAGATTTTAATCAATTGATAAGACTTAAGTTTATATTTAAGAATATCTTAAAGGGTAATTCTACCTTATGTGCACAAAATCAAGGGTTATGTTCTCGAATTTATTGTAATTTATTATGTATATTGACATTTAGTTTTGCATACTTTATGCAAATTTAGTTTATGCAAATCTTAAGCAACACAAATATTTTTTTTAGTTCGTCAAAAATAAAATGGCAGCATAGCAGCTCTCGCAAATAAGTCTATTTTTCCGGGACCTCATTTACTGTACTCCTACAGGTCGCAATTATAAAATACCCAGAACCAGAAATATAAATACTTTGAAAATACAGGGTTTTCCTTTATAATTTGTCAACACTTTAAAAAATGTTCCTATTTCTAAGAGAAAAAAAATGATAAATAAATATGTTGTAAGATTTTTCCTGAACATTTCTTATATACATATGTGTGTTTCAAAAAAACGTTAACTCATGTCATTTTTTAAATGGAACACCCTACATATTTTCACATTTTTTTAAACAAATTTCATTTTCATATTCCAAAAATATATAATATGTCCACGTTTGGACTAGCCGTTTTTGAGTTATTTCACTTTAACCCTTTAACGGGCAAGGCGGGGATTTTGAAAAAAAAAATTGTGGGCAACTCACCTCAGAAAATGCTAGAACAGAATTATTTTTTTATAAAATATCGTATTTCTCCCGCTTTTTTTCGTTTATAAAGACAAGTTTCCTGTAGGATACATTGCCCGCTCTTCGAAGAATAAGGTACACAGCCAGGAGGATACATTGCCTGTTCATCGAAAAATCAAGTATGAGCTCCGGACGATACTTCGCCCATTTATGGAAGTGAAACATAAACCTATGAAAAACGATTTCAAACTTACGTCCATCTCTGCTGTGGGAAAGTTTTACTGGGAAGTCACAGTGTGTCTAACGTGCTTCAAACTCAGATAACCTTGTTTAACAAGGGTAACGCTAACTGTAACCTTGTGACTCCAGAAATGCAACGTTCAAAGATGGAGCTATGACTATTTGCACTGGGGCTGATATCCTTTTTCCTGCAGTGTATTTTTGGATACATTGCCCGTGGGTTAAATAATTCTGTCTAGTTATCTATACGTGGCGATTCAACATAAAAATGTGACATTTTATCGCACTATCATTATAGAGACAACTGCTTTTATTTCATATATTAATAATTTATATTTTAATAATTTATTAATATAAAAAATTAATTTTTTGTTTAATATATTAATCCTAAATCTTCTGAAACTTTTTTTTCTTTTTTATAATGTAATGTCATAGGATAATTTATTGGTTTTATTTTCCATAGTGAATCAAGGCCAGTGCGATAAAATGTCACATTTTTATGTCGAATTGCCACTCACGTCAAACTCAAAACTCTAAAACAGCTGGTTCAAACATCGACAGATAGGTACATTTTAATGTGAAAACTAACTTGATTTCAAAATCTGATAATATATAGCGTGTTCCATAAAAAAAGTAAGCTTAGGTAACCTTTTTTTTTTGTGATTTAGTCTTTTGTTTTTCTGGTTAACATAATAAACAATTTCAGGAAAACCCTGCAATTCTTGTATTTATCTATTTTTGCTATCTCGAGAAACAAACTTTTCAAAAAATTTGGAGAAACAGTTTTTTTTTCGAAATAATCGGTGGTAACTTGTTTATAAAATCGGTCAAAAAAAAATAGAAAAAAAAATAGAAAAAGTTACAAGGCCTAATATTACTAGTGTTAACACTTAAGAACCCTGGAAGTTGTAGCTTTAACATTAACATTATTCTAATACAGGTCTGCCAACAAACTCCAGCGCTCCCGACACAGCACCAGCGCCTAGAATAGTAGGAGGCCACGAAACCGACATAGAACACAATCCCTGGACGCTGGCCCTTCTGTATTATAGACAACATTTCTGCGGGGACGTCGAGATCCACGCTCAATGGGCTCTAACTGCCGCTCACTGTCTAGAAGGCGTAGAAGTCATAAATCTGTCTGTACGCGCCGGTTCCACCACCAAGTCCTCTGGTGGGCAAATAGTCGATGTCGTCCGTACATATAACCATCCGGAATACAACAGGAGGACCGCCGATTACGATTTCGCCCCTGCTGGAACTCGCCGAACCCATCACGGTACCAACCGCTGCAGCTGTTGCCCTACCGGAACCAACGCTCAAGTTGTTGAAGGTCAGACGGCCGTGATAGCGGGTTGGGGACGTCTTTCTTCGGAAGGAGTAACACCTGAGATTCTTCATATGGTGGAGTTACCAGTTGTGGGCTATGAATTGTGCCAGAGGGGCCACCCCAACAACCAGTTCACTGATAGGATGTTTTGCACCGGCGACATTGAACAGGGGGGTAAAGACGCCTGTGCAGGTGACGGGGAGGTCCGGTCATCGTGGCGGGTCGACTCGCCGGCCTTGTGTCTTGGGGAAGCCAATGCGCTCAGCCTGGAGTGCCTGGAGTCAACGCTAGGGTTTCCGTCGTCCTTGACTGGATTTATTCTACCAGTGGCGTATAAGCTCATGGGATATTAGTTAACGAATGAATATACAGGGTGTCCGCGAATTACACCGACAACGCTTAACTTCAGGTTTAGGTTAACAAGTTCTTAGTTTTTGAGTTAACCTCAAAGTTAACCTAAGACATATTAACTTTATTTTATTTTAATGACTTTTTTATGATTCGTTTATGATGTCTAAATGTATAGTTATTATGAAGATGAGAAAAGTTTAATAAGAAAATGAAGATATAGTTGCATTTGTATTCATCTCAGATATTATTATAAGATTAACTATTAATATCAGTTGATGTAATCAGAAATAGTTTTTCATCGCCTTATAAGTTCAAATTTACACAGCACAAAGTCAATTAAACAGACGTAGAAACAGACTCTCAAATAGAGTTTTCTTTTTCATAAACGACTTGCTCGAGGAAGATTCCACAAGACCCAATATTTTTTTACCGAAATAGTTTCTATTGACATCATGTTCGTAAAAAAAAATCAAATAACAAAAAAAGTGCTCCGCTTTAGTATGACAACTTTACCACGAAAAAATATCACTCAGTCTATTAACTTAACTAACATTTTGTGAAATGATACAGTCCAACTTTAACGAGCTAATAGTTATCAGAATTGTCAAAGCCGTCATGGAGATATTATTAAAAACGATTTTTTTGGGTTATCTTTCTAGGTCTATAACTCAAAAATTTATTTTTTCCCGCAAATCATATTTACTTGTCACCTTTAACATTAAAAAGTAATTTGCGGACAACCTGTATATTTTTCTTCGCATTGTATCTTATTTCTATATTATCTTCTGTTACTGGAACTCAATATGATATATTAGAAACTTAGATTAAGTTAATTTAATTTGAATGTCTGAAAATAAATTAACAGAAAAATATTATAACTACAATTTTAAAACAAGCTCATTTTATTAAAATAAAAAAATCCTACAAAGGATCTGCTTTAAAACATCGAGACATTAATGTAAAGGTGTGTGCTTACAAAATTGGAAATAAAAACAGCAAATACAAAGGTATACTTATAGGAGAATTATTATAGCTAAAGTAGAAAACTGAAACTAAAGTAGCAAATCAATTTAATTTGTATATATTTTAATGCTAATATTTATTGAAATCTTTTGTTTTGAAATGCATCTCTAAATATTTCTTGAAAAAGCCGATGAGTGATTGTATTTTGGTAAATGTTCATTTATTTACTGAGGATTCTCGTACCAGCTAAATAAAAATAAAAATTCCTCGATATACATGAAAGAAAATTAAAAAAAAAATAAAAAAGTTCCTTATTTAAAAAATTTATTTTGTTTGGAAGTAAAGATTAAAATATTACCTGCAGGTACATGTGTTTTTTCTTTCCTTTTGTTTTTATAACCACACTACATGTGGTTATAAAAAAAAAAGAAAAAAATATAACATTATTAAAATATTTAAACACATGTACCTGCAGGTAATATTTTAATCTTTACTTCAAACAAAGAAATTTTCGGCATAAAATTAGTCGGCATAAAATTAGTAGATCATTATTTATCCAACATCTCAAAAATCCTTTAGCAATTGATGTTTTATAGACGCAAGCGATAACTACCTTGTAATACAATATTTATGTATATATGTAAACAATACATGATTATTATGCTTATTTATACAGATCAGCGTGTAGATAAAATGCGGATTGAATTAGATAACTCGTTTTTTTTGTTTTCACTTTTTAATAATGTAACAGATAAAATTATTTGTTATAAAGTTTTTAGCTGTTAGATTTTTTCATTTTTTTTAATCCAGTGTTTGTTAATCGAGCATTTCTTTCTCCAGCACGAAGCGCCTATCTGTAATTATTGTGAGTTCGTTTTGGTCTAGATTTCCTTCATTCAGATTTTCATACGCTCTCAAAGCTGTGTGCTGCAGTTTGATCTAGGCTAATGATTCAGAAGTCGTAAGCACCAAGACTACGTAGCTAAGAGCGTCAAGTACCTCAGTTAATGTACGTAGTGTTGGTGCTCAACTTGGTATCCTTTTGGTGTATGGTATACTTACCTATAGACGGTAACCTTGACTTAAAAGCCTAAGCTCACATAAAAGTGAGTATATTGTTCCCCCTCATCGTTCAAATTGTAACTTACACTTCAGCTTCTGCTGATAAAGAAAAACTCATTATCTCATAACAATATGCACAAGAAGACTTTTTAGCAGTGCATATTTTAAAATACTAATAGCAACTTATATCTTTCGGGTGGAATCTTGTAGAATATAATATGAATATAACTACACTTACAGTTTTGTAAATGTTTTTAAAATTATGCCTAATCCACGGGTGAAGTCTAGTTGATGCAGTATAACAACAGATATTGAATTTTGAACGTCTCTCCGAGAAGTCGTGGAATTGTACAGATTTTTCTTAAATGTATGTTTTTTATCACTTTATCTATTAGCTTCACCAAGCTATATCCTTATTTATTTCTTTCTCATATTCAAACCTTACTTAGAGGGAAGCTTAATACGAAGGGTGTTTTTAAAAAATGAAAACTTGCTATGTTGAAAGGCAAATATGAATCAATAGGCATATATCTTTATACAGGGTGACCCGTAAAGAATTTGCCATACTTCAGGAATAGCTTCACTGGGTCAAAATAACTTGATTTAGCTCAACTTACCTTAGTACCATTGTGCTTCCTTAAAAAGTTATGGGCCTTGAAAAAAATATGTTTATTTATTTTGTTCTGCTAATTCTGTCAATTTTTAAGTTATTTCACGTAAAATTGGTATAGGGGGTTTTTGGGATAGCTCAACATGATGATGTCATTTCTCGCGTGAAACGTACAGGGTTAACAACCCCCTGTACCACTTCTTATTCTCATTATATATTTTTTTGTTATCACTAATGTTGACAATATTGACAGTTTTCTTGAAAGAGCCATCCATTTACTGCAAAAATGGTATACCTGTTCCATGACGCTAAATCGCACCGTTTTCGAGAAAATTAAGCTTAACTGTAGTACTGCAGAATGGCTATATTCTCTTTACATACAATTTTAAGTCTATTAATCTAGTAGGTATCCGTCACAGTAGATTACTTACAATTTTATACTACTAATAAATCCATAGTATTTAGAGAAATATGCAAAATTTCGACATTTAAAAATAAAACATATTGATTTGCGTTTAAGTAATTTTTAAGTAATTAACAGGCACATTAAAAAACAGTATTAGAAAATAAAACTAACATTTAATGTCGTTGAAGCAATTTTTCGAAATGTCCACCATTGCACTCAATGCATTTCTGGCATATTTTCAAAAAATTTCTTCGAACTGCAAAAAACGACGGCTGCAGATTTCGAATCGTGTTTGCAGCTGCACCTATTCTTTGCCTAGGCTCGGCTCTTGTGTTGACAACTTCACCAAAATACACAAGATTTTTAATATACCCCCAGAAAAAAAAAGTCAATTGCATTTAAATCTGGACTTCGTGGAGGCCATGGATGTTCACTTCCCTTCCAATCCAACGATGTGGGAATACATTATTTAGATGGTTCCGAACTGCAAGAGGAAAGTGGGCCGGTGCGCCATCTTGTAAATACCACATATTAGCACGAACGTCTAAAGGAACTTCTTCTAGTAAATCTAATAAATTTTCTTGAAGGAAGTTTAGATAATCCTGACCATTCAATTTTGCTGGGAATTCGAAAGGACCCAAAAAGATAATCGCCAATTATCCCACACCAAATATTAATTTTGAATTCATTTTGAAAGTGCCTCACCCAATTAGCATTTGGATTTTGATCAGCCCATATGTGACAATTTTTTCTGTTGAATATCCCTCTACGAATAAATGTCGCCTCATCCGTAAACAAAATTTTGTTTACAAAATATGCATCTTGCCTATTTCGCCTTAAAAATGAATTCGCAAAATTATATTCTTGCTAAAAAATCACCTAGTAATAAGTTTTGAGCGGGTGAATAATGGTACGCTCGAAGTTGCTGCTCATGTAATATTCTGGATGTTGTACTGCGACTTAGTCCAACATTAGCAGACATTCTGCGGATACTAATTGTTGGTTCACCTTCACAATATTTAATATTACTTCCTCTTGCTGCACGTTATGAACTACAGGTCGGCCATAATGACGACTAGGACGAAAGCTTCCCGTTTTTCTTAATCTTGAGAATAGTCTTGAAAATAGTCGTGTAATTTCCGATTCGGTTGTCTGCGAGTTGGGTATGTATCTGCGTAACTTCTGGCTGCAGCGCGTTCACTAAACTTTTGTTGGGCGTAGATTGCCACCATGTCAGTCATTTCACTATTTGTAAATAAATTATGTCGGGGCATCTTGCAACAAACAATAAATTCACCATAAAAAACCAATAAAAATGTTTGTTTATAGTATCAAATTGAAACTAACATGATATGACAGTTACCTACTAGATTAACTCACTTTAAATTTAATAAAAATAATACTGGTCCATTCTGCAGTACTACAGTTAAGCTTAATTTTCTCGAAAACGGCGCGATTTAGCGTCATGGAACAGGTATACCATTTTTGCAGTGAATGGATGGCTCTTTCAAGAAAACTGTCAATATTGTCAAAATTCGTGATAACAAAAAAATATATTGTGAATAAGACGTGGTACAGGGGGTTGTTAACACCCTGTACGTTTCACGCGAGAAATGACATCATATTCATGTTAGGCTATTCCAAAAACCCCCATATACCAATTTTACGTGAACTAACTTAAAAAATTGACAGAATTAACAGAAAAAAATGAAATCAAATAATTTTTTTCAAGGCCCATAACTTTTTAAGGAAGCACAATGGTACTAAGGTAAGTTGAGCTAAATCAGGTTATTTTGACCCAGTGAAGCTATTTCTGAAGTATGGACCATTCCTTACGGGACACCCTATCTTTCTATATACATCAAATTTAAACTTTTTCACTATTTCTAATAACTAATACCTACATCTAAAAATGGCAGGTCATTGTTCTCAGCTTCATACGTAAAATTTACAATTGGGAAAGGTCATTTCATTTTGAAACATAATTGTCGAAGTTAGATTTTTTTCTATGAAAAATTGCGATTCTTTTCATCAACATATCTAAACCAAACCATGGGGAAAGGCTTTAATTTTTCTTCTTCTCATTGTTACTTCATGCTGTTGATAGAATTCTCCAATAAATTTAAAACAATTATACAAAAACTCGAAAGCAGGATCTCATCAGTGACAATTATGTTATTAAACCTATTTATTCGAGTAGTTATTATTAGCGAGCTTTAGATGCATTTGTATAGAAATAATTGGTAAATATTTGATAATGTGCCGATACCTAACAGTCCACGGTTCTGGTTAATTTAACAAGGATAAAAGTTTCCCGAGACTGTACGCGCCAGCCCGCTCTTTACGTGCTGGGATTGTGGTGGGGGGATCTGGTAACAAGATCCAACAAGCGTCAGTTGGCTACCGGTCGTTGTAGCGGTCGCATCGCTCGTTCTTTGAGAGTCGTTACAGTGACCCGGTGCAAGAAAAAATGCAACGTTCGCTTGAGCAACGGATGGCGATCAAGTTTTGTGTGAAACTGGAGAAGAGTGCTGCGGAAACCATTCCAATGTTGAAGAAGGCTTTCGGCGTCGATTGTCTTTCGGACAGGCAAATTTTCCGGTGGCACAAGGCCTTCGCAGAAGGTCAGGAAGATGTCAACGACGAGAACCACGCTGGACGGCCATCAACTTCCAGTTCCGACGACACTGTGAAACGTGTGCGTGACTTGTTGAACACTGACTGTCGCCTAAGTGTCCGTTTAATTTCCGAAACACTAGACATTACGAAAACCATTGTTCACGAAATTGTGTCGGAGTCTTTAGGAATGAGGAAGGTGTGCGCGAAGCTCGTGCCAAAAGTGCTAAGTTCGATCAAAAAGCGAGGCGCGTCGAAACCTGCCAAGAACTTTTGGACACCTGCGAAGACAACCCCGCTTCTGTTGATGACGTCATTACCGGGGACGAAAGTTGGGTCTTTGAATACGAACCGGAGACGAAGAGACAAAGTGCGGAATGGCACACGTCGAACTCCCTCGCCCCAAGAAGGCCAGGATGTCCAGGTCAAAGATCAAGACAATGCTGATTGTCTTTTTTGATTGCCGGGGATTGGTCCATCATGAGTTCGTTCCGCAGGGGACAACCGTAACCGGAAAGTATTACGTCGAGGTGCTGAAGCGGCTGAAACGCAGGGTGAATCGCGTCCGCCCAGACATCTCAAAATCCTGGAAGCTTCACCACGACAATGCGCCTTCGCACACCTGCTTCCTCGTGGCCGATTACCTCGTCAAAGCAGGCATCGCCGTTGTTCCCCAGCCTCCCTACAGTCCCGATGTGCCCCCCCCAGACTTTTTTCTGTTTCCGCGCCTCAAAACCCCAATGAAAGGACAGCATTTTGGGTCGGTGAAAAACATTCAGAAGGCTTGCACCGACGCTTTAAAGGCGATTCCGGAAAATGACTACCGTGCGGCTTTTGATGCGTGGAAGACCCGCTGGAACCGATGTGTGGACGCAGGAGGAATGTATTATGAAAGTTTCTAAAGATTTGTACACGTAGAACCAAAAAAAACCATTTTTCAAAGCTCACTGACATTACTTTCCGGAAAGTAGTAGGGCGTTTCACTTGAAATTATTTTAAAAATGGCAGTAGAATCAATGAAAACTGGATATATTCTGGGCAGTAAAACTTTCCTAAACATGTACCGGCAAACTGGAAACGTTAATCATAAACAAGGAAGTGGAAGACATGGGGTAAGGACAGCAGAATACGTTGAAATGGTTAGTGAATAGCAAAGATGATAGGGAAAATGATAACGGACAATCCAAGAACACTAATAGGTCATCTGAGCAAATGAGTGATTCTGCCCTATACTACGTGTTAACAAATTTTGAAAAATACTTTGGAGCTCCATTCATATCGTCTGTAAGTCTCAACGCGGACGAACTTCTGAGGCTATACTTCTGCCAATGGGTTAATAAACCATTGGCAGAACTATAGTTTCAGAGGTTCGTCTGGCATTTTAACAATAACGATGCATTTTCTAAACCTTTTTTTACTGATGAGATGATAAATTCCATCTTTCGGGATATGTTAACTCTCAGAATGTGAGACTTTGTAATGCAGACAATTTTCACTTGTATATTGAAGCTCCACTACACCCACAAAGAATTAAAATGTGGTCAGCTCTGAGCAGAAGGAGGATTGTCGGACTTTTTTTAATGGAATTGCAAGAAGGTTGTATTCAATAAGATGAGCTCATGCGCATACTACTAGGGAAACAATTAATTATTTATGCTAATTTTTCGAAGATCATACAATTAGTTTGAACACGTAGACCACATTCCCTCCTATATTTTGCGGTTTGACCCCTTGTATTTTTTTTCTCTGAGCTTGTCTAAAAAATTCAAATTTTCAAACTCCCGTTTGCGATATGGAGTCCCTTCAGTGATGCGTTGTCAATAAAATTAAATAAAGTATTGTATAAAGTACTCAAGTGTGTATAAATATGGGCGTCCGTCATTTTTTTAATAATGTCTTATATTTTCGAAATGTTTTTTTTATAAAGTTTTTTATTTCTGTTTTTTAGATACTTTAGTGACTTCCTAACAATTCAATAAGGTTATAAACTTACGATTAAGATTAGTCTTTTTTTGCTCAGTCGACTTTGATGAAGTTTATTTTGAATTGTTCGTTATAATCGGTACATACATACATACCTACATGTAAAAAATAAATGGACCAAAATATAAAAAACAGTTATATAAATAAATATTCAAAACAATCTGTATATATACACAAAATGATCATTTTTGAGAGCAGTTTATTTGAAATAGAAAATTGTTAAATATACTAATAAACTAGATTTCAACTATATTTTTCAACCCATTTCACTTCATATTTTCGACAACTGGAAATAGTGGTAATGACAACAAGAGCAATGTAATATTAAACTCGTCATAAGAAAAATAGACTACTTAATTTCATTTCTTTGAGAATCAATATTTAATCCTAAAAATACACTAATTTTTGAAGGATGATTTAATTTTTAAGTAAACATTTTATATATCTGATCCATAAATAACCTTATCGTGTAAGAGTTAAACGATCTGATTAAAATGGTTATTGATAGTCGCCAAATGGTATGATAAATCTTTTGATGAAGATACTATCATATATGTATAAATCATTTGGATAGATAAGATTCAGTTTGCCCAGATTTTATAACAAAAAATTGGAAAAAATAAAATAGTATAAATACGTATCAATAAATACATAATTCTCGGTAACTAAAGGTTCACATTTACAAGTTTTAATGCAGGTTACAGCACTAAGAGTAGTAGGTGTTCACGAAGCCGACATAGAACACATTCTTCTTTCGTATTTTCGACAAAATTTCTGCGGATCTGTTCAGATCCATGTACAGTGGGCTCTAGACTAGAAAACTAGGTAGAAGTTATAAATATGTCTGTCCGCCTCGGTTCCACTATCAAATACTTTCGAGAAAAACTGGTCGAGTTGACGTCCTGTGCATGTATGCCCATCTGAAATACAAAAGGATGTTGGCGTACCGAACCCATCACAGTACAAATCGCATAAATCGTCGGCCTTCCGGAACCCACCATGAAAATTTTCAAAGATAGCAGATTGGGGTCGTCTTTCTTCGGAAGGGACAATGCCTGAAATTATTCACATCGAGATACCAATCTTGGGCCACACCCTGTATCAGGGGAGTCAACCTAATAACCACGTTACTAACAGGCTGTGTTGCACTAGCATAATTCTAGTGGGAGACAAGGACACCTGGCAGGATGATGGAGGCGGTCCTGTCACGATCGACGGTCAACTCGTTGGTTTGGTATGCTGGGGAAGTGGCTGTTCCAGTGGCATATAAGTTCATGAGAGATTATTGAACGAATACTTACTCTATTTCCACTCTAAATTGAAAATAGGTAGAAAAAAGCAAGATTGTTGATATATTTTCTAAAATTGCTAAGCTTCTTATACAAGTATACTTCATACTTCAGTAAACTGTTAGTTCGTGACGTTCTTAGAAAGCTAGTTTGGAAATATTTAAAAAAAATACATAGATATAAATTTATTAGTTAGCATTAAAATAAAGCGTTTAAAATTGCTGGAAAAAATAATTATAAATTCAAACAACTTTATGTATATTACTATACTTAAGAAAATGTTGAAGAGCCTGCAACGGCGGCTCAGGCGGCTGG
Source organism: Aromia moschata (assembly GCA_029963805.1). NCBI lineage: Eukaryota > Metazoa > Arthropoda > Insecta > Coleoptera > Cerambycidae > Aromia > Aromia moschata. Next base: position 798,594 of record JAPWTK010000039.1, read on the forward strand.
CCGCAGAGAGTAAAAACCACTGGCGGTAACACTGGTCAACGAGATTATTAGACTACTTTGCATTTAATACATTGCTAATATTTGTTCGGTCCACTGTGCCATAAAATTTTTACGACGTCGTTAAAATGATTTACGACTTTAGGCACTCAACTTGTTTAAGACGCCAGTGACGTGTTTTTCAGCTAGGTTTATTAACACAGACAATTTTTTGAGATTGTCTGGCTAAATGAGCATTATTTACAGCAAATTATATTACAAATATTAAGAGTATTGTATGCAGGCTAATTTTAATCTCCTATATTGATTTGAATGAAAAAAATTATTTCACAATTTTCGAATTTATAAAAGATATATGCACGCCCATGGAATCATTCAAGTTGCACCGCTTTTTTTGTTCCCCAGGCGTATTTATCATTTTCAATTAAAATTAGAAGGACTATACATGTTTTACTTATACACTTTTACAATTACAGTAAAAATTTGAACCATCTTATATGCACTTTCCAACATTATAAGACTCGGATCATGGCTAAATGTTACAGATATGGATTCAAATCAAAATTCAAAAGGACCATATTTTGATATTAATAAAATTGTTAGGAATAACAAAGTTATATAAATATTCTTAATTTACCCTTGGCCTTCCAGCCTTCCAGGATTTAACTGTCGATTATTTCGAAGGTCCATTTAGACTTCCCCTCACATCTCACTCATCTAGCTGTACATACATGTATATAAGGTACATGTAGACTCGGGTATACACGTATAGTTTCCTTGTTAAGGAAAAACAGAATGTATCAGAAGATAATGCAGCAGATACCGACCTGTCGGTTGATATTGGTGGCACTAATTTGTTTCCCACCTTTGCATGTAAAGATGATAGTAGTTATTATAATCATTCAATAAGAGGTATCAAAATTTCAATAAAATCACTATAGGATACCTATGCATTAGAATATAGTAACTCTAAAAGTTTTTAGAGCATATAAAGGGCCATTTTATTTTTTTGTAAGGCTGTATAAGAACAAAAGAAAATATAATATTCGCAGTCATACAAAATTATATAAATTTTGAATTTTGAGTTTTTATTTTGGTACATTCGTACATCGTAGTAAATAAACGTGATTCAATCCAGATTTAAGAGACCTTTTTGACTAGAATTTTGTATTTATAATTTTTCTAGCAGTAGCTACTGATAATATTAATGTTAGCGAAGCCAATAATAGATAATGATTTTATTCATATAAGGTTGAAAAAAAACCGGTACAAAAATAGACAACGTCGCAATGTAAGAGTATTGAATCAGATGTATTAAGAGGATTTAAGAGAGAAGGAACACCGGAAAAAGAACAACGAAGCAACTATTGACATGTTGTTTCGGCGTGTTGCCTCTCATCAGTGCAATGAAGCTTAAAAAAATAAAAAATCGTAGAGGATATAATGTGAAATACAAAAATTGGCAATAGAGCCTAGTCCCATTCTGCAGAGAAACATTCAGCAGCTGTCTAGTCTTTATCTAAGGAAACTAATAAAAGGTTGAAAGTATATTATTTGCATTGCTTATCTATTGTTTTTTTAACTACATTTGTTGTTGATTGCAAAATGGTTTACCAATCAATTAGACGGTAGGGGATTAATTAACGGTGTGGACTACATTTAATCCATATTAGTAGATATACGAGATTAATAAGTATTACACAAAACCCACTAACTGAAAATAATACTTTATAATCTTCAAAACATTAGGCTAAATATTAATTTAGTCGGTATGATATAAAGATCATAAGAACAATGCCTTCATTAAATCCGTTTAGATAATAATTATAACCAATGTCAAGTGGAATTGTCTAAAAATACATTCTGACAAATAGAGGGTTTTGGCCGTAACCAGGTAAGGGGAAGAAAAGTGCCTTTCCCGAAAGGCAAATAAACTAAACTAAACTATATTTAGTTTCTTAAACTAAAGTTTTGAATAATCAAGCCAGAAACTTCTGCCTCTTCAGACACAAATACAAAATATAGCTACAATAAACCTTCTTTATAATTCGTAAAAGTTTTTGATTTTTTGAGCTCTTTTTTCATTTTCATTATTTCAAAAATTATGTACGATCCCCAAAATCTTATTTGGTCTACTAAAACATCCACTCAAAAATATTATCAATCTACTAAATAAAATAGTCCATATCTAAATTTCACACCACTGAGGACATCTTCTAATGAAAATAAGAACTGACTAATAAACCGTATTCAACTTTCAAAACTCCCAGGATTTAACTGTGAAAGTATGTATGAAGAACAGTTTTTGTCTTAAATTTAAGTAAATACATACCCATTTATTAAAGCAATTGTTATTATTTCTTGAATTCGAATACAGACAAATGAGCTGTGCACAAAACAATTTGTGTTTTGATTTGAAGCAAAAGATTGCTACTGTCTATGCTGAATTAGGTGGAAACATTTTCAGAAAAGTGACTTCTAATGAACTAAGAAAACGTTATTTGTTCCTAAATAACAATGGTGCATATTGATCATTTATCAAATGATTATTTTTAATTTTTCTGGTTGTTGTTATTTTATTTCATTTGTAAATTAAATATTTAAGTAGCATTTGTTTGTGTATTTTTTATTTTTGAGGTATTTAAAGATATTTGTTTATTATAAATCATACAATATTTCAGCTATCAAAACCTAGGTTTACTACATATAGCTTTTGTTGTAAATAAAAACATATTTAATTATGTATATGTTGAACGAGCAATAGCGTCGGAAAATTCAATTTCAAATGTTACAATATTAACTAAGTAATTCACACTTATACATAAATTATATTCATTTAGCTAGCAGCTTACGAGAAAAAACAAATAGAGCAATAAATAATAAATCCACCATAACTTAAATATTTGAAATTCAAAAAAAATGTTAAATAAAAAAAAGAACACACAATTAATATATCTGTGTAATGGTAAAGTAAAAAAGGTATCTTGCTGAAAAAAATTTTTTTTTGAGGCATCGCGATGCTTAGCGTCGTTATAACATTTTTTTTGCCTTAATTTTTTAGGGAAAGGTAAATAAAAGTGATTTACCGTTCACAAAAATTAATTTCTCTCATTTGTTTCCGAGAAAAACTCACTTCCTTTGATAAAATTGATCACCCTCTGTATATTTCATACATTACCCTATACATTTCATATAGCTTTATCTACACGTTCGTGGTAAAATTACTTAATTATGAAGAAAAACTGTGGTCAAAAATATGGCAAAGTTCTTTCATACTCACGAAGAAAATTGTATACGAAACTATGTTGTTTGCAGTATCGGCTGGTGGAATTTAAAATTTTCGTAAGGAAGGGTAGGGACCCATATCATATTTTAGGGGTGATACTAGGCATAAGTAGAAGACTATAATATCAAAAAAACTTCAAACGAAATTTAAAAAAAAATTCAAAAATACGTAGAACATAACTTCGCACGAGATCTTGGAAATGGCTTACTAAATGTTTGCGAAATATACACATATATTGTCCACAATTACCAAGTGAATGTAATTGTGAATGTACCTTTTTATAGGTACTTCTATTTTTTCGAAATCTCTATAGATTTAGATTGAAAAGATCTCTAAAAGTTATACACTTTATTACAGAAGAAAATCAAATATTAATTTTGGGTGCGTCATGGCAACAAAAATTAAAATCTATTTTTTGCCATGATCGAAAATTAAATACATACAGTACCTGCACGAAACATATGTATCTATAAATTTTTATAATTTATAAATAAGTTTTTTTTTATTTCTACCACTACTTGAAAACAACAGCTGAAGGAAGGCACAACAGGTTAAAATAATGTAGAATACCTAATAACACATCCCGAAAAAAAAGTATTTTGTGCATCAAACTAGGCCATACTTTTCTCATGCATTTTGGCCTGATGAAACAGAATAACCTCAAAGTTTTAGCCCAATGCCGCCAGAGTCAAGATTTTTTACAGTTAATAATATCTTGGAAAATCCATTTACTCAAAGGTATTTTTGACTGTAGTCATAGTCGGTTTCATAAGACCAAAATACATGGGAATGGTCTAGTCTGATGCACGAAAATACTTTTTTTATGGGGCTGTGTTATTAAATGAGTCGAGAAATCGCGTGCCCTTACAGAACCGTACTAAGTAAAAGTAGGCGGCAGTGACAGTTGTAAGAATTAAAAATTCTCGTATTTCCAGTAGAAAACATATTGTATTTTAGGAAGTGATTATTATACCGAAAGAGAAGACTTTTTTTTATTTGAATTTCCCGCCAGAACGTCTCGAAAATGTTTATACAGGGATCTCTCATCATAATCTCTACCCTGAATTTTTGCCGTCTCAGATTAAAGAATAGACGCAAAGAAAAAAATATATATAAAAATCACATTAGCCTATAATATGAAACTTAGGTGGTTGAAACTTTGAGAACTGCTTTTCTATGTATAGGGCACCTTCCAGTAATATTTCGCCCCCAAAACCCGTGGGGGAAGTTTTACCATACATATCCGGTTAGACCCTTTCATTTCAAGAAAATCATTTCAATTATCGAGATATGTTCCATGTTCACCGCGGAGCTCCTAACAAAAAAGATCTTCGAGAAACGACTCCAGCCCCATCTGTGTTTTTTCTTTTTGTCTAAATTATAAATAATAATATTCAACAATATGTAAAATAATGTGGAAACAAGAATACTGTTAAAAGTTTAATATAAGACTTATAAAATTTAAATAAGTAAAATTAAAAATTAATGTTAAAATAACTTATATGTAGCTTCAATACAAAAATCACAATACCTCCGTGACCTAGGCATAACCCTTTAAAGGAAGTGTGCTAAAAAAATGCGCAAGAAGTTGTGCTATGCCTTCAGGTCGGACGTCGGTCGACCTTACCGTATCCCGCGGTTACGAAGTCCTGGTGAATCGTTGATTAATTACAGCATGATTTGTTAATTATTAATAACAGTATGAATAATATTTTATTAAATTATAGGATATTGCGGTTATGGAACGCCTATTAATTTGTTGATTAATTTATTGTTTGTTTCTTCAAAATTTTACGGAAACCTTCTAATGCTTCGCTTTTTTAAATAACACCATAATAGGATATAAATAGACGTTAACATGTTAGATTTTTTTAACTGAAGGACGTCTGCAATTTTTTTATGTGTGTGTTAAGATGAGCAAAAGCTTCAGAGGTGCGTGTATAATAATGATATATACGCCATATACGAGGTATACATAATTTATGTGGCTATTATCAGTATGTTCATCGACATTCCTAAATGGCGACGAACTACATTATTATTAGAATTTGATAGATTTACGAAAAATAAGACTTTCATTTCCATTACTTCAATCCATTCTGCATGAAGTCATACACATTTCTATAAATATGTAAGGAAACATAGAATCACTACTGATTATTGATATTGGAGATATTATTATTTATTGTCGACCTTTATTATTAAGTAAGTATATATTTTTATATTTATTATCCATTATTTACCGACCTTGTTAATCTACGCTTATGTTGATATCGTATATGTTTTAGATGTACTTACATGTTTAAAAAATAGCAGGATATTAAAATTCCCTATTTTCGGTATGCATGCCAATTGCTTTGAGAAATCTAACCTGCATTCCATAAAAAAAGAAAGGGAGTCGGTACGGCAATATTAATACGATATGGTACACTCTTGAATGGTAGAATTAGTAACTTAAGGCCGCTTTCTTGTTCAGTTCTCAGTCAGTTCGCAATTTTTCTTGTGGCAATTTATATTGCAGCAATTTTTATTGCACAAAAGATTGCGGTGATACTTTACAGTTTGCAATTTGCATTGCTAATTTTAGTTGTCAACCACTGTTACCAAAATATAGAGCCATCCAAAAAAAAAACGTCATCAACTCTGGCTATGAATGAGAGAGATGGAAATAGCGGTCATGTCTAAGCTTTTCCGTTATGTCAAACTTTTGACAAGTGACTGTCACAATTTGTAAAATAAACAATGGCTGTCATATCATGTGACAGTCTTGACAAGTAAATAAGGTTATAGATTCGGTTAAGAATAGAAATACGTCTTTTTTTCTCGGCCAACTTTGATGACGTTTTTTTTTTGGATGTCTCTATATAACTGATTGAAACTCATTTGCTACAAAAAGGTGAACCATTTTAAACAAACAAAATAGACATGATTAAATCAATCTCAGTGATGGAAAAATTCAGAAAACCACAAAATTAAGAAATTTTAGATATCACAAAACGCAATACAAACGATGGCACAGCACGTTGAACGTTGAGGTTATGTCAAACATGTGAAATTGCAGATAGCCGCAATAATTATAGCTGTTGCTTAACTTTTAAATATGCAAGATAATATTTATTAAATTAAATAATCTAGTAAACAATAATTTCAAACAAATCAACGATCCCATTAGCCATTTGATAAAGAACACATGAACAAAAGCACATAAAAAAAGTAAAATCTCTCACAGGTAAAAAGAGGAAGTGCAAATTTTGAACAAGACTATTCAGTAAAGACTGTTTATTTAAATAATTTGCACAGTAGAAAATATATTTTAGATTTTTAAATGATGACTGCAAAAATGATAGTTTAAAGGGCGAATGCAAGGCTGCCAACTGTTTATGCTTAATGTCAGTCTGACAACTCACCAACTCAATATTTTACAAAGATGTAAAAATGCTAGGGCATCTTACTACCTATTCAATCAAATAAATCGACCTATACTCGTGCAATAACAAAATATCAGTAGAAAAGTACACTCAAAAAAACAAACAAAAAAACTTCAATTGTAAGCCTGGAGTTATGTCCCAAAAATGGTCGAAGTCAATAGCCGCGAGTTACTAAATAATTGTTTTACAGAATTTTGACGCCCTCTAGAGGATAAACGAGGAGTTTGAGTTTTTGAGGAGTGGAATTAATTAATTTGTCAATCAGTTTGATGTAAATTTTACAGGGCACTCTCTGCAGAATTCTGAATATATAAAAAATTGTATATAAGTTTTTTTGCGCCGTAGAATATTTATATTTCTATTGAAAATGTAGATTTATTTATTGATAATTGACAGAAAAGGTATACCTTTTAAATGTCACGCCGAATGACCATTTTAGAGAAATTTGGATTTAACGTGTTCAGTGCATCAACATATTTAAATCATTATTGTGAGATTTACAATTAATATCTCATTAACGATGGGACATGGGCAGCTGATGATTCTCTCACTCAAAATAAGACGATTCACAAACGTGCTTAAATAAAATGTATCTCGTTTCTGAAACACAGTGTGTAAAATTTTAAAATTGAAAAAAATATTATTGATAATATTTTTATTATTACTTTATTTATTATTTATTCCTTATACCAAATATAGGAAGAGTTTTCATTGTTATAAGGGACACCTGACTGTAGAAAAACCTGTACTTTTGGCAGTGGCGTATGAAGTGGGTAAGTAACAACTTTATCCCCCCTAAATTTTACGCCACTATCCAAACATTAAATTTGACTATAATTTTGAATTTTATAATGTATTTCACGTAGATCATGCACTACTGTTGGAAACCTATAGAGTTCGAGATAATAGCACCCAAAGTTGATACATTTTATTGCATATCCTTTTTGATTTTTTTTAAATTGAAAACTTTATACACTATACAATACACTATACAACTAGTTTTATTAAATTAGCTCGACTTATGATGTTTCTCTTACCCTGCTTTTTTTTTAAATCAGAGAACAACTTTGTTATTATACTGACATTACACTTTAAATGCAAAAATCTCTAAAACGGTCACTCGGAGCGACATTTAAAGGGTATACCTTTTCTGTCAATAAATGATGGAGAAGACACAAAAAATACTAGGTATGTATTCAGAATGTTCATTTCATTTTATGTAATCAGAATGCTGCAGAGGGCGCCCTCTACAACTTACATCGAAGTGATAAGTGACAAATTCCTCTCTTCAAAAAAACCCCAATCACCAAATTTGAAAAAAAAGAGAAACATTTTTTAAAGAAGTTATTTACGGTAGTCGAAAATAAAATTATAACTTTGACACTCTGTATCTTGGTTACCAATAACTTTTCGACTATGTAAGGTAAGGTTGGCTAAATAGTCATATTTTTACACAAAGAATATATGCAGTTTCGCTGTGGTCCCTTAATAATGGGACACCCTGTATAGAAATCCCATCAAACCTTCTTTATCTTGTTCTCTCTTAGTGTAGGAATGATTTTCAGTCGTATTTGCAATCTATGGCATCATCTATTTCTGTTTTGTTCCCTTTTATGAGAATTTTCTCCAGTAAAGCATGACGATGAAAATCGGATTTCCTGTATCCACCCTCCGTTTAGCCTAATCATATTACTGGATTTTTTCGTTCCCCCTCTAGGTGGATAGAAGCGTTTCGCTAATCTCCGGTGCAGTTCCGCTAAACGAACTGCATTATTCAGTACCATTTTTTCACGTGTTTTTCACAACGGAGTAATAATTCTAACAAGATTTATTCCTAGCGTTTTATAACAGTTATTTGTATCCATTTGCGTTTCATAAAGAGTTTTAACTCAATTCGCATTTATCTCAAAATTATAATATTGAAATAAAAATAATTATATTATGTATATGGAGCATTTCAGACCAAGTGAGGTCAAAAAAATGTCTGTTTGAAACATATCACAATCGATAGTACTTGCTAAAAAAACTAACTTCCCTAAAATTTTAGATTTTTTGAGCCACAAGGAGAGGGATGGTGAGGGTGAGAAAATACAAATTTTCGTTTCGACTCTAAAATTTCAATCTTTCTCGGTAAGAAAATGAAAAAACTTAAAAAAAGGGTTGCAATGGTTTTCGATGTGTTTTTTTTGCGTATAATTCGATAAAAAATATTTTTAAAATTCTTGGGGGTAGTTTTCACCCTTAATTTGAGGATTGAAAGTTTAAAATCGAAATTTCGAAAAGTATGACACGATTTTTTTTTCAATTTTTTTTTAATTTCTTTCTTTTTTCTTTGTACTTTCGATTAATTTTTAATTGATAATGGGCGTCGACCAGGAACTGGCCCAAAAAACGGCTCAAAAGGTGAAAAAACGTGGTTTTAGCGTATTTTCTCATCCTGTGAGATAGTAAATGGCAAGTGAATAATATATTTCAAGGTTTTTGGGGTTGCTGTTTTTTGGGGTAATGTAGAAAATTTCCCGTAAAATACGATCAGTATTTTTTAAATTTCAAAATTTAGCAATTTTTTAAAAGTTAACTACCATACTGGATCCGCCATTTTGTTTTTTGAAAATCTGACGTTAGATTCGTAATCAACGACCCCAAAAACCTTACAAAAAAGTACAAAGAAAAAGAAAAAAAAATTAAAAAAAAAATGAAAAAAATGGTGTCATACTTTTCGAAATTTCGATTTTAAACTTTCAATCCTCAAATTAAGGGTGAAAAACTACCCCCAAGAATTTTGAAAATATTTTTATCGAATTCTACGCAAAAAAAACACATCGAAAACCATTGCAACCTTCTTTATAATTTTTTTCATTTTCTTACCGAGAAAGATTGAAATTTTAGAGTCGAAACGAAAATTTGTATTTTCTCACCCTCACCATCCCTCTCCTTGTGGCTCAAAAAATCTAAAATTTTAGGGAAGTTAGTTTTTTAGCAAGTACTATCGATTGTGATATGTTTCAAACATAATTTTTTTTTGACCTCACTTAGTTGGCGTGAAATGCCCCATATGCATATATTATGAATACCGAACCATTAAAATTATGTAACTTTTTCTGGCATATGCTTATATGTATGAATTTACCTAATTTTGTAAGAAAAGAAAAGTGACAAGACGAGTAATTTGAATCACTCTTATTATAACAATTTATTTTATTAATTGGTTCATACATAGGATGTGCAATTAATTTTAAGTGACAAAATAATATATAAAACACAAATATAGGAAATATTTAATAAACGAAATAATGACATATACCTATAATAAATTATTATACAGTGAAGTGCTATAGTAAAATAGACACATATATAGTTTTACAAAGAAACTGATTTATTCGAAAACAAAATATTTATACAAAGAGTAGTAATATACAGGGTGAGTGCGTGCATTTGGTATACAAAATCTTTGTTTCATAAAAACTATAAAATGGAACATGTGAGGTTGTTCGTAAACTTTTTTGCCACCTTTTTTAAAATATTGCCGAATCTACATTGTGTTCGTTTACTTCTGGGCGTCAACTGGCTTCCATATTTTAAATGGAATGCCCTATATATTTTTACAATTTTGAAATTTCACCGTCTCGTCTGTGACATGTTTCGGCATAGCGTATTCCTTCTCCTGTCTCTTTTAGTATGAGCAAAACCCTCTAAGTAAAGGTAAGTTATTTTTTTTTTGGGTTAAATTAGCTTAAAATGAATTTTTTTCTAGAGTTTTCCGCTTGATTGTAAAAGCATAATTTTTGGTTTACAAATGGTATCGTTCAAGTGATGATGGTTTTCCGGTTGACTGTAAAAGCATAATTTTTGGTTTACAATTGGTTCCGTCCTAGTGATGGAGTAGTGTCGTTTTTTTCCCTGGTTTCAACCTAGGCATTTCTACTAGAGTGCTGGCTTGTGTCTCTGAAGTATGAAGTAGGGCCCGTACCTAGGACAGAATATACTTTTTTGTTGGAATTTCATTGCTGTCCACAGCCTGGAAGTATCGTTCCCGTGGATAACAGATAAGCTATATTACGCTTAAGATTTAGTTTTTTTGTTTTCACTTGCAACGTACTTTACACCATTTTATTTTTCATCGTTTCACTTTTGTAAGGTATATAAACCTCACAGTGGGTACTTACATTTTTATAACATTTTATTTTGTGCCCTTGACAGTACCTGATAATTAAATTTTTTATAGTAGTTTGTCTTTTTATTGTCACAAATACTACACACACCCACACTTATTGCCCATTGCTAGCCGATGTAATTAGGTAACCATCAACGAAGGAGGTTCTCGGCTACCTCTACCTATGACTTTCATAACCGAGTGGCGCCCTATACAGTGTGTGTTAAGCCAACATCGGCCGGTTATGAAAAAGGACAAATATATATGAAACGACATGTAAGACGCAACAATAATTACGCATCGAGGGTAGTGGGAAAATAAGACCGGCTCTTCACCACTTACCTAATCAGTACGAGTTAATACATCTGAACCTGAACCCTTCTTCCTCACAGTACGGCTAATCGCCCGCCGCGCCGAGACAAAATGCTGTACTAATAAGATTATGCGTAATATTTTGGATACCTAGTGTTTTTAGAAAGTGTTGGCCTATTTGGGAACACATGTTAGCAAATGAATCTTTTAATTTACGTTCAGAATTGCCGTTATGATGCCATGCTATACGACATTCTGATATACATATGTATTTCTTCGCGTGAATAAACCATTTTAATAACATTTTTAACAAGAACACTGTTTACTTCAACTACACTTCTCGCTCTGTCTAGCGGCAGGTGGTGAGTGGACCGGTCTTATTTTCCCACTACCGTCGATGCGTATGCGGTATCTGTCGTCTCACTTTGTTTGTCCTTTTTCAAAACTGGCCTATGTTGCCTTTACACAAACTGTATATATAAAAAAATTGCTGGCTCTGCTCAACCCACGAACCCCGTTCTCACCAACCCTATGAGTTGCCGCAGGCTAGGTAGTCCTTAGCAAAATAAGGCTACAAGATCACACAATTTTGAATCGAAAGCATGCACCATACCTATACCTAAACCTAGCCATTTCGGAGATATTTGATGTTTTTAAAAAAAATTGACAGATTTTTTATTAGTAGTAGGCTCTTATTTCATTTCTGGCGCGACGTAAGAACATAAAGTGATCCGTACCCATAAAATTAGTGGTAGTTATTAATAAATTCGAAAATGCTCTACCAATTATTCAATTTTATTGTGTTACATTTTGCCAAATCAAGATAACTTGTTCAGTTCAAGTGGAGTAACCTATATTTTTTCATACCAAGTTATCTGACTTTCAGTTTTCTTTTTGCTAATATGTACATTGTGGAAGTTAAAGTTACAAATGTCATAGGTATTTTTGATTTTCTTCTATTTTGAGGCATTTGTTTTAAAAATTGCCATCGAATTATCCATGAATGGAAACAGCAAACATTAAAATTCAATCAACCACTATTCACTGTTTTTTTTAAATACAAGAAGACCTAAATAAAAAGTTGAATAAGTTTCTTAAACAGGAAGCAGATCAAATTGCTTACATTATTTTAATCGAAAATCAACCATATCAATATATTTAGATACAATGTAATTTTCTCTTAAAATATCTCATAACTGAAAATAAACGTTACCCTTAATAAGAAAAGCTATTATGCACATATAACTAATATGCAAATACAAAAATATTCATGAAGTGATAAAGTAACGTTTAACTATAAAAGGAAGGACTCGAATAGAACAATAGTAATTTATTTAAAAAAATGTTCAAAAATATCATAAATATAAAATATCTATAAAAAATAAAAAATAAAAATTATTATTGTGTTCTGAAAAGTAAAACATTGTAAATAATTCCACACAATGAATACAAAAGTTGCTATAGTAAGAACTGATCGACATTTCGCGCATTATCTGCTACACATAAAAAACCATCTTTACGGCACTGCACCTACTCTTTGCATTATTACAATAAAATACCAATAAACTGCAGTTAATTAAATTTTTTAAGTTTGCTGTTTACATGTTTCATGGCTAGTTTGATGAAAAATTTAAAAAAAAGTCTTGAAAACCGAGGAAAATGTAGTGAGTGTAGATTGTTAAAAATAAAAAAAAACAATCGAATTTTCTATTGGAAATCGAGTTATCAGAGAGGATACAAGGGCAAATGTAACTTTTGCGATATCGATGCATCAGGCCGAAAACGCATGAAATGCCCAAATTGTATATGTGCGAACATTTTTTTCGAACAATAAAAAAAAATTGTGTTTTTTTGTATTTATCTACATATTTTTTTTATAGTAAATAAATTATTTCAGTGTATTTTATTGTTATTTGTTACTTTCATTATCATATCTCCACTCCAAAAGCCGATATGCACCTAAATTCCCCTTTCAAAAAATTTAGTAACTTCGGAAGCGCGGGAAAAATACTTAAAATAATTAAATCTTTTGTATATTTTCTCAAAAAAGGGTAAATTTAACTAACAAGTCGCATTGTTTTTGTTCAATTTAATCGAAAATTAAAAAAAAACACGTTTTTTTTTTTTTTTTTTTTATTTAACAACTAGCGACCCGCCCCGGCTTCGCACGGGTGCAATGCTGATACTAAATATAAAAAATGGTTATTGTGGGTTATCCCTAAGAGATAGACATATACCATCGCGGACTTTTTTGTAGACCTTTTTTAAGGTGTACAATACTGTAGTACATTATTTTGATCTATCTCGTAGGGTTCAGCCAGCGTTTGCAATGTAAGCGGAAAATAATGTGTTTATTTACGACATCACATTAGAAACCTCTAAAATTATCAGTGTTTCTCTACTATATTATGCATGTATTATACATATAAACATTCCTCTTGAATCACTCTATCTATTAAAAAAACAGCATCAAAATCCGTTGCGTAGTTTTCAATATCTAAGCATACATAGGTAGGGACAGACAGCGGGAAGCGACTTTGTTTTATACTATGTAATAATAATAATGATAACAATTTTTGCAAAATATTTTTTTATAACAATATGTTGTTTTTTTTTTTAATTAAATTGTTACACTGTATTGTACGGGAAATTTTACCCTAAAATCATATATTTGTCGATGTATTTAGAAAGCTTCAACTCCAAATCGTTTGTTAAAAACGCGAAATCCCAATTCGCACCCCTGTACGGTATATGGTTGCTGGACACCAGTGTACATTAAAAGGGTTAATTCTACCATTAAAATTACGATGTACCCTAGCAAAAATGTTTCTGTCGTTCTTTACTTCCTCAGCTGCTCATATGTACAAAAATACAATCAATCATATCTACAAAAATTCTTTAACGAAGCATTTCCACACTATCGGTAGGGATGGAATAAACAATATTTTTTAGGTAAGCCCATAAGAACAGTCCATGGATGTGAGGTCCGGTGATTGCGCAGGTCATTTTATGTGTGCATCATTCCTCGACCTATCCATCTTCCAGGAAAATTTAAATTTAACCATTGCTTAACAGCTAATGTGCTACCGGCAGGAGCTCCGTCGTGCGCGTACCATATGTTTTCACGAACAGGTAGTGGCACCTCTTCAAGCTATATTGGGACTTGTTTATTTCAGAATCTCGGATATTCCACTGCACCGAGACGCTTAGGAAGAATAAATGGATCAATAAGATAATCAATTCCTGCCCACACATTTAAACAAAAATTATGCTGAAATTTTCATTTTCAAACTTGGTGGGGGTTTTGATCAGAACATATTGAGTGAATATTGTGATGGTTTACTAAACCATGTCTTTAAAATTATGATTCATCAACAAACAAAATATTCGATAAACTATTTACATTTTCTCTTGAAATATTCATATACCACCGACAAAAATATATCCTGTTAGGTAATATCGCTGCAGTCAATTATTGCACAGGTTGTTGGTGGTAGGGGTATAAAAGAAAATAAAATGAGCAATATTCCTAATTGTGGTATGAGAAACATTGTAGTGTACCGGAAAATGTCCTTGTCTCAGGATTGTAATCTAAATTGTCAAGGACAACTTTTTCAAGATCCAAATCGCGAATCAGACAGCTTCTTCCAGTGCATTAGGGGCACGGGTAGCCGAGTGGGTTAAAGCACCGTCTTTCCAGTCGCGGTACCTCTGTGTGCGCGTTGTTCGAGTCCCAGCCGGGGTAGCGATTTTTAATTGTCTCGCTTTCTCCACCAGGACTTGATATGCAACCACTAATACACTCGTGTATAGGTGTGGATGCATAGATGCCAATCCAACCGCACATGCCCTAGATTTGGTAATGTTCTGAGTTTTCTGGGTTTCCTCAGAACTGTAAAGCAAATGCGTTCCCGAAATAATCTTAAGTCGCTCCCAGTGCGCCATGGCAAATAATAATAATAGCCACTCCTTCCCGCACAGGTCCCTGAGAGGACCTAAGGGGTTACTCTTCGGAGTAATTATAGGGTGAGTATTATTATTATTATTATTCACGGTGAGGTTGAATTTGTCCGTTTCCTCTAAGTTTTCTTTCTATCGCCGCAAAAATGTTTCTACTAGGAATTCTTGTACCATTCAAAAAATACTTTCAACATATCAACATACTCGTTATTACTGTAATTTGCCATATTATTCAATTCCAAACCTCTTTAATATTGAAGTAAAAAGTGAATAAAACCAACTAACACTTGATAATTTCTTAAACTGACTTTTAATAATTACCATTTATTATCAAATGACATTTAGCTACTAGATAGCTTTACTATTAAGTTGCCAAAGCAGCATGATTGATAGTTTTTTTTTACTGCGCAGTATTAAAATAAACTCAAAAATACACTAAAATGTTTTTTTTACCCGAAAAAAATCCCCTTCTAGAAAATTTGAAATATGTCCGACTAAAGCCTTAGAAATTATTAAGGAAAACAATTTTTAATTTTCTCTTTGACACTCTTCTATCATTTGTGCCCCTTCATATAAATACACCCGGTATAATATTTGAAGTTAACTAAGGTCGAACGACGAAAATACGCGTAACTCCACTTTTAGTTTCAAAGCAGTTAAATGTACTTATCACTTCCTAATTTGTGTGGAATGCTCTTCGTTATTATTCATTCATACTTTCGCTCTAGTCGTTCAATGTTTATTAATTAAATAGTATTCGTTAGCGACCCTTAATTGACATATGCCAACTAACGTAATTTTAATGAAGTGAATTAATGATCTTTATTGTATCTACTCCTTGCACAGGAAGCAACGGTTCGTTCACGCGAGAGAATCTCAACAACTGCATTAATTATCTGCAAGTGTTTATTATTTGCACAAAAAAAACTAACGCTAATTTATGTAGATCGTTTTACTCACTGCTATAAATTCGAATAACTGCCAACGTTGTCAACCTTTATTTACTAGTGCACAAGAAATACAAAACGTGTTAAGGGGAAAGGTGGGTAACACCCGTTGGCATCGGCAGTTTCCTGAATATGACTTCTCGATGACTGAATATGACTGATCCCTGAATATGACCTCCCTAAATCAAATATGACTTTTTTTATCGATTTTTTCGAAAAAGAGAAAAATGAGTTTTTTTATTTCCTCTCAATTGATGACACTATTTAAAAACGATTTATTTAAATCTTAATGCTTTCTTATGCTGTAACAAAACGACAAAATGCGTAAGAGAAAGCGTCCACAGGATAAGTCGTAAATTTAGTTTATCCGGTCAATTTTGAGATATTTAAGAGCGTATTGAATATGTTGTTTCGGCCGTGACGAATTGGTTTTTCTAAATTGTTCCATTCGAAACAATAGCTCTAAGTGATAGTATTGTTCCTGGAAACAATAAAGCGTTTAGGCGAATGTACAGCGAGGCCTAGGCCAGAGGCGGACCAGTATTAAAACTCGCGGAGGGTGGCGGCAGTCGAGATAAGTGATACAGAGGAAATGATTCAGTGAAAATGTATGTAAATGATATATGGGAGGTCAGGTTGCTAAATACAGAAAATTATGTAAAACCCTGGTCACACCGTCTATCGCGGGATGACAAAGTTGTTAATGGGTAGTCAGCTCGGGACCGAAGAGAAGCCTAACGTCTGTTCCGCCATTGGGTGGGTATGCAGACGTAAAGGTTCGTTACGCTAGTGGGGTGAAATTAAGGTCTTTTTCGGAATATACCACGTCCAAAAAACAGAGAAATTCATCAAAAATATTCAGTTCTTTTTCTCCACTCAATGAATTCTTACGTTGTCGTGTTGGCTCTAATTAATTCTTGTTTGCTATTATTATATTTGTTCAAGAAGGTTTTCTCTGTTTGTGTGATCAAAGCGCCTTCAAGAATTAATCAGGATAGGTCGTAAATTTAGTTTATCCGGTCAATTTTAAGACATTTAAGAGCATATTGAATATGTTGTTTCGGCCATGACGAATTGGTTTTTCTAAATTGTTCCATTCGGGGAAAATAGCCCCAATTGATACTTATACCACATCTGGCAACAATAAAGTGTTTAGGCGAATGTGCAGCGAGGCCTAGGCCAGAGGCGGACCAGTATTAAAACTTGCGGAAGGTGGCGGCAGTATCACTTATCTCGATAAGTGATACAGAGGAAATGATTCAGTGAAAATGTATGTAAATGATATATGGGAGGTCAGGTTGCTAAATACAGAAAATTATGTAAAACCCTGGTCACACCGTCTATCGCGGGATGACAAAGTTGTTAATGGGTAGTCAGCTCGGGGCCGAAGAGAAGCCTAACGTCTGCTCCGCCACTGGGTGGCTATGCAGACGTAAAGGTTCGTTACGCTAGTGGGGTGAAATTAAGGTCTTTTTGGGAATATACCACGTCCATAAAACAGAGAAATTCATCCGAAATATTCAGTCCTTTTTCTCCACTCAATGAATTCTTACGTTGTCGTGTTGGCTCTGATTAATTCTTGAAGTTTGCTATTATTTTATTTGTTCAAGAAGGTTTTCTGTTTGTGTGATCAAAGCGTCTTCAAGAATTAATTAGTTATCGTCGGGAATAAGACGTGTGACCGGGGGTTGGTTCACGGCATTTGTTACTGTTGTTTTGTCTAAACTAAAGAATCCCTTATTTGCACGGTTGTGTTTTATTTCGCGCCGGGCTACCAAGGGGACCGATCACCTACCGTCGACTGATTGAGGCATTATCAGGTAAGCTAATCTATTCTCTGGGACGAATTAATCAACGAATCCACGTATCATACCAGTAGCATAGGTGCAGATTTAAAAGGCCGCTCGGTAAACCTGAAAAGTAGCTAAAGGGAATACCGGGGTCGTGGGTAATTCCGCGTGCCCCTGGATCCCACCTGTTACAATGCCAAAAAGTTAATTTCGAAAAATATACTTTTTAATGCTTTTAGTTTATTCCTGTTGATTTTTTTTGCGAGTTGATTTCAAATTTTGTATACTGTCATGGAAAACAGTTTGGGACCACGTAAATAACTCTGAACTTAATTTCGAAATTTTAAATGTGTAAATTAGCATTAAAAAGTTATAACTTGAACTTAGTCTGGAGTATACAGAGTGATCCAAAAGACTTGGTTTGTTATTGAGTCAGAATTCTCAGCTTCAATAACCCGATGTCTTTGAATCCAATAGACCAATAGCTGAGTATACAAAAATAGAAACGAGTTTTCGGAGTTTTTTAGACCAACGTCAAACCCAATATGTCGAAGATCTGTAAGAAAATTTTTCAAATCCAATAAACCCCACTTCAAATATTAGTCTAAAAATATTCGCTTATGAATCCTCTGTATCCTATAATAGGGTTTAAGGTTATTTGCACAGAATATATGGTTTTTATGTATTTAATCTACAAGTATCTCGGACTTGGTATGAAGTTATTAGGTTTAAAGATATAGAGTTGGATAAGGATATAGAAAAATCTGGACAGTTTTCCACGAAACACCGAACTAACATTTAATGACGAAAGCTCAGGAGAAGATTAAAACCTTGCCCAAGTTTTGGGAAAAAAACAGTTTCAATCTTCTCCTGAAGATGCCAACTTGGGTTGGCGAAACACGCATCGGGAAAAGTGTAGTAGTTCGGTGTTTCGTGGAAAACGTCCAAGTTTTTTTTCTACGCCGAAGGTTCCAGTACCCACTCCAGGATAAGGATATAGAGTTGAAGATTTAACAGTCTGTGGTGCACGAATCCAATGCCCAGAACTTGGGTTTCTAAAGCCTGCAGTAACTTCAAAATAATTCGACTTTAGAACTACGTATTTATAGATTCAACGGAACTGAAATTTTATGTGGAGATTTGACTCAGGGTTATAGGGTTATTAGGTTTCAAGGAAATGGACTTAAGGCTTATTGGATTATACCTTCACTCACAGATCTTCAGGCTGTGGGGTTATTGGGTTTGAAGTTGTTTGCTAAAAAACCTCCGAGATACGTCATTTCTATTTCTATATACATATGCAATTACCGGTCTGTTGGGTTACTGGGTACAAGGGTGTGGAGTTTTTGTGTAACGTGCTGTAAGACATTCGGATTAGAAATTTAATATTTAATTTTTACTTAATTGTACAAAATTCCGAACTTGCACAATGTGCTTGTGTGTCATGATAATATCACAAAAAACCACTAAATATAACCACATTTAATTTGATTTCTCCGGTTTCTTCTTCTAAAGCTTAGTTAAACTTAAAGAGCTACTCGCTTAAATAAATAACAAAATATGTAGGTATGTGTCCATTGACTAAAAAGTAAGATGAAGACCATGTGTAAAAACTCAAAATAAAGTGAAAAAAATTGTCTACCAATTGAAATAAGTATATGTATACAAAAATACGTATAACTATAATAATATAATATATCCCTTCAGCCCTTCTTATAACATCACCCTTTTCAGACGCTTAAACAATTGAATCAGTGTATGCAGAAATGTATCTAGTCCAAAAAGACAAATTTTTGGGAAATAAAAAAGAAAGGAGGCATGTCCGGGACATGTGACCTTACTACATATTATCGGTTCGTTCTCAGCTCAGCTTTGACATAACAGTGTACAGGACACGAGGCCTTTTTACATAATACGATGAAAGTACCTTCAGAGAAGCGTTTTGGAATAGGTATGGCCAAAAGTGGACGTGTGACCTTTCTGCATACACCGATTCAATTATGTATAATGCATTTTTTATAATAATACTATTACAACTTACCATTGAATGAATAATTCCATTCAATGTTGTTTACTGCAATGGTGGTAAGAATATTTTATAAATTAAAGTCCAGCTGTCCATCCTACATACCTACATCTCAACAGAACAGTCGAAAATTCCCTATTTCACTAGGGTTTGTCACTCGATAACCACTATAATACCAAATGAAACAGGTTTCCTAAAAATCGTATAATAGTTTCGTTTAATTAACAATATTATTAATTTAATTATCATTAACATTAATTTTAATTATTAATAAAAATATCGTATAATTGACGATTATACGATACATACCTATGTGTGTTCGACGAACGCAACATACCTATGTGTGTTCACAAAAAAAGAAAATAATATCAAAATCAGTAAAATCTACAAAAAAAATGTTTTTCTGCTCCAGGAACTAAACCTATCAAATCCGAAGTATTTTTTTATGTGTTGAAACCGAATTTTTAACTCAGAAAACTTGCTACCACGTAGATTCTCAGTAAATCCCTGTTTATTGTTGTCAAAATACGTTTTTATGCGAAATATATTTTTTTAAATATTAATCAAAGTTATCATTTCTTAACTAGACATGCCATTTCCGAAATGTTTTTACGCGCTGAATACGATTCCGTTCTCAAAATGTGTGCCATTTCAAAGACCTTTCCATTTCCTATAAAATGAGAATTTAGGGTGAAAACAGCCGAAAAATGGAAGAATTTGTGTTTTTCAAGAACTTATGACTGGACATAAAGGTATCATTTCTCAAGTATGTTTACGACCATTTCTTCTCTGTAAAATTCCCTATAAATTAATACTTTCTTCTAATAATTACTTCAGAAGTACTTACTGGATCGTAAGGAATACGACTTTCTTGTCTGTGTTGTACTTTCTGATTAAGGCCCGAATTAGCTTGTTCCAGGAACTCTGCAATAGCAAGAAGATTGGCAAATCAAGCTCACAGCAACAATACATATGTTTTCAGAAGCAATCGAGCTTGAATAAGTTTTAAGCACTTGCACTACTGCTACGACAGGTCCGATCATAAGGAAAAGAACAAAACTTAATAAAACGGTAAACAGTAACAATAATAAACATACAAAATGTAACAAAAAAACAAATTATACAATAGAACTCAAAAACAAATATAATAAAATGAAAAAAATTAAACTACATGCTTTTTTTTGATAACGGAATAGTATTTGGAGCTTAAAAATACTTTGGAAATGACATGTCTGGTTAAGAAATTATAAAATTGATTAACATTTCAAAAAAAATATATCGCAAAAAACCTATTTTGACAACACAAAAAAAAAACGGGATTTAGGTACTGAGAATGTACGGGGTAGAAAGTTTTGTGAGTTAAAAATTCGGTTTCACCACAAAGAAATACTTCAGATTTGATAGATTTAGTTCCTGCAACATAATTTTTTTTATAGACTTGTGTAATGAAGATAGATCATTAGTTACTAATCTGGGGGTAATTACCCCTAAAGGGGTAAAACGAACGTTTGCTGGGGGTAATTAAAGGTTGATAAATATGCTCAGGTTTTTTCGTATGACCTAGTGGCAGCTAATACTGATAAGAGGTGGTAGCGGAGATGGAGGTTATTCGTTTTTGAAAGGGTAACAATACAAATCTCGAAAGGACAAGTGGGTAACGGGGTAATAAAGTTTAGGAACCACTGAGATAGATTATATTTAACTGGATGAATTTAAATACAATTATTTCTAAATATAATAGAAAACTTTGTTTCCGATATAACATCTCTTGATATTTATACATCCAAAGCACTCATAGCGTATTATAGGTGTATCTATGGTCCATTGTTTTACTACGCGCAACTACGAACTATGCAAAGTTACCGATAGCTGGCACAACTGGCACATTTTTGGATATTTTTTGTGTTATTTTTTTTTACAGTGTGTAATTACTTTGACAGTAATACCAATTTATAACTAATAATATGTATGAAATAATTATGTCAATAAATTTATAAATATAAATAAAATGCGTTGTATTAATAATCTAGACGCTTTTTCGTCAAAAGTTTATCTGATTGTTATCAATAATTATTATTCAAGGATTTAAGTAGTATCCTTAAATCTTCTTATGCATTTAAATAGCCGAAAAACTTACTTAACTTAGTTAACTGTTTAACTTTTTCGATAAGTCGTTCAAATAAAATTAATTCATATAATAAATAAAAATAATTTCAATCTGTTCAAATGGTTTAAATAACATGATATTATATCTTAAACTGACACCTGTTTTTTTTTATTTTAAAAAATGGACACACACTATAATAGAAAAATGAACTGTAATCAAAAATTATTGGAAACGATAACTACCATTAAAAAATACACACACACCACACAAATGAGACCATATAGGTTTAGAAAATAAAAGCATGGCAAATTTATGGTTGTGATTTAATTTTGTCCAGTAGTTTATTTTATTGACGCTATTGACAGAAGGGATCTTTCGTACAAAATAATGTTTACTTTAGTCCATGAATTATTTTTCTCTGTGTGATGTCACCTTCACAAAGTATGCCTACGTTTTGTTTCGAAAGAACATCCCCGTTCATTTTTTATCCTCTCCCGAAATCCGTGGGGTTGTCTCCCTTACGTCTAGGCTATTTATTCGCAGGGCAACGACCCTTCTTGGTATTTATCTTACCGGAAAATGTCATCCCGAGGATAAATAAATCACGATGTCTCATCGAATCGACGCGACGTACCTCGAACGAGGAACAGTCGATTCCGACGGAGAGCAAACAAAACGGACGAGAGGGAAAAAAGTTAAAAAGGAATTTCGGCCTGGTCCTCAAGAATTTTCTTTGATTGTAGTTGACACCGAGTGGTACTGTAAACAGGGCCGATTGCCGATTCCTGAAAGAAGTCATTCAAAACAGAGTGCATCGTTCCTTCGAAAGGTGTCACGTGTTCCCACTTTTTTTTGGTGGGTATACTGGGTGACTCCGTTCAAATCGACACTATTGCTAAACTATCTCATTATAGGAAAAACAAAATTAGCAAATAGTAGCATCTTTTGTCCTAATTAAAATTACATAACCAAAAAAAATTGAATATCCCATTCTTTACTTATTTAAAAATATATATTTTTTAAACGGAACACCTTGTATATTTTTTTATAAATAGGTTTTTATAAATAGCTGTATTATTTTTTGATGAGTTAATACATGGGCATATTTTATGAATGTGATATCACACAGAGAAAAATAAATTCATGGAAACAAATAACTGGGTCCTAAGTCGCGAATTATTTGCTTTAGTATGTTCTACTATTTGATCCGATTTATTCATCCTAGGTTTGTATTATTTTTTGAATAAAAAACTCCTTATGCATTATTGCTCTAAAATTAAAATGAATGGATTTTTATGTAGGTATATAAGTAGACCATGGAATTAACCATTTCAACAAACCATAATAAAAAATGTTAAATAATTACGCGAAGGCTTTAAAAAATAGTCTTTTTTACAGCCGTTTTTACAGCCGTAAAATTGGTAGTAATTTAGGTACTACCAATTTTACGCAGTGCGTAAAGACAAGGACAAAAGAACTTGTACTTACGATTGAACCTTCCTTCCACAAATACGTATCTAAGGCATCTTTGATACTTAGTACTTGGTTTAGTCGTGAATTGTACTTCGTTCGTGAATTGTACTAATTTGTTTGAATTGTAATTATTATAATGTGTTTTAGTGAATATATCATAAAACTATAGTATTACTCTGCTGGATATGTCATGTTGTAGTTATTAATTACTGACATTAATATTTTATAACATACTTTAGACTATAGTAAATAATTATATGTACTCGTATGATATATCCATAAGCCGACTATGAGTGCTGATGGTGTTTCACGCCTCTTTTTAATGTTATTTATATATGTATATATCATTTATTTCGTGTTACCTAATCACAAAAAGTAAATTTTACTTTATGTAAAATTAGCCTTCTAAACATATTTTCTGATGTGGCAAAAAAAAATCGGCTGTACAAAAAATAGTGTACGCAGTTCGTATGTATTTATGTAAAGTCCTTTTTTGGCTCATATGAATGTCAATCCCGTATTTTTAATCTTCGGGCAATAATGCATAGGCACTTTTTTATTGCTAATTTGACCAATTTTGTATTTACTAGAATAATAAAGTTAGCAATAGTGCTGTCTTGAACAGTCACCCGGTATACTCGTATTTGTTTTTAATACAGTGTGGTACCTACATAATAGGCCAAACTTCGACAGATTCTTACTGTAAAAATATGATGATTTAGAGCTACATTGACTACTAAAAAAGTTGACATTAGTATAGGTGCAAGGTGACTTAGTTGAAATTTTATTGTAATTCTTTTAGCTTATGAATAAATGTGAATATCAATACGATATTTTGAGATTTAGGGTTTTTTTTGTATCGAGGAATTTAAGGAGAAATTAATCAACACTTTAATTGTACTTCATAGAGTGAACTAACAATAGTCAAACCGCCAAAACCGAAACAATTTTTGTCTGTACTGCAATAGTTTTTTTTCCATTTTGAAATATTTAGCTTTACCGCTTACAATATCATTAGTTAAAATAATTAGTTATTTAAAAATTTCAAACAGATGGGTTTATTTAAGTTAAGAATAATATTAATAAACATTAAAATAATAGGCATTAATAAAATAAAATATGAGTTTTTGACAAAAACTGTTCAGAATTAAGGCCTTTTTATTCAATACATTTATCGAGGCATTTATTAAAAGAACGTCTTATTTTAAGGAAAGGATCGCTATTACGAAATGACTCGAAATAATTTAAAATTATCTGCCATAATTATTCCCGGCTGTTTATAATTTCGCTATAAACAACAGATATCATGTAACGCCAAAAACAAAATTTTATAGGGTTGAAATCAGGGCTACGACCAGGCCACGATATCAGGTTTTCGCGTCCTATACAACAATTGGGAAACCTTTGATCAAGATTGTTCTGTACCTGGACTGGAAAATGAGGGAGAGTCCCATTTTGCATGAAACAGAAGTTCTGGCGGTAATTTAGTATTTAGTGTAACGTAAATCATCCAGATAATCAACTAAATGGTGCTGCAGGAAATCTAAACGCCTAGTCTAATCTAAATCTAAATCCGCAGGTAGCTTATAGACTCATAAGATAGTTTCCTATAATTTCACAGTAAACATTAATTTTGAATACCTCTTGAAAATTATGGTCAGTGAATACGTGAAGATTTTCAATGTCCCATATGTGCTATATAGCGGACATTAATGGTAATATCGTTAAGTTGAACAAGACCGAGAACATTAATTAACCGAATCATCTGTTTGATCAGAGGTAAAAATCAACTCCTGATAATTTTAATATAGTTGACAAAACAAATTTTGGGTTCGAAACGTTACGTTGAAACGTTGAGTGCAAACAAATTTTTCGTTGTTAAGTGAGACGTCCAAGTTGTCAATGGGATCAACTTGAAAAATTAAATGTTGATGCCCTCTAGCGCCTTTATTATAAGTCCTATAGATTTGGTATACAGTACGCGTCACCCTAACGTCAAAGTTTACAGAATGAATATGCGTACATAGCAGAATGAAGAAGAATTGAATAACTTAATACGACAGACCACTAGGACCTTTTACTAGTACGTCTATTTGAATATTCACTATTACATTATGATGTATTTTCTGTGAACTATCGCTTTGCAATAAGAGTTCGACTGTCCGAGTTGAATAATAGTCCTGAGTCTGCCTCTGCTTCGACTCGCCGGAAGTTTGAATGTTCGTAGTTTCTGTCTTGTTTCGCTGTTGTCACATCAACATAATATTCCTATTACACATTTAAAAATTGTTTCACAGCTCAAATGTTTAAAGTGATATTCGCTGTTTAAAATTGTTTCACAATAGTTAAGTTGAAAAAAAGATAACAGTAAATTTTATTATACGCAACACAGCCTGAAAATGAAATTGACTTATATTAATTGATCGTTCATCAATGCATTTTTATAAATACAGGGTTTTTAAAAAGACCTATTATGCAGAGTTACAGTTAGATCTGTCAACGTCTGGATTTCCGCTAAGAAGGGGGGCTGGGTTGTACGTAACTAAATTCGCCTAACTTTGACATAAAAATGTACCATTTAATATGTATTTAATATCCACCTTTGTACGCAGTATGGTAACTCTTACTGTAGATGCACAACGCATCGAGCAGAATAAGAATAACCAGGTCTCGAGGGCAGTTAAAAATGTTACTGTATACAGAGTGAACGAGATTCTTTCAAATGCGATTATTTTGAAAGCGATTACCCTTACCGACTTAAATTAAGCATATACCGGGTGATTCTCGAAAATGGCTTACCAATATAACTTTGCTGTTGTCAGAGACAAAAATAATGAAATATTTGAATTGAATATTAAACATAAATCAACATTTACTGACGTAGTTGGCAATTTTTATTCATTTACGGTTTAACCGGAAATGGTCTCAACTTCCAAATCTTATATGGCACGTCATATTTATTTTCACTTGTTTTTTATTCTAAATGTCATTCTAAGGACAATAATATGTCATTTGTTACTTTTTGACAGATCATGTCATTTATTTTTTAATTTACAACTGTTTACAAATCTAGAGGGCTTAGAGTTTATAAAATTATTTCAGTTTAGGTTCCAGAAAATCAAGCAGGCCCAGAAAAATTGTTTTATTTTGTTTTTGATGAGTTTTAATTTTTTTAAGGGTTTAAATATGGCCCATAAGAGTATTCAAATAGTGTCTTTTATTTCCAACACGTTGATGTCACACACACACAAAATAAGGGTGATTTTAATGTACGGACATATGTAGGTGGCTTTGAAAACAAAACCTAGCTGACTCTGACAGCAATACATATGAATACTGCCTGAATAATACATTATTATTATTATTACATCTATATATTGCCTAATTAATAGCAGTACTGTCTGAAATACGTCTATCAGTTTTAATGCACACTGAAAATTGCTTTATTTCCAAATACTTTAGTTTAATAAGATAAAATTAGCGAATATGTCACTAATTTAGATATCTTTTGGCGTAAACTCGAGCCGCTTCGAAAGAATTCTTTCTTAATTTTTCATAAAATAAGAGCATGTCAATTTGATCATTTCTGCTGTATCTCTGCATTTTTCAACAATTCAGTACATGGAAAAAACTAGAAGAAATAAAACAATGTTGGTTATGCATTAAAATTGACAGGTTTATTTACTCTGTTTGAGAGTCAACAATGATTTTTGTTTTCAAAGCCACCTAATATCTTTGCATTAAAATCAAAGTCTATTTTCTGTTAATATTTCCAGATATTTGATTGCGTTTTTCTTGAAAATTCTTAACTAAAGATCATTCTTAACTAATCAGATAAAATTCTTAACTAATCATCAACATCAAAGTGTTGGTAACAAAAGCACTATTCGAATAATCTTATGAGCCGTACTGTTCCCATTTGAAAAAAAAATTTAGAACATATTAAACATTCATTTTCGCGATATTTAAACATTTTGTAAAAACTGTCAACTTAAACAAGATAAAACGGTTTTTCTAGGTCTACTTGACGTTTTAAATAACGTTTTAAATAACTCTAAGCACTTACACAGATGAAAAGTTGTAAATTAACAAATAAATGACACGATGTGTCAAAAAGAGACAAATTATATGTCATTGCTCAGAATGACATTTACAATAAAAACAAGTGAAATTAAATATGACTTGCCATTCAGTTTTGGTCATTTTCGGTTAAACCGGAAGTGAAAAATTTTGCGAACTGGCGTCTAACAGCTTTCTTATTGTCGAGGTTCTAAACCAAACCAATTTGTGTAAGTTCTGGGAAAGCTCCTTAAAAATGATGTTTACACTACAACAATAGTATATTATGCAACAATCATGTAATGCTGGCTATTAATACCCGAGCAGAAAGTAACGACACGAGCCTTGGCTAGTGTCGATTTACGATTGCGAGTGCATTAATAGCCATTACATGAGAGTTACATACGCTATTTTTTCTACGATCATTTATAAATAAACATATAAAAAGGAAGTACGAAGTTTATATTTCAACATAAAATATAACTTACTTTTGTGAAAAGAAACTGATAATTTTGTGCTTCGTCTATAAAAGTTCTGATTTCTTCTGGAGAAAACGTTTTGGATTTATTTCCTATATATCCTTCCGATTTACGCTTTAAAAGAGTATGTAACTTCTTATATTTAGATATGTCAATGCTATGTTTAATGTTTCATAACGTTTTTATAAAAAGAATAATGTGTCCATAATGTTGATGATTTCATTTTTTCGGAAAGTTCTTGAAAATAAACAATTTAAACATTCTCTGAAAACGAGGTAACATTATTTCTGTTTCTCCAGTCCATAAACTGTCCATATCATTTTTCATAGTTTTTTTTATTTCTCTGGTAATATATTCTCGATTGAATTTGTCGCCTTTTCTCGAATACCTGGAGTGCGGAAGATAAGTCTTCACTATCACTTATGTTGTAATCGGACATGGTTTTTGATTTAAATATTCTTAAAAGTTGCTATAAAAAAAGCGAACTTTCGTAAACAACAAGTCAAATCATCAATTTTCGCATAATGGCAAAAGGCTACTTGATTGAAAAAACGTGGAATTTGATTGACTGTGAAATCTGTATCATAATGAAAATTTGTATTATAATGAATCTTATTATGAAACATGCAGAAGACATATAATATGAAAATTATAAAATGGTCGTTGAAAAAAACGTTTATGGTAGAGTCCTACTCTAAAAATGCACGGAAAGTTGAACGACAATCAACGTATCCTCTCGATGATTGTTATTTAGAATTTCAATAACAGTTTCTTGATGTGGTGCTGAATATCGACTACAACACGTTTTAGTGTGCTCTTCGCCACATTATTCCACTGTTTAGAGAAACAAGGCGTGTAGAAGAGAGAAGTGGCCGTTCTACAATACAAGCGGAGGGCCTAAAAAAAGTTATGGAAGATGCTACCAAATCTTCTTTGCATGTTCTGTCGTAGTTAACTAGTGTATCGCTTGATACCTGTCATACTGTTTAAAAAAAATGCAGTATTATTTTCTTACTTGTTATCATGAACAGCGAGAAGTCGATTACCTTTGTAGAGCAGAGTTTTATCAGTGGTTATTATACAGGTTACAGTTAACCTGAAGTAAACTGCTCTAAATTAGCATAACAAAACTAAATTTGACGATTTAGCATAATAAAATTAAAATTAGCATAACAAAAGCGTAACACTTTTTATATTAGCGCCACTTGCGTTCTATTCGAGTTAGAGACTTGCGGTTTCTGATTTTCCGTAGCCTACAGGCTTGGTTTGGACGCCCATAAGGTGCTACGTTGTGCCTGTAAATGGTTCGCCGTCCACACCCCAAAAAGCAGCCCCATGGCGAGATTTGAATTTGCAAGAATTTGACGGCAATTTCAGAGACATACAGGATTGACCAAGAAGGACGCTGTCGGGTAAAAACTCATCCCAGTACACATTACGACCTCCTCGAAAAGTTTTGTGTATTTGGTCGCTGTTTCATTCCTTCAACCCATTTCCAGACCCCCCTAAGCCACCCCTTTGCATTTATGCAGGGTTTTGCGTGGTTTGACCTCTGTTGGACGAATCCATTGATCTTAATGCTGCCGAATAAATTGGTGTGAAGTGCCACAACTCGCTTTCACCCTTTGACAACCCAAGCACCCCTCCAAGCCATACTTACTCTGACCCCTTACCCACCCCTCTGGTACCGCCCCTGTAGAAGGCAGCATGGGATGTCTATTTGTTTCGAATTCATGCCATGACCCCCTTAAGCCACCCCTTTGCATTTACGCAGGGTTTTGCATGGTTTGACCTCTGTTGGGCGAATTCATTGATCCTAATGTTGTCTAATAAATTAGCGTGGGGTGCCACAACTCACTTTCACCCTTTGACAACTCAATCACCCCTCCAAAACACACCAACACTGACCACTCCCCCAACCTCCTCTGGTTCCGCCCCTGTAGGAGGTTGCGTGAGATGTCGTTTTGTCTCGAAACGGCAGGTCTTGATGCGTGGAGTGACTCTGAAAACCTTCCTGAGGATGCTTGAACCCTTTTCGGCCCACCTCGAATCGTTTGTCCAAAAAATTTTTGAGTGAATGAAAATGCCTGAAAGAAGGCTACTTGGGTAGGCAAAATCTTTCTTTGTACTTGTGTGAATCGACAATAGCGAAATTCGTGAGAGATGCTTGGTACGCGCGACAAGTGTTCACTGTGACTTGGGCTCATGAAGCCTCGACTAGGTTAGCGCCTGCGAGGTAGGCCACACACACATGCTCTCGCTCTTAAAATTAGTTAAAAAAGATGCTATTTGGGTGGTCTGCTTCGTAGGTGCTAGCCCAGTCGAGGGTTCATGAGCCCAAAGTATGAACCCAAAGTATCTCTCGCGAATTTGACGATTGTCGATTTACACAAGTGTAAAGGAAGGTTCCGCCTACCCAACGAGTGTATTTCAGGAATTTTCATATACTAAAAAATTTTTTGGAGATGGTCAAAAAAAGAGGGTGAGAGGGTGATGAGCCTTTAAGTAACGCCATGACATGAATTCGACACAAAACGACATCCCACGCAGCCTCCTACAGGGGCGGAACCAGAGGAGGATGGGGGAGTGGTTGGTATACGCAGGTGTGTTTTGGAGGGGTGCTTGAGTCGTCAAAGGGTGAAAGTGAGTTGTGGCCCCCCACACCAATGTATTAGACAACATTAGGATCAATTGTATTCGCCCAACAGAGGTCAAACCACGCAAAACCCTGCGTAAATGCTTAAGGGGGTCTGGAAATGGGTTGAAGAGATGAGATACCTGACAGCGTCCTTCTCTGAAATTGCCGTCAAAATCTTGCGAATTCAAATTTCGACATGGAATTGCTTTTTGGGATGTGGCCGTCGAACCTTTTTAAGTCACAGCGTAGTGACTTTGAGGCATTAAAACCGACCCTATAAGTTACCGACTCTAACGAAACTAGAAACCGCAAGTCTCTAACTCGAATAGAACGCAAATAGCGCTAATATAAAAGTGTTACGCTAATTTTGACATGCAGTTTATATTAATTTGTTAGAACGTTCTATATTACACTACTATTTTGATAGCATATAATCATTTATTAGACAAATATTTAAATCAAATGCAATAATAAAGATCAAGTTAACAGTTCAAATTTCAATAATTCGTAATGACTTGGTCGATCGATTTGCGGAATAACGATATCTGAATTGAACTTCACAAAAAGTAGCACTCAATATTAGAAAAGTACTCCAGATTAAAAACACTTGAAGAGAAAAGGAAGTGGTGTGCACAACTGAATGGTTGATGCGTTAATACCTTCTTTTAATACATTATTTTCTATATGTTTTAGCTAAGTATATGTTTTCTAATTTAGAGATCTCAATTAAAATATGTAAAATCGAATATTTCTGTTTACCCTCTCTGACAAGCAAGACAAATATATAGATGGTGCATTTTATACACTTTGATTTCGAGGATCATTGGTATATTTCACTTTTTTAGCCATCCTTTAACTTCTCGCAACAGTGTACTGATTGGTATTGAAAAAAATGCTGCACTATTGGGCGAGTAGTGTGAAAACGTATATTCAAAGTGTATAAATTTGGTAATGAGACTGATTAAAAAAAAATCGAGTAGAATTACAACACCGTATTGTCTCTTTCAAAATAACTTCCTTGGGAAGCCACACAGCGCTGGAGACGGTCTTGCATTCCTCATAGCAGTGCTAGAACTCATAATATGCTGGAATAGCCTTCAGCTGGTCGGTTACAGTCATTTGAATGTTTTCTATAGTCCCAAAATGACGTCCCTTGAGGTGATTTTTCAATCTCGGGAAGAGAAAAAGTCACAAAGTGTCACTGGAGTGTCTTTACTGACTAAAAACTCGTTTACTGTGTGACAAGGCGCATTGTCGTGATGCAACATGCGGTTGTCATTGATGTTTGGTCTCACACAAATGACCCTTTTTCGAAGATTTTCATGAACCTCTCCGTAAAAGTGTTTGGCCTGGAGGCAGAAACTCTTTGTGGACTGTTCCCTGGCTATTAAAAAAAAAAAAAAACAAATCAGCATGCATTTGATCTTCGACTTACTCATTCTTGCTTTTTTGGGTCTTAGAGAGCTTGAAATATGCCATTCCATGCTTCGGCGCTTAGTTTCCGGATCGTACTCAAACACCCAAATCTCATCACAACACACGTTCCATAAAATGGAGATCATTTTCAATCGATTTTAAAAAGTCAAGACACCTTTCTCTTTTAATGTCCTTTTGTTCCTGCGAAGGTTTTTTGGAACCATTTTTGCGCAGATTTTTCTCATCCCCAAGTTGTTAGTGAAAATCAGTTAGTCAAATGAACAGTGGTGTGATTCAAATTTAACTCTTCCCCGATCATTCTTGTCGTCAATCTGAACGCACAAGATTCCGTATTCTATGGACATTTTCATAGATCCTTGGAGATGAAGGCCTTCCGCTACGTGGTTCATCTTCAACCCATTCTCTTCCTTCTGAGAATGCCCTAAACCACCGAAAACCTGGGCTCTTGAAAAAACACTGTCTCCGTAGGCGTGTTGAAGTTTTGCAAAAGTATCCGTTGCGCTGTGTCCAAGTTTGAAGCAAAACATGATAGCACACCGTTGCTCTAAATTAATGTCACTCATTTTTAAAACGCACTAAAAAACGGTTTACGAAAACAGTCACAGAGAACAAACAAACGACTCAAGTTCAAACTTGTATTGAATGTGCATTACGTGTTAACCTACCGCCCTTCCAAGTCCCGTCTCTTCAGTGTTACTAGATTGCGCTCTACGTTGCCAGTCTCATTATTTAAAGGGGTGTGAAGCAAAAAAAAACAACATGAACTGAAAATGTACAGAAAAAAATCTAAGAATAACAGTGAAAATCCCACTGCTCTATTGCATTTATTAACGGAGATACGTCGCTTCAAAGATGCCGTGTCCTAACGCGTGACGTCAGCGGAGCTTGACTGGCTGCTAGAAATTGTTAAACCTAGACAAACACCAATATGTACATATGGCTGTACATATCTACACATCCACCCGCCGCCCTTTTATTGGCAGCTTTGGTATTATACTTATATAAGACTAGTGAACTTTGCATAATACTGTTAGGGTTAATGTCTATTAAACTGAGCCCCAAAAAAATTTGGGGCCCGGCCCCCCCCCCCGCGGGGCCTTAATTTAACCAAAACAAAAAAAAGCCCCAAAAACCCCCCCCCCCCCCCCCCCCCCCCCCCCCCCCCCCCCCCCCCCCCCCCCCCCCCCCCCCCCCCCCCTTCCCCCCCGGGGGGCCCCCCCAACCCCCCTCCCCCCCTCCCCCCCTCCCTTCCCCTCCCCCCCCCCCCAAAAAAAACCCCCCCCCCCCCCCCCCCCCCCCCCTTTTTTTTTTTTCTTCCCCCTTTTTTTTTTTTTTTTTTTTTTTTTTATTTTTTTTTTTCCCCCCCCCCCCTTTTTTTTTTTTTTTTTTTTGTGGAAAAAAAAACATTTTCTTTTTTTTTTTTTTTTTTTTTTTTTTTTTATTTATTTTTTTTTTTTTTTCTCTCCCCAAAAAAACCATAAGTATATTCAGTGATTCACTTTAGGTATTATTTTCAATATAACTTAGCAAGTTTCCATTTTTTAATACGTCATTTGCTAAACCTAGGTTCAAAGCCAAAAGCCATTTTACAATATTAACCTAAGTAAATATGTATCTGTTAAAATTTTCCTAATCAAATCACATGTAGATATTACACGTATCGACGTACCTATAATAATAATAGTCTCGCCCCGTACGTCTGCATTGGACGCGCTCTGACTAGAGACTAGACGAAGTCCCCGTGACGTCACGATATCAGTGCATAATG
The DNA here is from genome assembly GCA_029963805.1 of Aromia moschata. Taxonomy (NCBI): domain Eukaryota; kingdom Metazoa; phylum Arthropoda; class Insecta; order Coleoptera; family Cerambycidae; genus Aromia; species Aromia moschata. The sequence goes on from JAPWTK010000039.1 coordinate 832,454, forward strand.
CTTTTACACGCTGTATCTCACGAACGGTTCATCGTAGAGCAACGAGGTTTGAATTTTTATTCTTAGATTTCTTCACACTAAAACTTTAATTTTTGGTTCACACCCCCTTTAATTTACACACCTCGTATACTTCTGTGAGCTTCCGCAATAGTCGCGACATAATATTTTGCAATATCAGTAGAACACATTGAGTGTTTCTGCTATATGGTATAACGCTATTACCACCATTTATAACATCGCGTTTTATATGTGAAACCTATTTATTTAAAAGTATGTATTTTTGGTGCAGAGCAATATTGCGGCTTTCTACTGCTGCCGATATATTGTCCCGCGTAAAAACTTAAGGGAGATACGAATATTGAAAAGTGACATAGTTTTCTAAAATTAATAGCATACAACTAATAATTACTTAGTTTAAAAAAATCTTGATAAGATTAAAATTGTAGTAACACCTTTCAACATTTGTTCATATAACAAAATGAAACGAAACCCATATCAATTGCTTTGTTTTTCGTCCTTGATTGATATTATCTACTTATAATACCACTTCCCCTAAATGTTAAAAAATCATTGTTATGTTTGCAAACATTAGTTTTAATATTAGTAGTTACGCAAAATTAGATTATTATTCGCAACTGTGAAAAAACTATAGAAAAATTATATATAATTCTTAATCCCCAATAAACCACTCATTACAGAAAATCGCATATGTATTTAAAAACAGGACAGAAGTTTCTGTTAAAAAACATACATACATATTTATGTTTTAATATTCATTTTTCTACACATATTTTGATGACACAAACGTGTATGTTTGCGAAAGCAAAAATATCTTAGGAGACGGCCGATCTCACGGTTGACCCTCTCAGTCATATTTCCTTGTGGAAAATACACAGAAGTGTGTTTAACACCGATACCTAGCGATTTGAAAGTATCGTACCACAATACCGAGCAAAACTGTGTACCATTATCAGTTAAAATATTGCGAGGTACCTGAGTATGTATAAAATACTCCTGAGTTAAATGCTGAGTAAAATATTCTTAGCAGTAGCCCTCTTTAAAGCATACAATCGTACATTTTGAAAACGCGTCAACTACGACGAGCAATTGAGTAACGCCGCCACGAGATTGTGGGAGTGGCCCCATTAAATCTAAACACACAAGCTCTCCTGGTTTTTTAGCTAAAACCGAATTAAATTCACCATGCGACCTAGGAGAAATTTTTGATTTCTGACAAATGTCACAAGCACTCACGATTTTTCTAATACACGAACGCATTTTAGGCCAAAAGAAAGTTAAACTCATATGATGGAAAGTTTTATCAACCCCAAAATGTCCTAGATCTGCGTGCTGTTGCATCACTAATGATTTTACTTGGTTCAAGGGTACACACAACTTAAAACCCGGGTGTCCTTCATCACCTCGTTTAAATAAAATGTCTTTGTACAGCACATACCATTTAAAAATTGAATTTTTCTTCTCAACACTTATGTTGCGTATATTATCAGAATTTTGCAAAATTTTAATTTTTTCTTGTATCCACAGCTCGATACATTGATCTTCCCGAATTGTGTGCAAATCGTCTTTTAATAACTTAAATTCGTTTGATATTTTTAGCATAAATATTTCGACATTATTTTCTAAATCGGGGCAGAAAGGTTTATTCTCGGGAATCGGGTATCTGGATAACACGTCCGCTACAATATTATCCTTCCCGGGACAATGCGTTATTGATAAACTATATTCTTGAATATATAACACCCATCGCGAGAGTCTAGCACTGCGCAATTTACTATTAAGCAAAAAAGTCAATGCTTTATGATCCGTAATAATTATGATAGGATTACCTAAAAATCCAACACCTCCATCGCTTCAACGCGTCGACCAAACTTAGCATTTCTTTTTCAGTGACTGTATAGTTAAGTTCACTACCACGGAGAGTACGACTATGAAATGCAATTATTGCACGTTCATTTTTCTCATTTAAATGAAATACGCATGATCCGATAGCGAAACCGGAGCTATCACACTGAAGATAAAATTCCTTATTTAAATTTGGATGTGCCACCACTGTTACTTTGAGGTAGGCCTCCTTAATTTTTTTAAAAGCCTCTTCCTGTTCTAAACACCACGACCATTTAACTTGTTTTTTTCAATAATGATAAAAGTGGCAAAGTTAAATCAGAGAACTTGTCACAAAATCGTCTGTCAAAATTTACAAGGCCTAAAAATCCACGAAGTTCCCGAATATTTCGCGGCCGCGGAAAGTCTTGTATCGCCTCTATTCTCACCGGATTCGTTTTAATCCCGTCACTGGAAATTAAATGACCTAAAAATTCGACCTCTTTACGCGCGAAAACTGATTTTCGAAGTTTGATAGTTAAATTAGCTGCTCTAAACTTTTTAAACAACTGTTCTAGATGATACAGGTGCGTCTCTGCATCCTGTGAAAAGATTAACATGTCGTCAACATACATAATAGTAAAATGTTCGACTTCTACACCTAAAATCCTTTTTAATCCGCGAATGAAACTAGCAACGGATGTAGATAAACCGAATGGTAATACATTAAAACAATATGTGGAATTTTCATATGAAAACCCGGTATATTTTTTATGTTCTTGCTTAATTGGTACTTGCCAATATGAAGCCGTCATATCAATCGAACTTAAAATGGTTCCTTTATTAAACCCGTACAATAAATCATCAGGTTTCGGAGGTACCACGTGATCACTACACATGCGAGAATTTAAAAAACATGCATCAAGACAAACGCGAAGCGACTTTCTTAACTTTTTCTTAACCACAACTAACGGTGATACATACTCCGTATTCGTCTCTTCAATAATATTCCATAATAGCATTTCGTCTATTTGGCGTTTAACTTCCTCTCTATATACATGCGGAATCGGGTATGAACGTTTATAAAAAGGTTTATAATCGCGTAGCTCTATTTCGTGTTCATAACTAGTCATTCGACCCGGCGTTCCTGAAAATATATCCCGATATTCCGTTAATAAACTTCCTAACTTTTCCTTCTGAGACTCATTAAACGTCTCTGTTTTATCTACCGCGTTCTTTAGTTCACTGAGCGAGTATTGCTGACGCGTCGGAATCTCATTGATTAAATTTATTGACATCGACCCGTTTACTCGCGTTTCCGTATAAAAAGGTACCTCAATGAAATCATTGTTTTTCCTTACAGTCAAAGTGTTATTTGCAAAATCTAAAACAGTTTTATTTTCTGTTAACCAATCTGACCCGAATATAACATCCTTATTTAATTTCGGAATGACCAAGAAAATTCCATTAAAATATTTACCATTTATATCAAGCGGTATTAATACTTGCTTTTTAATTTTTTCCTTACGAGCCCCTGCAGCAAACGATACCGACACATTACTTACCGGCAACGACTCGATCCTTACGTCATCTACTTCATTTAAAAATCTTTCCGAAATAGCCGAAATTTGACTTCCGGAATCAATTAATACATCAGTACTATTACTACCAATTTTTACTTTTATAACAGTACATAACCATTTCTCTATTTCAAGAGTTTCCTCTCGGTCACTTAATAAATCTTCCTCCCAATCCGCATTAAATTTTGTCATTGCACGCACATCAGAATTTTGATTATTATTATCAATTCTCTCATCCGTACGCCGCTGACCCGTATTACTATTATTCGACTGTCCTTCTCTACGCCAGTTACTCCTGTTATTTTTACTTTCACAACCCACTTCATCAATTTCTTTTAAATAATTTTCCACATCATCTACATTTTTAAAACCGTTAATGACAATACCCCGTCGTATTTCATCTGAAAAAATGCTTTGATAAATATTTTACCAGATTTTCCTCCTCAATAGTTTCAGCTAAATATCGAGATTTTCTTACCAACCTCAAAAATTAATCAGTCATACTACCATTTTTATATTGGCCATATTTTATTTCATGAAATAATTCACGTTCTTCTTTAACCCCCCAGTATCTTTGTTTAAACGCACCAACAAAATCATCAAAATTATTAAAAGAACTTTCTTTAAATGAAGCCCAATCAGCAGCAGAGCCCCTGAGACCATTCATCGCAAAACACACACGAGCCGACTCTGGTACACCTGCCTCGTTAAATAACCTTGATAATTTTTCGACGTAACTTATAGGATGCATCGCGGAATTAGGGACAAACGTTAAGTTCTGACCCCCCAAATCCTTCCACAGAGAAATATACTGTTTACTATTATTAAACCCTTCATTTCTATTTTCTGCCCAGCCTTCATTACTTTCAACTCTTTTTTGTTTAAGCAAAACATTATCTGCCGCTAACTGTGCCACAGTGGTTTGCATTTTATTTATTTAGTGATACTACCAGCGCAGCGCCTCTAAATTTGTACTTTCCTCGCTTGACCCTCCTTCAGCATCGACCTTGTCCTTGCCTTTCTTTTTCTCATTAACCATCTTTCCTTTTATAATTAATGCTTTTTACATACGCAAGAGAAATTATAAAATACCTACATATAAAGTACAAGCGAAAATAAATACGATTAAAGTACAATAGAAACTAAACACATATGTACAAGGTACGTATGTACGTCTAAAAATATTTTTTTACAATACTGCGTGCATAATAATGCACGATAGAATAAACAACGTTTGCTCACTGTTTCCTGGTGATGATCTCGGCTCTCTCACCTTACCGGAACTTTTCGAAATCTGCCTCGCTGTTATCTAGCTTCGGGAATGGAATCTACATACCTTGCTACTACCTGGATTCGGTAATATAATCTAGCTCGCTGCTCCCTAGATTCGGGAATGTAATCTAGCTCCTAGCTGCCTACTTCCTACCTCTGAATCGCAGAAACAATTTTTTTTTTCGACACCGCCTCTACAAAAGCCCGCCGTTGGTCGCCAAAATGTAACCTACACCTCTTTGTACGCTCTTCTCTCTCATGGTTCTTTAGTAAATTCGTCGTGAGGTACGTTTTGTATTGGTACCTATAATTATTTGCTGCGTTCACCAACACCTTGTACTTCTGAATAACAACTTTATTATCTATTAATACATATATCAACAATAAATTTACATTTATTGTGCAATACTAGGCACATAGGGTGCGTATGGACATTCGACTAAAGTGGCCAACGCCCAACTAACTTGTTGATCAGGGTTGCCAACACTTCCGAAAGTATATCTACTAAATGAGATTATCGAATCTACTAGAAATCTACTAGATGCGAAGTATGACTTTTTTAAATCTACCAAAAAATCTACTAGATATTGCTAAATCCCAAAGCTCATTTGTTATTACTATATTTTTGAATATACAAGAATACAGAAATTTAAAAATAAAACTATAGTTAGGTAGGTAAATATATTGCAACTCAGTATTTTAAGACAATATAGGCATATAAAAGAGGATCAAATATAAAAGAACGTAAACAACCAAGTTAAAAATATCTGAAAATTAAACAACTCTTAAATATGAAAATAATAAGTATAAGCAAAAAGGGAGTAAGTAGCTTAAACTAAACAAATGTATACCTTCTTAAATATAATTAAGAAAATTCAAGTTTCATCAGTCGAGAATATTACTACAATCGTTGAAGGGATTTCGTAGTAACAACAAGATTTATTAACACGTTGCAACCCAGAAATAATATTCAAAATTGTTGCTAACATTGGTAATTTCATGCGGTTGCGTAATTTTTATCAAACCCATTTGGCTAAAAAGCCGTTCCACTTCTGCATTTGAATTCGGCAGAACTAAAAAAAGACAATACTACTGTCGCTAACTCTCTAAATGGATACTCTCCATTGCTACCTGTATCTTGCGCACGATGAACCTCATGCCAAAATTGGGCAGAATTATAATTCTGATTCTACTAGATTTTCTACTGCCCACTAAAACATAAATTTGCCCACCAAATGAAGACCTGAATCTACCAGATTTAGTAGAAAATCTACTAAGTTGGCAACCCTGTTGTTGATTCTCTCTCGGTCGTAGGGCCGCTGTCCTTCGTCCGCGCCGTCGCCGTGCAAATCCGTTCGCGCGCGGTTTTCGTCTTTGCGCACTCACCACTTCACTCTCCACTTACTTAAAACTAGGTACATTTTTAATCTAATATAAAATAATGCAGGGTCGGCGTGCCACAAGTTGCTTTTATACAAAAAATATCTAATTCATTATAATCTGAACATGCTTATGTCACACAGTTAAGTTTCGGATGCATTTTACTTAATCATCGTTCATTTTAGTTATTAAAACAGTTCCTTATATCCCGTCCAATGTTCTCCTTAAAGGGTTTATGAAAAATTGTTAAACGAAATTGCTCCACCCTTTGCTTCTAAAGATATATTTTTTGTTGGAATAATTGCTCGCCTTTTGTTTAAATTTTTTATTGGTTTATCTTATTTGTTTAGATTTTCAGTGTTTCAGTGTCTAAATTTACTATTTAGATTTTTCAATATTCCTGTTTGTAGAAATAAGCATGTATTAATTAATAGCCGCGGCGATATCTCAGTGAGTAAAATACTAGGTGGGATATGGCGATTACCTCGAATCCGCGAGGATTCGAATTCCGCCTGTGGCAGTCTAGTTCTTAGAGGGAGAATGTCATTTTGTGTGGTGTCATTTAAAAAAAAATAACACAAATTTCTTGCATTTTTTTACGCTAAAGAGATACAAAATAAAAACGATGTTTAACATCGTGGTAGAGGTGATTTCACTTGGTATTTTTCCCCTCGAAAACCTGTTATCTTTTATATACCGTGTGTGTAAAGCCGACATCGGCCAGTTACGAATAAGGACAAACAGAAGTGGGACGACAGATAAGAAGCAACCGCACATGCATCGAAAGTGTGTGAGGGAATAAGACAGGCCCTCTCACCACCTGCGCTAGTTGTTAGAAAGAGAAGTGTAGCATTTGTCCTTTTTCACAACCGGCCGATGTTGATTTTACACAAACTGTATAGTAGGTGTAGACCTGCAAATCAGAGTATATTGATTTAGAAGGCGTTAAATCGTCTACTCCTTGTTCAAGTACATTATATCATATAAAGTGTTCGAGTGATAGATTAGGGTTTACTAGAATAATTGTCTTCGACAAAAAAGGTTTTTTAAGATTAAGGATTGTTGCTACAAGCATGTACGATGAGAAGCTGTTGATGAGAATGAAACAGAAGTGAGACGACAGATAAGAAGCAACCGCATACGCATCGAAGGTAGTGAGGGAATAAGACCGGCCCCCTCACCACCTACGCTAGTTGTTAGAATGAGAAGTGTAGCATTGTCCTTTTTCACAACCGGCCAATGTCGGCTTTACACATACTGTATATAATAAGATATAAATTATTTTTATACAATAATGTAGCAATTTTTGGTAATAAGTATGTACTTCTGTTTTAAAAAAAACTGTTTTATTTTATTTAAAACCACTTTTAACTATGGATAAGTTCGCAAGTTAATTTGTGTTTTTTATTTTGTTTGACTCAGCTTTTACGTTTGGCAATTTTATTATTTCAAGGCTAATTATACGACTTAAAGCTTTTATTCTATTTATTAAGAAAAATGTGACTTTTGGGAATTTTCACCACAGAGGAAAAGAACTTTTGGTCTAAAAGAAAAACGACATTTATAGTTTCGGAAACGAGATAACCCCTGACAGGACATTATTAATACGAGCTGGTGTTGCCTGAAGCTACCAACAAATGAGGTTCTCGCTACAAAGTATGCCTCTCTTCGGTTGCCTAGATGTTGTGTTGGCCACGTCATTTAGATTACAGATTGGTGGACTATGACATACTGTCCCAAGCCTTTGCTTATTCGACAGCTGCAAAGGCATCCTGTACATGTTGTATGCAATCATTCACTTTTTTCACTAACCGGAGGCAACATTGGGGTAAAATTTTGGCTAAACAATTTTTGCCGAAAAAATAATTGAATATTTTAAATGTGTCTTGTCAATTGAATATTCAAAAGTGACACAAAGTAATGTCCCAGTACATATTTCCAATCGAATTTACCCTTAACTTCTTCTTCTTCGTCTTTATCAAATAAATTTTATACGAGGTATAAACATGCCAACATTTATTTACATCGTACTATAAGCAAGTTTGATGATATACATATTGATATAAAATATGGTATGGCTAAATTAGAGTTTTCTGACATTAATATCTGGTATTGGACCGGGTTCAGGTTCTGGGTCAGGCTCTGGTGGGTCAGGCACAGGTGTCCCCAACGTATCATAGATCCATTCGGTTACGAACGCTACATAAGAGAACACTCCAGGAAATCCGGGTGTAGCACAACCAGGTACTCCCCAAGATACAAGTCCAACAAGATGATTGTCTATCACCACGGGACCACCGGAATCTCCTTGGCAAGCGTCTTTGCCGCCCTCCAAAGGACCGGCACAGAACATCCTTTCCGTGAGTCTTTCTGAATAAATGCGTTCACATTCTCTTCTGTCGAGTACGGGTAGTTCCACAGCGTGGAGATTATCGGGAGATATTCCGTCATATTCTAAGGTGCCCCATCCAGTGACGTGTGCAATATCGCCCTCCTCAATGGGATAATTAGGCCCGGCAAGCTGGACAGCACGAGCACCTGGAACTCTTACCGAGACGGCGAGATGGCACATGGCGAAATCGTAGTCGACCGACTCTGGATCATATTCAGGATGCATGTGTACATAGACGATGTCGACAATCTCACCTCCGATAGACTTATAGTTGGATCCAGCGCGTACGGCCAGATTTTCATGGAATCCGTGGTCGACGCAGTGGGCGGCAGTTAAGGCCCAGTCTTCGCCGATGAGGACGGCGCCACAGTAGTGTTGGTAATGGAGCAACAGAGCCAGCGTCCAGGGATAGTCCTCTATATCCGCCTCGTGGCCCCCAATAATTCTTCCGCCCGGTGAGGCCGGAACCGGGGTACCTGAGAACAATTTTATTTTTGTTTTTACATTTTTTTTAAATCACACCGTATAAATTCACATTCTCCTTCTAGGAATCATTCCTATTGTGTCAGAGGGAGATGACACATGGAAAAGACGTAGGACACACAACCAAACCCGAAACAGGTGGCAATTGCCACAGGCGGGATTCGAACCCGAACGGAGATGGCTCTCAGGGTAATCGCCATCTTCTTACCTGGCGAGTACAGTGGCAAATGCAATAAATACACTTTTATGCGAGTCATTAGATTTGTCCACTGCTAGAAGTTAGGAGCCAGTTGCTTAAGGACAGTGTTGTAATGCAAGCGTCAGTTTACCAGTGCAAATATTAATGGTTAGGAATACAGCAAATAATAGATAATAACATCAACATGATGTGTATGTAACTTGAATATGGTGTATTTTTATTTTTATGAGTATAATAACTCCTTACCCTCGTATTCTCCTGTTCCAAAGAATCCAAACACAAATGAATGTAAAAGAAACTACAAGCGTGAACCTGACTTGCAGTACTCGAGTAACTTTTGTTTGCACTTGGAACAGCTCTAAGCAAGTATCAACGGAATCATTACACCAGTGGCGGTCGGTGGAATTTGACATGCTTGTATTTTCTTAAGGCAGCCATTTTTGGAAAAAAAAAGCAAAATTTTTGCCATTACAGCCTTCTACTTAGGTCTAGTAACCACCCCCTAAAATATGGTTTCTTGGTGGGTCTCATGCCTCCTTACGGAAATACGAGCATCTCAAATTCCACTGGTGTGAATTTGACATGTCCATTGACACCACGGAAAAATGTTTGCTATAAGCTTGTATAAATATGTAAATCCATTAATACATAGGTCATTTGAAGCCAAATGCGTGCGAAAATGCAAACGGATATAAATTCTGCATGATAATATTGTGTGCCAAGTTTTCTAAGGAATCTGAAGTTGACAGACGTTTTTGAAACGCATTTAGAGAAGTTCCACCATGAGGCCTAAACCTTTTTTAGTCGACTTTGGTTTGCCAAAACCAGTCCTTTTTTCAGTGAGATACAATATTTGTATGTCAAACTATTGACAAAAGGTATGTTACTGGACTACTCTAAAGAAGAAATTCTCTTTGCCAGCTTCCTACATATGCAAGATTCGTATTATTGTAGATAATACAGTTTAGCCCAACCAAGTGCACACAACAAATTGTTTGACTGAATTGAAAAGCCAATCAGTACAGAAATAATTCAGAAATTCTCTAGATAACCTCCACAAATTCATAATTCTAACCCAAACATAGGCAGATATTTTATATGGACGCTATTGAATGGAATAATATGTAAAATAAATTGCGTTATAAATGGTTTACAGAAAATGTTTTTTTCTTGTGAAAACTGTTCTTACAGGTAATGGTCTGCAATCATCTCCAATCCATTTATAATGCAATCCATTCACGTTAGCTTGCTTATTGTTATACAAAACAGTGGATTACCCTTTAACAAATAGAGTAACAGCCATAAAAGGTAATTCAAAAATATTTTCATTACCAAGACTTACTTTGACATTTTTTGTTATAAGAAATATTTAGACCGATTTTTGATTTTTTGCAAAAAAAATCTAAATAACTCCACCACCTTTAATCGACGGAAACATATCAAACAATCAACAAAGTGAAACATTTGTGTTCCTGTATTAGTATTAGTATATTTATTACTCTTTCCAAAGTTTTAAATTTTTCAGTATCTTGCATTTATATTTTAACAAATGCAAATTTTAACATATATAAGTGTGATATTTATACAACTTTACTGTTTATTTAGTCACTAGAATTATTAGAGTGAAATAAAGTGGTCATGGACATACTTAAATTAATATTAAAAAACTATTCAAGACATATTTGAATGTTTAAAAACTAATTTAGTATCGTTGAACTCCTACGGGTTGAGCTACCTAGCAGGCGCGTCTCTATGTGGCTGATATGAGAAACACCAGACTCGTCATAATCTGGTCAGTGGTTGCTATAAGGGAAGCCACCAGGCCAAAACCTGGATGTGCGGAACGAAGGCGCCATCGCGGACCAGCTCATGGTACAAACCGTAAACCGCCTAGGCTTGCAACGACTCCCTGATCCTAGGATTAGGGATAGTATGACCAGGGGGGCACGGGGGCTTGGGCTTAATCACCTGAGCCGCGTGGATAAGGCACCACCATAAAAAGCTTCCTAATCCTAAGGTATCGTGCGCGCCGAAGGGATGCATGGCTGACGGGAGGGTCAATCACTAGCAACGAACCTCGGGGCACCAGGCGCACCCCGTTGTATATACACAGCCTTACTTCCGCATGCGGGGCTCTGCGGAAGCGGACCGAAATTTCCCTAACTTCTCCTAAAGGGGACTTTAATAGACCAGAAAGAAAAAACCACCAGGGAAGGGTACTCGGCAACGAGAGACCCACCCCAAGAAACTCTCGGGGGCCACAGAGAGGAAACTCAACTCACACCTGAGGATGCAGGGTGAAGGACCTGGGCAACCAGGGCCGAGGACCTCCGCACCCAAAAGCCAACGGGGGGTAAACTCCAAAAGCCGGCGGCGTCAAACGCAGCCGACCGGAGAGGGACACCCCCAGCCCACTAGCACGACCGCTCAAAAAAAGGGCAGGTGGAATGGCAAAATCATCCGCCACCTATGCAGCGGCCATGTAGGATATTCGAGTGGCAATAATGCCAAAAGTTTATCCAGATCAAGCCCTAAGCGAGGAGCAGGCGGACCTAATTAGGGCCGCCTTCCGCAAAGCTTTGAGGCCTACTAAACGAGGAGAACCGGGACTCCGGTTCTCTGGAGTTTATTTGAAAGGGGGGGTTCATGCTGGCTTCCTGTGCTGACCAGTTCACTAAGGACTGGGCGGCGCGACTGCTAGAGGAGAAAGAACCCTGGCCAGGGGCGAAATTTCTCATCACTGATGAAAAAGTCGTCCCCAAACCAGTCAGGACACTGGTATGGATTCCGGGGCCAGCCATGTTCCCTAAGTTGTCTGATTCATCGGGCCCCCTGGTTCATGTTGTGTGAACATCTTGTTTCAAGGTATCCAATGCAGACCCTACTTCGACCTAACCAGGGTCCTTTTTAAGGCTCTGGGGAGGAAGACAGTGGGGGCTGCGGAGGTCCCTATGGAGGTCGACACGGGAGGATCCCCGCCAGACAGGGAACCATTGGCGTCGTCCCATCCACGTCGACGTCGGGGGGAAACATCCCAGAATTCACGGTTCTACAGATAAATCTACATCACTGCAAGACTCACATTTAAAGGAAAACAATATATATATTGTACTGATACAGGAACCTAGGGTTTATAGGGGGAGCATCAGAGAATTACGGTATATCCCCCCACCATTATATATCATATTTTATATGTGGTTCAGCTAAAGCTGTATATATTATTTTTAAATGATGAATACCTAATACATTTTTTAGGAACTTGAATATTTGAATATGAGCTCTTATTTTTTCAGTTTTGTAATTAATGTGTTGATCCCATTTTAAATGACAATCGATTATTTAGCCTAAATATTTAATACATTATTTTGGGTAAATTTTAAAGTTGTTGTAATTGTCCATAATTTCAATACATTCAAATTTGGGTAATGTTGAGTTATATGAGGTAAAATGTATATATTATACGAGGTTTTTTCGTAATTGAATGAAAGAAGTTTGTAATCAAGCCATTTTGCAATCAAGGCTATTCCTCTAATACCAATACTCTCTAGGTTTTCAAGGAGTAAGTTGTGGCTAATTGTATCGAATGCTTTTGCTCAGAAATACACAAGGAGGGTCTCGAGTCATCCATAGCCTCATAAATATTTTTAGTGAGTAAAGTAATTGCATTTTCCGTACACTTTTCTTTTCTGAAACCATAGTGTTGTTGTGATAACAGATTATACTAATTTAAAAACTGTGAAATTCGGTTTTTTTTCAATTTTCTCGGAGATTTTTACAATTGTACTAATAAGTGATATATAGGTCTATAATTTAACGTATTTTTTTTATCGCCGTTTTTATAAATTGGTTTTACTATTGCTACTTTCAACATTTCTGGTCACTTACCTAGACTCATACTTTTATTTATGAGATACATCAAGGGATATACAATTAAGTCCATGATTTCTTTAAGGGTTTCTGTTCTAATGTTGTCGAACCCAGGTGATTTTTTATTTTTTAAACCTTGTATACATTCTTTTACCTCTTCTATAGAACATGGATACAAAAATATTGAATTTGTGTTAATTGTTTTTTTCTCTATGTAGTTCTGTTTACGTGCAATTTTGCTTGTTAGAGTTTTACCGACATTTATAAAGTTTTCATTAAACACCTTACAGATTTCAATTACATCAGTTATAATTTTATTATAACTGATTTATATTTATTTATTTTTATTTTTAGATTTATACTACAGTATACTATACTACATCATTTATATATATATATTATTACATCTCTTTTATTAGATTAAGTGATTTTATTAATTTATATTTAGTATAGGTGGGGTTTCCACAATCTTTACTGGCAGGAAGATGTAAAATAAAATGCTGATTACTTACCCCATACAGTCCCTAAGACTGTTAATACAACTGCTAACTTAAACATGTTTAAAGTTGTAATGCGTTTTCGTTCGAAAATCTCTTATTTTATACTCATTATTATCTCTTATTATCTAATAATACGAATTTGTTTATTAAAATAGCTGAGAGGTTTCCAAGAACAAAATAATGCCGTCATACTATACTTGATAGAAAGATAGTGAACAATCACTCTCACTCAACTACAAAACCTACGTGTGTGTCACTGCACATCTAGTCATTATAGTACCATTTGATCAAATCTATTTGTGTGAAGCTATCCACACATTCTCAGCCACCCTTTTTGACCTTGAAATAACATAGGTCACAGCTATCTACATGAGCATCAGATCGACATGACGGGAACACGCGCGCTATAGCCACACCGTTACGGACCACCTTGAAAGTGTTTCGGAATTTCTTATGGATATTTCGAATATGTCAAACAGCATACAGTGGAATCCCACAATATTATTATTAAATGATTCGATATGGTATTGTGCTGGCACTCGGTTTAACATTATTTAAAAAATCACGAGGGGTGTCGAATTTTACAGTTTTGTGGGCGTGGCCGCCCTCCTACGGCGTGGCACCGAATTTCACATAGAGTGCCGTGTTCCTTGATAGATAGTCAGGATTTCTTCCAAAAAGTGAAATTTGTTGAAATTTCTCCAGTTATTGGGGCTCCTACGGCGTGGCACCGAATTTCACATTGTGTGCCTTGTTTCTTGATAGATAATGAGAATTTCTTCCAAAAATTGTGAGGGTACAGTTTATGGTTTTAGAAAAAAAATACGATTATGTTGAAATTTTTTGAGTTATTGGGGTGTGGCCGCCCTCCTACGCTGTGGCACCGAATTTCACATTGTGTGCCTTGTTTCTTGATAGATAATGAGAATTTCTTCCAAAAATTGCCCCCCCCCGGGCCCCCCCCCCCCCCCCGGGGCCCTTTTTTTTTTGTTGGGGGGGTTTGAGGGTACAATTTCTGGTTTTAGAGAAAAATACGATTATGTTGAAATTTTTAGACTTATTTTGGTGTGGCCGCTCTCCTACGGCGTGGCACCGAATTTCACATAGTGTGCCGTGGTCCTTGATAAAGTAGTATTTCTTTCAAAAATTGTGAGGGGACAATTTCTGGTTTTGGAGAAAAATACTATTATATTAAAATTTTACAGTTTTAGGGGGTGTCCCCGCCCTCCTACGGCATGGCACCGAAATCACATTGTGTGATTTGTTTCTTGATAGGTAATGAGTATATCTTCCAAAAAGTGTGAGGGTGCAATTTCTGGTTTTAGAGAAAAATACGATTATGTTGACATCTTTAGACTTATTTTGGTGTGGCCGCTCTCCTACGGCGTGGCACCGAATTTCACATAGTGTGCCGTGTTCCTTGATAGATAGTGAGTATTTTTTCCAAAAACTGTGAGGGTACAATTTCTGGTGTTAGAGAAAAATACGATAATGTTGAAATTTTACAGTTTTAGGGGTGTCGCCGTCCTCTTACGGCGTGGCACCGAATTTAACATTGTGTGCTTTGTTTCTTGATATTTAATGAGTATTTCTTCCAAAAATTGGGGGGGGGTTAAATTTCTGGTTTTAGAGAAAAATACGATTATGTTGAAATTTTTAGAGTTATTGGGGTGTGGCCGCCCTCCTACGCTGTGGCACCGAATTTCACATTGTGTGCCTTGTTTCTTGATAGATAGTGAGTATTTCTTTCCAAAAATTGCGAGGGTTCAATTTCTGCTTTTAGAGAAAAAATACGATTAAATACGATTTATTACGTTTCAAAAATTGTGAGGTTACAATTTCTGGTTCTGGAGAAAAATACTATTATGTTGAAATTTTACAGTTTTAGGGGTGTCGCCGCCCTCCTACGGCATGGCACCGAATTTAGCATTGTGTGCCTTGTTTCTTGATATATAATGAGTATTTCTTCCAAAAATTGTGAGGGTAAAATTTCTGGTTTTACAGAAAAATACGATTATGTTGAAATTTTACAGTTTTAAGGGTGTCGCCGCCCTCCTACGGCGTGGCACCGAATTTCACATTGTGTGCTTTGTTTATTGATAGGTAATGAGTATTTCTTCCAAAAATTGCGAGGGTACAATTTCTGGTTTAATAGATTATGTTGAAATTTTTAGAGTTATTGGGGTGTCGCCGCCCTCCAGGGGGGGAACCCAAATTTTCAATTGGGGGCCTTTTTTTTTTGGGGAAAAAAAATTTTTTCTCCCAAATATGGGGGGGGGGGGATTTTTGGGGTTGGAAAAAATACGATTATGTGGAAATTTTTAGACTTATTTTGGTGTGGCCGCTCTCCTACGGCGTGGCACCGATTTTCACATAGTTGGCCGTGGTCCTTGATAGATAGTATTTCTTCCAAAAATTGCTAAGGTACAATTTCTGGTTTTAGAGAAAAAATACGATTAAATACAATTTTATCCGATTTATTTCAAAAATTGTGAGGGTACAATTTCTGGTTTTGGGGAAAATACTATTATGTTGAAATTTTACAGTTTTAGGGGTATCGCCGCCCTCCTACGGTATGGCACCGAATTTCGCATTGTGTGCCTTGTTTCTTGATAGATAATGAGTATTTCTTCCAAAAATTGTGAGGGTACAATTTCTGGTTTTAGAGAAAAAATACGATTATGTTGAAATGTTTGAGTTATTGTGGTGTGGCCGCCCTCCTACGGCGTGGCACCGATTTTCACATAGTGTGCCGTGTTCCTTGGTAGATAGTGAGTATTTGTCCCAATAATTGCGAGGGTACAATTTCTGGTTTTAGAAAAAATACGATTATGTTGAAATCTTTATAGTTTTAGAGGTGTCGCCATCCTCCTACGGCGTGGCACCGATTTTCACATAGTGTGCCGTGTTGCTTGATAGATAGTGAATATTTGTTCCAAAAATTGCGAGGGTACAATATCTAGAGCAAAATACGATTATGTTGAAATTTTTACACTTTTAGGGATGTCGCCACCCTCCTATGGCGTGGCACCGATTTTCACATAGTGAGCCGTGTTTCTTGATAGATAATAATTATTTCTTCCAAAAATTGGGATGGTAAATATCTGGTTTTAGAGAAAAATGTTATGTTGAGATTTTGCCGTGTGTGCAAAATTGTGGGGATGTGCCATGTTTCCTGAGGCTTCCTGATGATTGTGCAAGTAATTTTTATGTCAAAAATCAAAGAGTATTTTAAATTCAAATCTGTATTGCACATTTTTTATACACATGAAAATATGACATCTGTGGTGTTCGAATATGATTATATTTGATGAATGGTGGTATTCGAATATTAAGTTTTTCGTATTGCGCGACATGCCATCCCGGTAGGATGTAATTAAGCAAGTTACATGAATGTATCTGTAACAAAAAGTGAACTCTATGGAATTATATTCAACACAGTCCCGTACACAAAATAAACATCTGTTTTTCACACACTTTGATTCCTTTAAAATTAGCTGTTTTACACGGATCCTGTATTCATCCATGCTGCAAAAGTTGGTTAGTGGTTTGTTTAGAATAATTTGTTGGAAAAAGTATAAAATATATGCCCCGCAGTTATGACTGATCATTTTGTTGGAGGTGGTCATGCACTATTAGTTTAAAGTTAGTGAGATAAATTCTAGACGGGTTTACGCGGTTATACTCTTTTAAAAATGAACAGAACTTTCGAAAATATTTTTCAGTTTGAGTAAGGATGCTATACAGGATCCGAGTAAAACAGCTAATTTTAAAGGAATGAAAGTGTATGAAAAACATATGTTTATTTTGTGGACGGGACTGTGCTGAATATAATTCCATAAAGGGCACTTTTTGTTACAGATATATCCATGTAACTTGCTTAAGTGTCCGAGGAAAAACTTAATATTCGAATACCACCATTCATCAAATAAAATCATATTCGAACACCATAGATGTCATATTTTCATGTGTATAAAAAATGTGAAATACAGATTTGAATTTTAAATAGTCTTTGATTTTTGACATGAAAATTACTTGCACAATCATCAGGAAACACATTCTCACAATTTTGCATACACGGCAACATTTCAGCATAACATTTTTCTCTAAAACCAGAAATTGTAGCCTCGCAATTTTTGGAAGAAATAATCATTATCTAGCAAGAAACACGGCACACAATGTGAAAATCGGTGCCACGCCGTAGGAGGGTGGCGACACCCAAATAACTAAAAATTTCAACATAATCGTATTTTTCTCGAAAACCAGAAATTGTACCATCACCATCAAGGAACACGGCACACCATGTGAAAGTCGGTGCCACGCAGTAGGAGGGTGGCGACACCCCAATAACTGTAAAAATTTCAACATAATCGTATTCCTCTCTAAAACCAGAAATTGTAGCCTCGCAATTTTTGGAGGAAATACTCACTATCTATCAAGGAACCATGTGAAATTCGGTGCCACGTCGTAGAAGGACTAAAGGTGCCCTAAAACCGTAAGATTTCAACATAATCGAATTTTTCTCTTAAACGAGAAATTGTACCCTCGTAGTTTTTTACATAGCACTCATTATCCATCAGGAAATATGGCACACTATGTGAAATTCGGTGCCACGCCGTAGGAGGGCTGCGACACCTCAATAACTGTAAAAAATTCAACATAATCATATTTTTCGCTAAAACCAGAATTTGTACCCACCCAATTAATGGTTAAAATACTCACTACTCATCAAGAAATACGGCACACTATGTCAAATTCAATGACATACCGTAAAACAGTGGTTACACCCCTGGACTGTAAGAATTTCAACATATACCTATTTTTCTCTATAACAAAGAGTCTCATTATTTTTTGTATAATGTTAAACCTAGTGCTAGCGCAAAATCGTGTTGAATCATTTAATACCGAGGTATTCCCCTGTATAGTATTCAAGAAATTCGAAAAATCGATAAGAAATTCCGAAACACTTTCTAGGTTACCCGTAATGGTGTGCCTATAGCGCGCGTGCGTCCATCATGGCGATTTGACGCTCCTGTAGATAGCTGCGACCTACGTTCTTTCAAGGTCAAAAAGTGTGGCTGAAAATGTGTGGATAGCTTCACACATATATCAAATCTCACTATATCATTTACTCAAAACGCTTATTTTAAAATGCGATGTGGTCCTCTTAAGACGTTTTCGTTGTGTTAATATTTTCTGCTATAAATTGTAAATACTGTGTACTGTGTACTATTTTCTAAGTTATATTTTATAACAATGTAATAACGTTGTTATTCTAAAGAATTTCTCAATACTGCCTTTATAAAGCCTTTTGGAGAAGAAAAATCGGTTGCGAAAATAATAATTCTTAGGACCGTGATCTTTTATTGTAACATTTTAATAACTGGCTAGCCTAAAGGAACTTAGGTTAATATCACACTGTATCTGGACAGACCTAGTTCCGAATTTTATATTATAGAGTGTTTTCCTTAACCCATTAACGCCCAAGCGGACATAATTTTTCGTCCTTTTTCGAGCGTCAATCTCGAAGGGAAATTAATGAATTCACTCAATAAAAACCACTTATTTTAATGTTTTCGGATGTGATCTTTCAATTTCCGGGGTCAGAATTGTGATTAAATGCTCTAGAAAAAAAAATATGGCTGACTTTATGGAGAAAAGTACTGAACATTTGGGGATTCTTTTTTTTATATAATTTTTTTTTTGTCCAAAAAGTACTCTAACCTACTCCGGATTGGGGAGGGAGGTGGAGGCAATAGTTGGAGTTGATGATAGAATTTTTTTTGCCTACCTCAACTGACTCTAATCTTTTCAAAATGGCGGATATTGCATAACATCTCATGAAATATGAAATTTTCTCTAGTATTAACGAGAAAATAATGTTATTGTGAGTTTTTCTTGATCCACAATTATTTTCCTCAATCAAAACAATACTACAGAATATATTTGACTGAATTTTCAATTTTCTATGATGGCGGATTAAAAATGGCTTCCGGATTTCTCAAGAAATGGCGCGTTTTTCATTATAAAAAGGAAATAGGAGTTTGTAATTATACTTTTCCCATGTCATTTCATGTTTTAGTAACATTTTGAGTTATTCCTGGTGAAAAAAGTCTGTCCAAAAAATCCAAGATGGTGGATTCAATATGGCGGACATCATTCTTGAAAATTCAAAATTTGAAAACGAAAAAATTACAGCCATATTTTACGTAGAATTCTGATGGAAAATGTCCTCTCAATCTTTTTCATAAAAATGCGTTCTATCTGAGTAAAAAATTATTTGTCATTCTAACCTCAAAACGAGGTTTTTTCCGGTGTTGAGGTTCTCATGATGAAATCATGAGAATTATATATTATGCACTTAGTATGTATGAGAAATCCGGCCACAATTTTGAATCCGCCATCATTTAAAATTGAAAATTTAGTGAAATATATTCTGTAGTATTGTTTTGATTGAGGAAAATGACTGTGGATCAAGAAAAACTCACAATAACATTATTTTCTCGTTAATACTAGAGACAAAATCATATTTCATGAAATTTTATGCAATATCCCCCATTTTGAAAATATTAGAGTCAGTTGAGGTCGGCAAAAAAAATTCTATCATCAACTCCAACTATTGCCTCCACCTCCCTCCACAATCCGGAGTAGGTTAGAGTACTTTTTGGACTAAAAAAAATATATATATATATATAAAATAATCCCCAAATTGTCAGTACTTTTCTCCACAAAGTCAGCCATATTTTTTTTCTAGAGCATTTAATCACAATTCTGAAACCCGGAAATCGAAAGATCCCATTCGAAAACATTAGGAGAAGTGGTTTTTATTGAGTGAATTCATTAATTTCATTGACACCTTGACCTTCGAGATTGACACTCCAAAAGGACGAAAAATTGTGACCGTTTGGGCGTTAATGGGTTAACCCATTAACGTCCAAACGACGTCAGTTTTTAGAAAGTTTTCACCGGATTTATTTTGTATGTTATTGGACTAAAAAAAATTGCGTGTCCACTATTCCGACTCAAAATTTGATGCTCTTTCAGAATTCGACATTAGACATCAAGAAAAAAAATGTGATGTTTTCCGAATTTTTTTTTGCTATGTTATCGGAAGAAATTCATGCTCTAATCATGATCAGGGGTGGTCACGATAGTTGAAGTTTAACAGAGAATTTTTATATAATCATTGAATCACTCCTTTTTACAATATGGCGGCTAGGTATGAAGCAAACAACAACACACGTCATTAGAACAGGACTATCAAGGGGGTCAAAATACAATAATAAATAGGAAAGTGATCTCATTAGAGTGGGAGCTGTGCTATGTACAGGGTGTCCACTTCAGATGAAAAATTGTTTTTCATCAGTTTTTGTTTTTCAGAATCATCATCAATTCATTGTTTTTCAGAGTTTTGCGAACTGGCGTCTAACAGCTTTCTTATTGTCAAGGTTCTAAACCAAACCAATTTCTGTAAGTTCTGGGAAAAACTCCTTAAAATGATGTTTACACTACAACAATAGTATATTATGCAACGATCATGTAATTATGGCTATTAATACACGAGCAGAAAGTAACGACACGAGCCTTAGTGAGTGTCGTTACGATTGCGAGTGTATTAATAGCCATTATATAAGAGTTGCATACGCTATTTTTTCTACGATCATTTATAAATAAACAAATAAACAGGGAGCACGAAGTTTATATTTCAACATAAAATATAACTTACTTTTGTGAAAAGGAACTGATTATTTTGTGCTTCGTCTATAAAAGTTCTGATTTCTTCTGGAGAAAACGTTTTGGATTTCCTTTCCTATATATCCTTCCGATTTACGCTTTAAAAGAGTATGTAACTTCTTATATTTAGATATGTCAATGCTATGTTTAATGTTTAATAACGTTTTTATAAAAGAATAATGTGTCCATAATGTTGATGATTTCATTTTTTCGGCAAGTTCTTGAAAATAAGGAATTTAAACATTCTCTGAAAACGAGGTAACATTATTTCTGTTACTCCAGTCCATAAACTGTCCATATAATTTTTCATAGTTTTTTTTATTTCTCTGGTAATATATTATCGATTGAATTTGTCGCCTTTTATCGAATACCTGGAGTGCGGAAGATAAGTCTTCACTATCACTTATGTTGTAATCGGACATGGTTTTTGATTTAAATGTTCTTAAAAGTTGCTATAAAGAAGCGAACTTTCGTAAACAACAAGTCAAATCATCAATTTTCGCATTTTGGCAAAAGGCTACTTGATTGAAAAACGTGGAATTTGATTGACTGTGAAATCTGTATCATAATGAAAATTTGTATTATAATGAATCTTATTATGAAACATGCAGAAGACATACAATATGAAAATTATAAAATGGTCGTTGAAAAAAACGTTTATGGTAGAGTCCTACTCTAAAAATGCACGGAAAGTTGAACGACAATCAACGTATCCTCTCGATGATTGTTATTTAGAATTTCAATAACAGTTTCTTGATGTGTTGCTGAATATCGACTACAACACGTTTTAGTGTTCTTTTCGCCACATTATTCCACTGTTTAGAGAAACAAGGTGTCTAGAAGAGAGAAGTGGCCGTTCTATAATACAGGCCTTAAAGAAAAGTTATGGAAGATGCTACCAAATCTTCTTTGCATGTTCTGTCGTTGTTAACTAGTGTATCGCTTGATACCTGTCATACTGTGTTAAAAAAATGCAGTATTATTTTTCTTACTTGTTATCAGGAACAGCGGGAAGTCGACTACCTTTGTAGAGCAGAGTTTTGTCAGTGGTTATTATACAGGTTACAGTTAACCTGAAGTAAACTGCTCTATATTAGCATAAGAAAATTAAATTTGACGATTTAGCATAATAAAATTAAAATTAGCATAACAAAAGCGTAACACTTTTTATATTAGCGCCACTTGCGTTCTATTCGAGTTAGAGACTTGCGGTTTCTAATTTTCCGTAGCCTACAGGCTTGGTTTGGACGCCCATAAGGTGCTACGTTGTGCCTGTAAATGGTTCGCCGTCCACACCCCAAAATGCAGCTCCATGGCGAGATTTGAATTTGCAAGAATTTGACGGCAATTTCAGAGACATACAGGATTGACCAAGAAGGACGCTGTCGGGTAAAAACTCATCCCAGTACACATTACGACCTCCTCGAAAAGTTTTGTGTATTTGGTCGCTGTTTCATTCCTTCAACCCATTTCCAGACCCCTCCTAAGCCACCCCTTTGCATTTATGCAGGGTTTTGCGTGGTTTGACCTCTGTTGGACGAATCCATTGATCTTAATGCTGCCGAATAAATTGGTGTGAAGTGCCACAACTCGCTTTCACCCTTTGACAACCCAAGCACCCCTCCAAGCCATACTTACTCTGACCCCTTACCCACCCCTCTGGTTCCGCCCCTGTAGAAGGCAGCATGGGATGTCTATTTGTTTCGAATTCATGCCATGACCCCCTTAAGCCACCCCTGCATATACGCAGGGTTTTGCATGGTTTGACCTCTGTTGGGCGAATTCATTGATCCCAATGTTGTCTAATAAATTAGCGTGGGGTGCCACAACTCACTTTCACCCTTTGACAACTCAATCACCCCTCCAAAACACACCAACACTGACCACTCCCCCAACCTCCTCTGGTTCCGCCCCTGTAGGAGGTTGCGTGAGATGTCGTTTTGTCCTCGAATCGTTTGTCCAAAAAATTTTTGAGTGAATGAAAATGCCTGAAAGAAGGTTGTTGGGTAGGCAGAACCTTTCTTTGTACTTGTGTGAATCGACAATAGCGAAATTCGTGAGAGATGCTTGGTACGCGCGACAAGTGTTCACTGTGACTTGGGCTCATGAAGCCTCGACTAGGTTAGCGCCTGCGAGGTAGGCCACACACACATGCTCTCGCTCTTAAAATTAGTTAAAAAAAGATGCTATTTGGGTGGTCTGCCTCGTAGGTGCTATCCCAGTCGAGGGTTCATGAGCCCAAAGTGTGAACCTAAAGTATATCTCGCGAATTTGACGATTGTCGATTTACACAAGTGTAAAGGAAGGTTCCGCCTACCCAACGAGTGTATTTCAGGAATTTTCATATACTAAAAAATTTTTTGGAGATGGTCAAAAACAGAGGGTGAGAGGGTGATGAGCCTTTAAGTAACGCCATGACATGAATTCGACACAAAACGACATCCCACGCAGCCTCCTACAGGGGCGGAACCAGAGGAGGATGGGGGAGTGGTTGGTATACGTAGGTGTGTTTTGGAGGGGTGCTTGAGTTGTCAAAGGGTGAAAGTGAGTTGTGGCACCCCACACCAATGTATAAGACAACATTAGGATCAATTTTATTCGCCCAACAGAGGTCAAACCACGCAAAACCCTGCGTAAATGCTTAAGGAGGTCTGGAAATGGGTTGAAGAGATGAGATACCGACCAAGTATACACAACTTATTGAGGAGGTCTTAATGTGTCCTGAGATGAAGTTTTTACCTGACAGCGTTCTTCTTAGTCGATCCTATAGGTCTCTGAAATTGCCGTCAAAATCTTGCGAATTCAAATTTCGACATGGAATTGCTTTTCGGGATGTGGCAGATTAAAAACACTTGAAGTGAAAAAGAAGTGTTTGTGTTGCACACATACCTTTAATGGTTGATGCGTTATTACCTTCTTTTAATACATTATTTTCTATATGTTTTAGCTAAGTATATGTTTTCTAATTTAGCGATCTCAATTAAAACATGTAAAATCGAATATTTATGTTTACACTCTCTGACAAGCAAGACAAATATATAGATGGTGCATTTTATACACTTTGATTACGAGGATCATTGGTATATTTCACTTTTTTAGCCATCCTTTAACTTCTCGCAACAGTGTACTGATTGGTATTGAAAATAATGCTGCACTATTGGGCGAGTAGTCTGAAAACGTATATTCAAGGTGTATAAATTTGGTAATGAGACTGATTAAAAAAAAAAATCGAATATAATTTCAACTCAGTATTGTCTCTTTCAAAATAACTTCCTTGGGAAGCCACACAGCGCTGGAGGCGGTCTTGCATTCCTCATAGCAGTGCTAGAACTCATATGCTGGAATAGCCTTCAGCTGGTCGGTTACAGTCGTTTGGATGTTTTCTATAGTCCCAAAATGACGTCCCTTGAGGTGATTTTTGAATCTCGGGAAGAGAAAAAAGTCACAAAGTGCCACTGGAGTGTCTTTACTGGCTAAAAACTCGTTTACTGTGTGACAAGGCGCATTGTCGTGGTGCAACATGCGGTTGTCATTGATGTTTGGTCTCAACAAAAGGGACAAATGACCCTTTTTTGAAGATTTTCAAGAACCTCTCCGTAAAAGTGTTTGGCCTGGGGATAGAAACTCTTTGAGGAATGTTCCCTGGCTATTAAAAAAAGCAAATCAGCATGCATTTGATCTTCGACTTACTCATTCTTGCTTTTTTTGGGTCTTAGAGAGCTTGAAATGTGCCATTCCATGCTTCGGCGCTTAGTTTCCAGGTCGTACTCAAACACCCAAATCTCATCACCAACACACGTTCCATAAAATGGGAATCATTTTCAATCGATTTTAAAAAGTCAAGACACCTTTCTCTTTTAATGTTCTTTTGTTCCTGCGAAGGTTTTTTGAACCATTTTTGCGCAGATTTTTCTTATCCCCAAGTTGTTAGTGAAAATCAGTTAGTCAAATGAACAGTGGTGTGATTCAAATTTAACTCTTCCCCGATCATTCTTGTCGTCAATCTGAACGAACAAGATTCCGTTTCTATGGACATTTTCATAACCTTGGAGATGAAGGCCTTCCGCTGCGTGGTTCATCTTCAACCGATTCTCTTCCTTCTGAGAATGCCCTAAACCACCGAAAACCTGGGCTCTTGAAAAAACACTGTCTCCGTAGGCGTGTTGAAGTTTTACAAAAGTATCCGTTGCGCTGTGTCCAAGTTTGAAGCAAAACATGATAGCACACCGTTGCTCTAAATTAATGTCACTCATTTTTAAAACGCACTAAAAAACGGTTTACGAAAACAGTCACAGAGAACAAACAAACGACTCAAATTCAAACTTGTATTGAATGTGCATTACGTGTTAACCTACCGCCCTTCCAAGTCCCGTCTCTTCAGTGTTGCTAGATCGCGCTCTACGTTGCCAGTCTCATTATTTAAAGGGGGTGTGAAGCAAAAAAAAAACAACATGAACTGAAAATGTACAGAAAAAAAAATCTAAGAATAACAGTGAAAATCCCACTGCTCTATTGCATTTATTAACGGAGATACGTCGCTTCAAAGATGCCGTGTCCTAACGCGTGACTTCAGCGGAGCTTGACTGGCTGCTAGAAATTGTTAAACCTAGACAAACACCAATATGTACATATGGCTGTACATATCTACACATCCACCACGCCGCCCTTTTATTGGCAGCTTTGGTATTATACTTATATAAGACTAGTGAACTTTGCATCATACTGTTAGGGTTAATGTCTATTAAACTGAGATTATGGTGATTAAACGCCGGTGTTCGATTATACTAAACGTCTCCCAGTTATGATATTCAGGGATAATATTTTTTCGCCGCTTCCTATTATATACCTAAGTAAATACCCTGTGAAAAAATATGTTTTTAGTATTGAAAATACTTCTGGGCGCGTGTTAATGAGAGCTGTCTCGCGAAATATTAACGCCAGCGACATGCGACCTCGACATGCGACCTCGACATGCGACCTCGACATGGTAACGTGACGACCTTGCCGTGTGTATATGTTTATGTTTGGGTTACATGTGTGTGTAGTCATCCACAATTTTGAGAGTTGATGACCTGTTCAAGGGGTCCAAGGCCACCGTCGGATGCTGTGATTTGCTGATTCGCTGAAATGGCAAAACGACATCCGAGATGCATGGCGCTTATGAGCACGTTGAATAAAAAACTTCCCACCAGTACACCGTTTAGTGAAAATTTGCCTGCATATTTTATGAACTGATATTGAATGTAAAATAAACATTTGATATTTAATGATCGTTGTAATAGGAGGAGCAGATCTGTTATTTTATTAATTTACACTAACATATATACAGGGTGATTCATTAAGAATAAGTAATCTCTAAACTGGAAGATTTAGTTTTCTAGATATGTATGTACCGTGGGCAAATTTCGATTTTTTATAGGGTATCTTGGAAAAATGACACCTTTCCCGACCTCTTTTTTCAGTAAATTCATGGTGAAAAAATTTGCTATATCTTTTCGTTTCGAGTTGTAAAAAATTGATTTTGAGTTTTCGGTGTCGTACTCGGTTGTTTGTAATTAGAATCTGTTTGCACGTTCTAAGACTTTTAAGTAGATAGGATTTCCTTAATTTTTTATATCTTGTGTAGTTTTCGTTATGATAACTATTGGAAAAACTAAACTGTGCTGAAATTTATCTGGAAAATATAAATAATATCAGTCGTATAAATGAATGGTATATTAAACTTAAATAACTAATTATAATATTAGTGACTAATTAATATTAATTATAACATATTCAAAAAGAAAGTTTAACATAACAATAAATTGTAACAAATAATGTATGTAAAAAATACTACAATATATTTTACAAAAACAAAACTAGACAGTAAAAAAAATAAGATGATTATTTACCTAAAGTTTTCAAATTGTCGTCCGTTGTTTTGCACAGTTCTTTAAACACTGTGATATAGTTGAATATTTCAAACGGAATTCAGACAGTCTATAAGATTTTCTCTCAGTTGAACCAGTGTATTATTTGTCTTTTTGTATAATTGTCTTTAATGGTTCCCAAAAAAAAATTAACGGTGAGAGTCTGCGCGAGGCACTTTCTGCCCATGTTCCCTATCCATTTCTCCCCAAAATAGTATTTAATAATTCCGATAAATTAGTATTATGGGGTGGTGCCCTCTTGTTGAAAAAATCGTCGTCTTTCGTTAAGTGGCAAGTTGTCTAAATTCTTCTATTGTGGTAATTTATCTATTGTAATACCGTGCCATAAATTGTATCATAAAGTTGGTAAGTAAATGCGGTTATTATATAGGCACACCATACACTAAAACCAACGTCCTTGATTTTGAAATAACAGTCTGATGAGGATTTCTTCGACCAATAATGTTTGTTGTGTCGGTTGAAAATTCGGCACTACTTACGTAACTTTCATCTGTCCAAATGATATTTTTAAAAAATAATTGGTCTTGCTCAATTTGTTGTAGGTCATGCAAAATCAGTGCGTTCAGGATCAGTTGGAAGGACTGTTGTTGTTTCCTTATTGTATAAGGTCTAAATTTGTGTTTTTTAAACTGAAAGTGTCTTCGTCTTACACTTTAATTCTCTTGAAATTAAGGATTTACCTACCATACCAACATTGGCAACATCTCAGATCTTGAATACGTAATTTTTTGGTCTTGGTTTATTAAATCCTCCTATTCAACGAGGTTTTCTTTTAGTCTACAAAGATGGACATATTAGGTTGTCTCCTTTCAGGGTAGCGATTAAAATATGCTTCCGATGCAGTTCAGATTATATCCATTTTGAATAAAACACTCTAGCATATTAAACTTTTCGTAATTTTGATAGCCAGCGCCTTGTCAATTTCTTTAATCGAAACTTAAAACTAAATAAGAAAAACCAAACATAAACAATTAATAAACAGTAATGTGTAACTGTGTATTTACATCCCAATATCCAACTGTTCTGTTTTCAAAATGACAGGCGCCTACTGTGCAAAATATTGAAATTACTATACTGTCCTTTATTAGAAAACATATGTTTTTAACTGTTTCCCCATAAACACTCATAATAGACCCACAAACTATATATCGTTGTAAAGAGAAAAAAATCCTCTTTTTAGCTAAATCATAGCCAACTATGGTTTCCATTTAAAAAAATAGAAGTTTATGCCATAACTCGAAAACTACACAAGATATAAAAAATCTGTTAAGGAAATCCTATTCTACTTAAAAAAGTGCATGTAGAACGTCAAACAGTTTCTTCTAATTTTACAAACAACCGTTATCGCACCAATCGAAAACTCAAAAAAATCAATTTTCGTTTACAACTCGAAAAGAAAAGATATAGCAAATTCTGGTTTTCACCAATGAATTTATCTCGAAAAAAGAGGTCGGGAAAGGTGGGTTCATTTTTCCATAGCCCTTACAGTTACCGAGAACCCTATAAAAACATCGAAATTTGCCCACCCGGTACATCAAACGAAAGGTTTTGGTATCACACACTGTATAAATATAATTGACTATGAAATGTATAAAGCGCGTAACAAAAATAGTTTTAGGCTGACGCAACCTGCAGTTGAGAAATTATGGAGGAAATAATGTTGCCATTAAAGAAACGAAAATGAAATGTTTTAGAAAATGAAAAGGAGGCTATTCATCTTACGTTAATTGTTTACATTGTAAAAAAAATTACGTTAAATCATCTGGCTTACATTCGAATTCAAGGTTGCTGAGTGGATGGATTCTTAGAATCCAACCTAATTATTATTATTAATAATACTTTGTCGAATTTTGCCAAAGTCCATTAGTTTTCTTAAAGTAGTTGGATTATTGTTTACAATATGGTAGATACACAATTCTGCAGTTCCTAACAATTTAAATTAAACATTGACTTGTTTTCGGATTTTGCATGAAAACATGGCTGAAAATTAATTTATGCGTTAGGGTAAACGTGGGATAGTTGCCCCAGTTTTTCAAATGGGCGATTTACATACGGAAGATGAGCATTTAATAATCTGAAATTTTTGTGAAGATTAGTGTAATTATCAATGAAGACAATAATTAATATAATTTAATACTTTTTGTTTTATTTATTTATTTATAAAATAAATAGAAACACCTTATAAATGAGGATAGATGCCTACTGTGTGGGTTAGATGCCTCAGTGATATTTTGACCTGTGGGATAGTTGCCCTGAGGAATTAATGAAAAAATACTTTGATTTTCTTAACTTAAATCAACGTTAGCTTCAGCTTGACGAACGCTAAGTTCGGGATGACGTTCCATAAAAGACTTCCAATGACGTCCTGCTTGCGAGTTTCTTTGTCAAAGTTATGTTCAATACCAAGTTTTTCAGTGAATTCAAACGCTGATCTTCGTATCATATCTCGTGAAATCCTGCTGCCTCTAATTTTTGAACGTGTGCGACGAGCCGTTTTTCATTATTGACGTCTAAAACCGGGCGTTTAATGCAGGAATTAATAATAGGTAAAAGCAAAAATAAATCAAATAAAAAACATACAATGTGGGATAGATGCCCTTAGAAGCCTCTTAGGGCATCTATTCTCACAAAAACTGGGGCATCTATCCTTTTTTGCGTGGGATAG
Source organism: Aromia moschata (assembly GCA_029963805.1). Classification (NCBI taxonomy): domain Eukaryota; kingdom Metazoa; phylum Arthropoda; class Insecta; order Coleoptera; family Cerambycidae; genus Aromia; species Aromia moschata. The sequence goes on from JAPWTK010000039.1 coordinate 862,298, forward strand.
ACGCCCTCCAATTTAACAAATACATTGTTTTAAAGAGTGCTAAAATAACATTTGAATATTTCTAATTAATAGATATTATTGATTATAAATACAAAAATATAAACACTTACTTTATAACATTAAAAGTTCCGGGCGAGTAAAGATTATACGTAATAACCTAAATTCACAAATCCGTCGACGCGTAAAATGGTTTTCGTTGCACAGCCCACGACTCATCTGTTCGAGCAAAGTGCACGTTTTTGACTGACAGTCGGGAGGGGGTCAGCTTACATTTAAACAAAACAGGGTGGGTGTGTTGTCCATACAGATCATTACGTGAACACTTGGGCATCTATTCCCCTACGGCATCTATCCCACGTTTACCCTACGTTATGTAAGTACTATATTAAACAATTGGCAAGAAATTGTATCAGCTCAACAAGGCATTGAATATCTGATTTCTTAAGAACTAGACTGGCCGGTAGAGGCGGCTTCTCTTACGAATGCCCCATTGAACGAAGTTGAGGATTGACAATGCTGTGAGGAGTCTATTGCGAACAGTCCTCTTCTTTGCCTTGGGACTTTTTGGCATCTACAGTTCACCAAAATTTGTATTTGTATAAACTGCGGATTAGGACTATCAGACACCGACACTTGTGAAATCTCACATCCTGGTGGGCAATGTTGCTTAAACGCCGATCTCACATCTACAAGATGTTCATAATCTTCTCGGTATATGTTACACACGCCGGTATTCTGCTATCCATCGGTGTAGATTTCTGCCTGTTTGCGTAACTACATACATATGTATGTATGTAAGTAATAGTCTCTTAGAGCATATCCCTGCCCCAAATGGTTTTCAAGAATACGACGGGCCAAATTCATCGCAACTGCATCTACATATATTCTCGGTACACTGCAGGTAGTCCACGGCAGCAAGGCCATTGTAAAGGCCACATGATGACGATCAACTTACTAATCGAAAACATTTTTGTTAGAATATGCACGGTAAAGAAATCGCAAACCTGACTGAATATCACATGCAAGATAACCCGTTTAAAACGACAAGACCTTCAGGGTCAGACCGCCAAAAATCGTAACAACAAAACTGTGTTTTATTTTTATTATAATTTACTTTAGAAATACCTACCAGCTGTGTCTGGTATTTTCAATACGCCTACGATACTTGCGTAAGATGCAAGATCTATGAATTTTAGTGATTAGGGAGGATTAAATTTTAATATCTTTCTATTGTAATAGCTCACCAGAGTTTAACAGTTAGTACACATTCTTGTCATCAATAGGTGAAGTAGCTATTATTAATTTTAAATGTCACAAAATTGTCCAGATTTTTTAAAATTAAAAATAGGTACAGGAAAATTAGAACCTTCTGCGTAAAAACAAATTCACGGTTGACCACTTTTAACTACTTAACAATGAACCACTTTTTTGCACTCAATAAGCATTCACTTTTACGGAGAATTTTTTCAACAGCATGGGACGACAATAGATAACTCCTTGTTACCATTATTTCTAATCTTTTTATGACCAAATATGAATCCGAAACCAAAGAAAAATTCGAGTATTTCCCCAGGGTATTTCACAAATTCACATTTTTTTTTACATAGAAGGCTAATTTAAATAATTTCGTTTCAAAAATTAAGTGATCGTTTCCCCAACTATAAGGTTTACGAATGAAGTTGAGAAAAATGAACAATTACCATTTTTAGATTAGTTGTTAGAAATTCTGAAAATAAGTTAGAATTTGATCTATACAAAAAATTCACAGATCTTGCATCTTACGCAAGTATCGTAGGCGTATTGAAAATACCAGACACAGCTGGTAGAAATTTCTAAAGTAAATTATAATAAAAATAAAACACATTTTCCGATTTCCTCTCTTATCCTTTCCTGCAGATCTGCTATGTTATTGGGTTTCTGAATGTAAATCCTACTTTTAAGATGTCCCCACAAAAAGAAATCCAGTGGTGTAAGATCTGGAAATCTTGCTGGCCACTCAATATTACCTCGCCTCCCAATCCACCTACCGGGAAAAATTCTGTCCAGATACTGACGAACAATGGCAGCATAGTGTGGTGGGACCCCATTTTGCTGAAACCATAACCTCTCGTCGGTCAAGTTAGGGTTTAAGGGGTTTGGAAATAAATGACATAGCACTGGCATTAGTTCGTGCTGGAGTAAACGCAAGTATCTTGCTCCATTGTCATCAAAGTGTCATCAAAGAAAAATGGTCCTACAATTCTATCTTGTATTATTCCGGCCCACACATTAGTTTTCTGTGGGCGCTGAGTATGCAGTTTCCTTATCCAATGGGGGTTCTCTTCAGCCCAGTAACGACAATTTTGGCGATTTACGTGCTCATTTAATGTAAAAGTATCCTCGTCAGAGAAAACTATCCACTCTAAAGATAACTGGTTTTGATCAATACAAGTCATCAATAAATCGCAAAATTCCAACCGTCGATCTGGATCATCTTCAAGTAGCTTTTGAAGAGCTTGCATTTTATATGGGCGTTTTTTCTCATATTTAAGTATTTTTAAAACTGTTTTGTGATTAAGATTACTATCACGGGCCAGTTGACGGGCTGGAGTGATTGGATTTTCTTCTAGAGCAAGCAACAAATTCAACTTCGTGTCGTCATCAACAACAGCCTGCCTCTCACTCGGTACTTTCCTGACATGACCCATCTCTCGATATTGTGCCTCAATTTTACTAATGGTACCTTGATTTAGTGGTGGCAAGTCAGGATGCATTTTTCGAAACAAGCGAACAACTTCGCATTGAGTTCGCGCCCTATCACCATATCCAATCATCATCAAAATTTCGATTTTTAGTGATTCAGTTAAATAAGACATTTTCACCAATTTGAAATAACACTTCGTTTCAAACTCTGAATACAGCACACAAACTAAATTACTCTTTGCGGCCGTGTAAAAACACTAGCAAAAAATAACAAATATCAGTTGTGGCAAAAAATTGCTTGGAATTTTTTGTGGGGACATATGAAAAGTAAGGTTTACATTCCAAACCTAAACAACACACATTTTGAGTACGAAATTGTTGCGTTAAAAATAAATTAAACTATAAAATTACGTTTTAATTGTATGCAACCCTACAAACATAATAAAAATTAAAATTTGATCAGTGCGTTGGATTGCTCTTTCCACCAGATTTACAATGAGGGGTCACAAGCCATAGGGTTGCATTTGAAAAAAATCATGTCGAGGGTGGTTTCAGCCACCCCTGAAGGGCTATATTTTTCACATTACTTGCAAAATGTAGGTAAATACATTTAAAAGTTGAAGTGTCTCGGGAATTTTTTGAAAAACCATTCACCACCCCGCTAGCGAATATATTCCAGTTAAAGTCTCCACCGTGTATAATATAAACATAATACATAATATATATAAACAATATACATATAATATAAACATATAACATAAACATAATATAAACATCATATGCACATAATATTATGTAATATACACATACTATATTGTGTATCTACCATATTGTAAACAATAATCCAACTACTTTAAGAAAACTTTAATGGGCTTTCAACATTACAAAATTCAACAAAGTATTATTATTAATAAAAATTAGGTGGGATTTTAAGAATCCATCCACTCAGCAACCTTGAATTCGAATGTGAGCCAGATGATTCCAAAACTGTTTACAATGTAAACAATTAACGTAAGATGAATAGCCTCCTTTTCATTTTCTAAAACATTGCATTTTCGTTTCTTTAATGGCAACATTATTTCCTCCATAATTTCTCAAATGCAGGTTGCGTCGGCCTAAAACTATTTTTGTTACGCGCTTTATACATTTCATAGTCCATTATATTTATACAGGGTGTGATACCAAAACCTTTCATTTGATGTACATACATATCTAAAAAACTAAATCTTCCAGTTTAGAGATTACTTATTCTTAATTAATCACCCTGTATATATGTTAGTGTAAATTATTAAAATAACAGATCTGCTCCTCCTATGACAACGATCAGTAAATATCAAATATTTATTTTACATTCAACATCAGTTCATAAATACGCAGGCAAATTTTCACTAAACGGTGTACTGCTGGGTTTTAAGTAAGTTTTTTACTCAACGTGCTCATAAGCGCCATTCATCTCGGATGTCGTTTTGCCATTTCAGCGAATCAGCAAATCTCGGGCATTCGACGGTGGCCTTGGACCCCTTGAACAGTCATCAACTCATCAAAATTGTAGATGACTACACATGTAACCCAAACATAAACATATACACACGGCAAGGTCGTCACGTTACCATGTCGAGGTCGCATGTCGAAGTCGCATGTCGCTGGCGTTAATATTTCGCGAGACAGCTCCATTAATACGCGCCCAGAAGTATTTTCAATACTAAAAGTACCGCTCCTGACATAAGTATATTCAGTGATTCACTTTAGGTATTATTTTCAATATAACTTAGCAAGTTTCCATTTTTTAATACGTCATTTGTTAAACCTAGGTTCAAAGCCAAAAGCCATTTTACAATATTAACCTAAGTAAATATGTATCTGTTAAAATGTTCCTAATCAAATCACATGTAGATATTACACGTATCGACGTACCTGTAATAATAATAGTCTCGCCCCGTACGTCTGCATTGGACGCGCTCTGACTAGAGACTAGACGAAGTCCCCGTGACGTCACGATATCAGTGCATAATGCTTTTAAACGCTGTATCTCACGAACGGTTCATCGTAGAGCAACGAGGTTTGAATTTTTATTCTTAGATTTCTTCACACTAAAAATTCTTTAATTTTTGGTTCACACCCCCTTTAATTTACACACCTCGTATACTTCTGTGAGCTTCCGCAATAGTCGCGACATAATATTTTGCAATACTAGTAGAACAAATTGAGTGTTTCTGCTATCTGGTATAACGCTATTACTATCATTTATGGCATCGCATATTATATGTGAAACCTATTTATTTAAAAGTATGTATTTTTGGTGCAGAGCAATATTGCTGCTTTCTACTGCTGCCGATATATTGTCCCGTGTAAAAACTTAAGGGAGATACGAATATTGAAAAGTGACATAGTTTTCTAAAATTAATAGCATACAACTAATAATTACTCAGTTTAAAAAATCTTGATAAGATTAAAAATGTAGTTACACCTTTCAACATTTGTTCATACAACAAAATGAAACGAAACCCATATCAATTGCTTTGTTTTTCGTCCTTGATTGATATTATCTACTTATAATACCACTTCCCCTAAATGTTAAAAAATCATTGTTATGTTTGCAAACATTAGTTTTAATATTATTAGTTACGCAAAATTAGATTATTATTCGCATCTGTGAAAAAACTATAGAAAAATTATAATTCTTACTCCCCAATAAACCACTCATTACAGAAAATCGCATATGTATTTAAAAACAGGACAGAAGTTTCTGTTAAAAAAACATACAAACATGTACGATGAGAAGCTGTTGATGAGAATGAAACAGAAGTGAGACGACAGATAAGAAGCAACCGCATACGCATCGAAGGTAGTGAGGGAATAAGACCGGCCCCCTCACCACCTACGCTAGTTGTTAGAATGAGAAGTGTAGCATTTGTCCTTTTTCACAACCGGCCAATGTCGGCTTTACACATACTGTATATAATAAGATATACATTATTTTTATACAATAATGTAGCAATTTTTGGTAATAAGTATGTACTTCTGTTTAAAAAAAAAAACTGTTTTATTTTATTTAAAACCACTTTTAACTATGGATAAGTTCGCAAGTTAATTTGTGTTTTTTATTTTGTTTGACTCGATCGACAGCTTTTACGATTGGCAATTTTATTATTTCAACGCGAATTATACGACTTAAAGCTTTTATTCTATTTATTAAGAAAAATGTGACTTTTTGGGAATTTTCACCACAGAGGAAAAGAACTTTTGGTTTAAAAGAAAAACGACATTTATAGTTTCGGAAACGAGATAACCCCTGACAGGACATTATTAATACGAGCTGGTGTTGCCTGAAGCTACCAACAAATGAGGTTCTCGCTACAAAGTATGCCTCTCTTCGGTTGCCTAGATGTTGTGTTGGCCACGTCATTTAGATTCCAGATTGGTGGACTATGACATACTGTCCCAAGCCTTTGCTTATTCGACAGCTGCAAAGGCATCCTGTACATGTTGTATGCAATCATTCACTTTTTTCACTAACCGGAGGCAACATTGGGGTAAAATTTTGGCTAAACAATTTTTGTCGAAAAAATAACTGAATATTTTAAATGTGTCTTGTCAATTGAATATTCAAAAGTGACACAAAGTAATGTCCCAGTACATATTTCCAATCGAATTTACCTTTAACTTCTTCTTCTTCGTCTTTATCAAATAAATTTTATACGAGGTATAAACATGCCAACATTTATTTACATCGTTCTATAAGCAAGTTTGATGATATACATGTTGATATAAAATATGGTATGACTAAATTAGAGTTTTCTGACATTAATATCTGGTATTGGACCGGGTTCGGGCTCTGGTTCCTGACCAGGTTCGGGTTCAGGGCCAGGTTCGGGTTCTGGTCCAAGTCCAGCAAGATGATCGTCTATCACCACGGGACCACCGGAATCTCCTTGGCAAGCGTCTTTGCCGCCCTCCAAAGGACCGGCACAGAACATCCTTTCCGTGAGTCTTTCTGAATAAATGCGTTCACATTCTCTTCTGTCGAGTACGGGTAGTTCCACGGCGTGGAGATTATCGGGAGATATTCCGTCATATTCTAAGGTGCCCCATCCACTGACGTGTGCAATATCGCCATCCTTAATGGGATGATGAGACTGGGGAAGCTGGACAGCACGAGCACCTGGAACTCTTATCGAGACGGCGAGATGGCACATGGCGAAATCGTAGTCGACCGACTCTGGATCATATTCAGGATGCATGTGTACATGGATGATGTCGACAATCTCACCTCCGATAGACTTAGAGGTGGATCCAGCGCGTACGGCCAGATTTTCATGGAATCCGTGGTCGACGCAGTGGGCGGCAGTTAAGGCCCAGTTTTCGCCGATGAGGACGGCGCCGCAGTAGTGTTGGTAATGGAGCAACAGAGACAGCGTCCAGGGATAGTCCTCTATATCCGCCTCGTGGCCCTCAATAATTCTTCCGCCGGGTGAGGCCGGAACCGGGGTACCCCAGAACAATTTTATTTTTGTTTTTACAATTTTTTTAAATCACAATGTATAAATTCACATTCTCCTTCTAGGAATCATGAACCCGAACGGGAGGCTCGGGACGCCCCCCCCTTCCCCCCCCTTTTTTTTTTTTTTTTTTTTTTTTTTTTTTTTTTTTTTTTTTTTTTTTTTTTTTTTTTTTTTTTTTTTTTTTTTTTTTTTTTTTTTTTTTTTTTTTTTTTTTTCTTTTTTTTTTTTTCTCTTTTTTTTTTTTTTTTTTTTTTTTTTTTTTTTTTTTTTTTTTTTTTTTTCTTTTTTTTTTTTTTTTTTTTTTTTTTTTTTTTTTTTTTTTTTTTTTTTTTTTTTTTTTTTTCCCCTTTTTCCCTTTTTTTTTTTCCTTTTTTTTTTTCTTTTTGGTTTTTTTTTGTTTGCACTTGGAACAGCTCTAAGCAAGTATCAACGGAATCATTACACCAGTGGCGGTCGGTGGAATTTGACATGCTCGTATTTTCTTAAGGCAGCCATTTTTGGAAAAAAAAAGCAAAATGTTTGCCATTACAGCCTTCTACTTAAGGTCTAGTAACCACCCCTAAAATATTCTGGGTCTCATGCTCCTTACGGAAATACGAGCATCTCAAATTCCACTGGTGTGAATTTGACATGTCCATTGACACCACGGAAAAATTTTTGCTATAAGCTTGTATAAATATGTAAATCCATTAATACATAGGTCATTTGAAGCCAAATGCGTGCGAAAATGCAAACGGATATAAATTCTGCATGATAATATTGTGTGCCAAGTTTTCTAAAGAATCTGAAGTTGACAGACGTTTTTGAAACGCATTTAGAGAAGTTCCACCATGAGGCCTAAACCTTTTTAGTCGACTTTGGTTTGCCAAAACCAGTCCTTTTTTCAGTGAGATACAATATTTGTATGTCAAACTATTGACAAAAGGTATGTTACTGGACTACTCTAAAGAAGAAATTCTCTTTGCCAGCTTCCTACATATGCAAGATTCGTATTATTGTAGATAATACAGTTTAGCCCAACCAAGTGCACACAACAAATTGTTTGACTGAATTGAAAAGCCAATCAGTACAGAAAGAATTCAGAAATTCTCTAGATAACCTCCACAAATTCATAATTCTAACCCAAACATAGGCAGATATTTTATATGGACGCTATTGAATGGAATAATATGTAAAATAAATTGCGTTATAAATGGTTTACAGAAAATGTTTTTTCTTGTGAAAACTGTTCTTACAGGTAATGGTCTGCAATCATCTCCAATCCATTTATAATGCAATCCATTCACGTTAGCTTGCTTATTGTTATACAAAACAGTGGATTACCCTTTAACAAATAGAGTAACAGCCATAAAAGGTAATTCAAAAATATTTTCATTACCAAGACTTACTTTGACATTTTTTGTTATAAGAAATATTTAGACCGATTTTTGATTTTTGCAAAAAAATCTAAATAACTCCACCACCTTTAATCGACGGAAACATATCAAACAACAACAAAGTGAAACATTTGTGTTCCTGTATTAGTATTAGTATATTTATTACTCTTTCCAAAGTTTTAAATTTTTCAGTATCTTGCATTTATATTTTAACAAATGCAAATTTTAACATATATAAGTGTGATATTTATACAACTTTACTGTTTATTTAGTCACTAGAATTATTAGAGTGAAATAAAGTGGTCATGGACATACTTAAATTAATATTAAAAAACTATTCAAGACATATTTGAATGTTTAAAAACTAATTTAGTATCCTTGAACTCCTACGGGTTGAGCTACCTAGCAGGCGCGTCTCTATGTGGCTGATATGAGAAACACCAGACTCGTCATAATCTGGTCAGTGGTTGCTATAAGGCAAGCCACCAGGCCAAAACCTGGATGTGCGGAACGAAGGCACCATCGCGGACCAGCTCATGGCACAAACCGTAAACCGCCTGGGCTTGCAACGACTCCCTGATCCTAGGATTAGGGATAGTATGGCCAGGGGCACGAGGGCTTGGGCTTAATCACCTGAGCCGCGTGGATAAGGCACCACCATAAAAACCTTCCCAATACTAAGGTATCGTGCGCGCCGAAGGGATGCATGGCTGACGGGAGGGTCAGTCACTAGTAACGAACCTCGGGGCACCAGGCGCACCCCGTTGTATACAGGTTGTGTAAGCCGACATCGGCCACTTATGAAAAAGGACAAACAGAAGTGAGAGGACAAATAAGAAGCAACCGCATGTGCATCGAAGGTAGTGGGAAAATAAGACCGGCCCACCACCAGTAAATGTGCAATAGCGGGGGGAGGCACCTAAGCGCGCATTGGCGGAACAGTCCGGCGTCGTTCAAACGCACAAACTTTGCTATGCAGCGCGCTTAAGTTAAGCGCGCCACGAGAGTTCAGGCAGAGTTCCGCCAATGCGCGCTTAGGTGCCGCCCCCCGCTATTGCACATTTACTGGTGGTAGGCCGGTCTTATTTTCCCACTACCTTCGATGCGTATGCGGTTGCTTCTTATCTGTCCTCTCACTTCTGTTTGTCCTTTTTCATAAGTGGCCGATGTCGGCTTTACACAACCTGTATACATAGCCTTACTTCCGCATGCGGGGCTCTGCGGAAGCGGATCGATATTTCCCTAACTTCTCCTAAAGGGGACTTTAATAGACCAGAAAGAAAAAACCACCAGGGAAGGGGACTCGGCAACGACAGACCCACCCCAAGAAACTCTCGGGGGCCACAGAGAGGAAACTCAAGCGGCTGAGGATGCAGGGTGAAGGACCTGGGCAACCAGGGCCGAGGACCTCCGCACCCAAAAGCCAACGGGAGTAAACTCCAAAAGCCGGCGGCGTCAAACGCAGCCGACCGGAGAGGGACACCCCCCAGCCCACTAGCACGACCGCTCAAAAAAGGGCAGGTGGAATGGCAAAATCATCCGCCACCTATGCAGCGGCCATGTAGGATATTCGAGTGGCAATAATGCCAAAAGTTTATCCAGATCAAGCCCCTACGGGGGGGGGGGGGGGTATTAGGGCCGCCTTCCGCAAAGCTTTGAGGCCTACTAAACGAGGAGAACCGGGACTCCGGTTCTCTGGAGTTTATTTTAAAGGGGGGTTCATGCTGGCTTCCTGTGCTGACCAGTTCACTAAGGACTGGGCGGTGCGACTGCTAGCGGAGAAAGAACCCTGGCCAGGGGCGAAATTTCTCATCACTGATGAAAAAGACGTCCCCAAACCAGTCAGGATACTGGTATGGATTCCGGGGCCAGCCATGGAACCGGAAGAAATAATAAGTTGTCTTGACATCCAAAATCCAGGGCTCCATACGGAGACTAATATTGTAATGTTGAGTTATATGAGGTAAAAGGTATATATTATACGAGGTTTTTTTCGTAATTGAATGAAAGAAGTTTGTAATCAAGCCATTTTGCAATCAAGGCTATTCCTCTAATACCAATACCTCTAGGTTTTCAAGGAGTAAGTTGTGGCTAATTGTATCGAATGCTTTTGCTAAATCCAGAAATACACAAGGAGGGTCTCGAGTCATCCATAGCCTCATAAATATTTTTAGTGAGTAAGGTAATTGCATTTTCCGTACACTTTTCTTTTCTGAAACCATAATGTTGTGGTGATAACAGATTATACTAATTTAAAAACTGTGAAATTCGTTTTTTTTTCAATTTTCTCGGAGATTTTTGCAATTGTACTAATAAGTGATATAGGTCTATAATTTAACGTATTTTTTTATAGCCGTTTTTATAATTTTTTTTTACTATTGCTACTTTCAAAATTTCTGGTCACTTACCTAGACTCATACTTTTATTTATGAGACACATCAAGGGATATACAATTAAGTCCATGATTTATTTAAGGGTTTCTGTTCTAATGTTGTCGACCCCAGGTGATTTTTTATTTTTTAAACCTTGTATACATTCTTTTACTCTTTTTTTTATTAGATTAAGTGATTTTATTAATTTATATTTAGTATAGGTGGGGTTTCCACAATCTTTACTGGCAGGAAGATGTAAAATAAAATGCTGATTACTTACCCCATACAGTCCCTAAGACTGTTAATACAACTGCTAACTTAAACATGTTTAAAGGTGTAATGCGTTTTCTTTCGAAAATCTCTTATTTTATACCCATTATTATCTCTTATTATCTATTAATACGAATTTGTTTATTAAAATAGCTGAGACGTTTCCAAAAACAAAATAATGTCGTCATACTATACTTAAAGATAGTGAACAGTCACTCTCACTCAACTACAAAAAACTACGTGTGTGTCACTGCACATCTAGTCATTATAGTACCATTTAATCAAATCTTTTTTGTGTGAAGCTATCCACACATTCTCAGCCACCCTTTTTTGACCTTGAAATAACGTAGGTCGCAGCTATCTACAGGAGCGTCAGATCGACATGACGGGAACACGCGCGCTATAGCCACACCGTTACGGACCACCTTGAAAGTGTTTCGGAATTTCTTATGGATATTTCGAATATGTCAAACAGTATACAGTGGAATCCCACAATATTATTATTAAATGATTCGATATGGTATTGTGCTGGCACTCGGTTTAACATTGTTTAAAAAATCACGAGGGGTGTCGAATTTTACAGTTTTATGGGCGTGGCCGTGTTTTATGGGCGACAGTCATATGGCGTGGCACCGAATTTCACATAGAGTGCCGTATTCCTTGATAGATAGTCAGGATTTCTTCCAAAAAATTGCGAGGGTGCAATTTCTAGTTTTAGAGAAAATATTAATTTTGTTGAAATTTTTCCAGTTATTGGGGCTCCTATGGCGTGGCACCGAATTTCACATTGTGTGCCTTGTTTCTTGATAGATAAAGAGAATTTCTTCCAGAAATTGTGAGGGTACAGTTCTGGTTTTAGAGAAAAATACGATTATGTTGAAATTTTTAGAGTTATTGGGGTGTGGCCGCCCTCCTACGCTGTGGTACCGAATTTCACATTGTGTGCCTTGTTTCTTGATAGATAGTGAGTATTTCTTCCAAAAATTGCGAGGGTACAATTTCTGGTTTTAGAGAAAAATACGATTAAATACGATTTCTTTCAAAAATTGTGAGGGTACAATTTCTGGTTTTGGAGAAACTTACTATTATGTTGAAATTTTTCAGTCTTAGGGGTGTCGCCGCCCTCTTAAGGCATGGCACCGAATTTCGCATTGTGTGCCTTGTTTCTTGGTAGATAATGAGTATTTCTTCCAAAAATTGTGAGGGTAAAATTTCTGGTTTTAGAGAAAAAATACGATTATGCTGAAATTTTCCAGTTTTAAGGGTGTCGCCGCCCTCATACGGGGTGGCACCTAATTTCACATTGTGTGCTTTGTTTCTTGATAGGTAATGAGTATTTCTTCCAAAAAATTGCAAGGGTACAATTTCTGGTTTTAGAGAAAAATACGATTATGTTGAAATTTTTAGAGTTACTGGGGTGTGGCCGCCCTCCTACCGTGTGGTACCGAATTTCACATTGTGTACCTTGTTTCTTGATAGATAGTGAGAATTTCTTCCAAAAATTGCGAGGGTACAATTTCTGGTTTTAGAGAAAAATACGATTATGTTGAAATGTTTAGACTTATTTTGGTATGGCCGCTCTCCTACGGCGTGGCACCGAATTTCACTTAGTGTGCCATGGTCCTTGATAAATAGTGAGTATTTCTTTCAAAAATTGTGAGGGTACAATTTTTGGTTTTGGAGAAAAAATACTATTATGTTAAAATTTTACAGTTTTAAGGGTGTCGCCGCCCCTCCTACGGCGTGGCACCGAATTTAACATTGTGTGCTTTGTTTCTTGATATTTAATGAGTATTTCTTCCAAAAATTGCGAGGGTACAATTTCTGGTTTTAGAGAAAAAATACGATTATGTTGAAATTTTTAGAGTTATTGGGGGTGTGGCCGCCCTCCCACACTGTGGCACCGAATTTCACATTATGTGCCTTGTTTCTTGATAGATAGTGAGTATTTCTTCCAAAAATTGCGAGGGTACAACTTCTGGTTTTAGAGAAAAATACGATTATGTTGAAATTTTTAGACTTATTTTGGTATGGCCGCTCTCCTACGGCGGCACCGAATTTCACATAGTGTGCTTTGTTTCTTGATATTTAATGAGTATTTCTTCCAAAAATTGAAGGTACAATTTCTGGTTTTGAGAAAAATACTTATGTTGAATAAGTGGTTCGCCCTCCTACACGGGCCCGATTTCAATTATGTGCCTTGTTTCTTGATAGTAGTGAGTATTTCTTCCAAAAATTGGAGTGAATTTCTAGTTTTAGAGAAAATACGATATGTAGAAATTTTTAGACTTATTTTGGTATGGCCGCTCTCCTAGCGTGGCACCGAATTTCACATAGTGTGCTTTGTTTTCTTGATATTTAATGAGTGTTTCTTCCAAAAATGGAAGGTACAATTTTGGTTTTAGAGAAAAATAGTTATATTGAAATTTTTAGAGTGGGATGTGGCCGCCCTCCTACGCTGTGGCCCGAATTTCACATAGTGTGCTTTGTTTCTTGATATTTAATGAGTATTTCCAAAAATGAAGGGTACAATTTCTGGTTTTAGAGAAAAATACGTATGTGGAAATTAGAGACTTATTTTGGTATGTCTCTCCTACGTGGCGCGAATTTACATAGTGTGCTTTATTTCTTGATATTTTATGAGTATTTCTTCCAAAAATGAAGGTACAATTTCTGGTTTTGAAAAAAATACGATTATGTTGAAATTTTAAGTTATTGGGATGTGGCCCCCTCTCCCCCTAATTTAATTATTGCCTGTGTTTCTTGATAGATAGTGATATTTCTTCAAAAACTGAGGGGCCAAATCTTCTTTTAAAAAAAATATTAAAATACTGATTTAATACGTATTATCTTCAAAAATTTGTGGGGGTACAATTTCTGGTTCTGGAGAAAAATACTGTTATGTTGAAATTTTACAGTTTTAGGGGTGTCGCCCGCCCCTCCTATCACGGCATGGCCACTGAATTTATTGTATGCCTTGTTTCTTGATAGATAATGAGTATTTCTTCCAAAAAAATTGTAAGGAGTAAAATTCTGGTTTAGAAAAAAAACGATTATGTTGAAATTTTACAATTTTAAGGGGTGTCGCCCCCTCCTCCGCATGGAACCGAATTTTTGTGTTTTGTTTCATGATAGGTAATAGGTATTTCTTCCAAAAATTGCCAGGATTACAATTTCTGGTTTTGAGAAAATACGATTTGTTGAAAATCTTTAGAGTTATTGGGGTGTGGCTGCCCTCCTAAGCGTGAACGGAATTTCATTGTGCTCAAGTTGATAATATTTCTTCCAAATACTGCAAGGGTGCAATATCTGGTTTTAGAGAAAAATGTTATGTTGAAATTTTTAGAGTTATTTTGTGGCCGCTCTCCTACGGCGTGGCACCGATTTTCACATGATATTTCTTGATAGGTAATGTAGCTATTTCCCTCTTCCAAAAATTGCGAGGTACAATTTGTTTAGAAGAAAAAATACGATTATGTTGAAATTTTACAGTTTTAGGGGTGTCGCCGCCCCCTCAAATTATCCGAATTTAAACATCATTGTGCTTTGTTTCTTCATAGGTAATGGTATTTCTTCCAAAAATTGCGATGGTGCAATTTCTGGTTTTAGAAAAATATGATTATGTTGAAATGTTTAGACTTATTTTGGTGTGGCCGCTCTCCTACGGCGTGGCACCGAATTTCACATAGTGTGCCGTGGTCTTTGATATATAGTGAGTATTTCTTCCAAAAATTGCGAAGGTACAATTTCTGGTTTTAGAGAAAAATACGACTAAATACGATTTTATACGATTTCTTTCAAAAATTGTGAGGGTACAATTTCTGGTTTTGGGGAAAAATACTATTATGTTGAAATTTTACAGTTTTAGGTGTGTCGCCGCCCGCCTACGGTATGGCACCGAATTTCGGATTGTATGCCTTGTTTCTTGATAGATAATGAGTATTCTTCCAAAAATTGTGAGGGTACAATTTCTGGTTTTAGAGAAAAAATACGATTATGTTGAAATTTTGACTGTTATTGGGGTGTCACCACCCTCCTACGGCGTGGCATCGATTTTCACATAGTGTGCCGTGTTCCTTGCTAGATAGTGAGTATTTCTTCCAAAAATTGCGAGGGGTACAATTTCTGGTTTTAGAGAAAAATACGATTATATTGAAATTTTTACAGTGGGGTTTGGCCGCCCTCCTACGGCGTGGCACCGATTTTCACATAGTGTGCCGTGTTTCTTGATAGATAATGATTATTTCTTCCAAAAATTGGGATGGTACAATATCTGGTTTTAGAGAAAAATGTTATGTTGAGATTTTGCCGTGTGTGCAAAATTGTGGGGATGTGCCGTGTTTCCTGATGTTTCCTGATGATTGTGCAAGTAATTTTTTATGTCAAAAATCAAAGAGTATTTTAAATTCAAATCTGTATTGCACATTTTTTATACACATGAAAATATGATATCTGTGGTATTCGAATATTAAGTTTTTCGTATTGGCGACAGATATCGCACATGCCATCCCGGTAGGATGTAATTAAGCAAGTTACATGAATGTATCTGTAGAAAAAAAGTGAACTTTATGGAATTATATTCAGCACAGTCCCGTCCACAAAAATAAACATCTGTTTTTCATACACTTTGATTCCTTTAAAATTAGCTGTTTTATACGGATCCTGTATTCATCCATGTTGCAAAAGTTGGTTAGGGGTTTGTTTAGAATAATTTGCTGGAAAAAGTATAAAATATATGCCCCGCAGTTATGATTATCATTTTTTTGGAGGTGGTCATGCACTATTAGTTTAAAGTTAGTGAGATAAATTCCTAGACGGGTTTACGCGGTTATACTCTTTTAAAAATTCACAGAACTTTCGAAAATATTTTTCAGTTTGAGGTAAGGGTGCTATACAGAATCCGTGTAAAACAGCTAATTTTAAAGGAATCAAAGTGTATGAAAAACATATGTTTATTTTGTGGACGGGACTGTGCTGAATATAATTACATAAAGTGCACATTTTGTTACAGATATATTCATTTAACTTGCTTAAGTGTCCGAGGAAAACTTAATATTCGAATACCACCATTCATCAAATAAAATCATATTCGAACACCACAGATGTCATATTTTCATGTGTATAAAAAATGTGAAATACAGATTTGAATTTTAAATACTCTTTGATTTTTGACATGAAAATTACTTGCACAATCATCAGGAAACACGGCACATTCCCACAATTTTCATACACGGCAAAAGTTCAACATAACATTTTTCTCTAAAACCAGAAATTGAACCCTCACGGTTGTTGGAACAAATACTCACTATCTATCAAGGCAAGGCACATGAAAATCGATGCCACCCGAGGAGAGTGGCACCAATAACAAAATCAACATAATTATTTTCTCTAAAACCAGAAATTGTGCCCTCACAATTTTTGGTAAAAATACTCACTATATATCAAGGAACACGGCACACTATGTGAAAATCGATGCCACGCCGTAGGAGAGTGGCGACACCCCAATAACTAAAAATTTCAACATAATCGTATTTTTCTCTAAAACCAGAAATTGTGCCCTCGCAATTTTTGGAAGAAATACTCACTATCTATCAAGGAACACGACGCACTATGTGAAAATCGGTGCCACGCCGCATGAAAACGTCAAAATTATCTTCGTAATTTAGAGAACGCTAGAAATCATTGTGATTTTTTTTATTTTACAGGTTTTGGACAGTAGATTAAAGGAAGATTGGCCGACACACGTTTGAGATTTAAAGAGCGGTGGAGACACCCCATAAGGGGCCCCATAACCAGTGAACTTTACAATTAAGCATTTAAAACTCCAATAACATGTACCTCCAACTTTTAAACAAAAGCTTTCAAGTCAAGCCCCTGACCTTATAACAAAAGCTTCAAAAACCCCATGGCCCCATAACCTGAAATTTTAAACCCCCATAACCCCATAACCTCTAAAAAGCTACCCCATCTACGCAAAAATCGATTTTCAAGCCGACAACCCTAAAACTTGAAGCTCTTTATGCCCAATACCTATAAGCTTCCAATAATTTGACACATAACTAAACGTGCGAACCCCTACAACCCCATAACCTCAACTTTTAGACCCCCCATGTACGCAAAACTCAATTTTTCGAGCCCGACAACCCTAAAACTAAAGCTCTAATGCCTTAACATCCCCATAACCCCATATCCTCAACTCTCCATAATAAACTCTCTAATATCTCCAATAGAGATATTGGGACATAAGAGCTTTGGTTTTAGTGTTGTAGGGTTCGAAAAATTGAGTTTTGCGTACATGAGGGTCTAAAAGTTGAGGTTATGGGGTTATGGGGGTGTAAAAGTTCAAGTTATCATGGGGATCAGAAAAAACTCAGATTATATAGATACTGTGGCATAAGAGTTTTAGTTTTAGCGTTGTCGGGCTCGAAAAATGGGGGGGTTTAAAGTTGAGGTTATGGGGTTGTTGGGGTTCGGACAGTTTGAGTTATGGGGTCATGTGGATTGAAAGCTTAGGCTATAGAGATATTGGGCATAAGACCTTCAGTTTTAGAGTTGTCGGGCTCGAAAAATTGATTTTTGCGTAGATGGTGGTCTTTTAGAGGTTATAAGGATTATAGGGGTTTAAAATTTCAAGTTATGGCGTCGCGGGGTTTTGAAAGCTTATGTTATAAGGTCAAGGGGTTTAAAAGTTGGAGGTATTCGGTTATTGGAGCTTAAAAGCTTTAATTATAAAGTTACTGGGATATAGGGTTCCTTATGGGGTGTCCCCCCCCCCCCTTTTTAAACCTCAAACGTCTGCCGGACCAGTTTTCCTTTAATCTAGTGTCCAAAACCTGTAAAATAAAAATGAAATCACAATGATTGGAATTTTCTGTGGGGAGTTATCTTATTTTGAGAAAAATTTTTGCACGTTTTCGTCCAATATGCCCGCCGTAGGAGGGTGGCGACACCCCAATAACTAAAAATTTCAATATAATCGTATTTTCTCTAAACCCAGAAATTGTACCCTTCCAATTTTTGGAAGAAATACTCACTATCTATCAAGGAACACGGCACGCTATGTGAAAATTGATGCCACGCCGTAGGAGGTTGGCGACACCCCTAAAACTGTAAAATTTCAACATAATCGTATTTTTTTCTAAAACCAGAAATTGTACCCTCGCAATTTTTGGAAGGAATACTCACTATCTATCAAGGAACACGGCACACTATGTGAAAAATCGGTGCCACGCCGTAGGAGGGGTGGCGACACACCAATAACTAAAAATTTCAACATAATCGTTTTTTTTCTTTCAAAACCAGAAATTGTACCCTCGCAATTTTAGGAAGGAATACTCACTATCTATCAAGGAACACGGCACACTATGTGCAAATCGATGCCACGCCGTGGGAAGGTGGCGACACCCCAATAACTAAAAATTTCAACATTATCGTATTTTTTCTCTAAAAACCAGAAATTGTGACCCTTCCAATTTTTGGAAGAAATACTCACTATCTATCAAGGAACACTGCACACTATGTGAAAATTGGTGCCACGCCGTAGGAGAGTGGCGACACCCCTAAAACTGTAAAAATTTCAACATAATCGTATTTTTTTCTAAAACCAGAAATTGTACCCTTCGCAATTTTTGGAAGGAATACTCACTATCTATCAAGGAACACGGCACACTATGTGAAAATCGGTGCCACGCCGTAGGAGGGTGGCGACACACCAATAACTAAAAATTTCAACATAATCGTATTTTTTTTCTAAAAACCAGAAATTGTACCCTCGCAATTTTAGGAAGGAATACTCACTATCTATCAAGGAACACGGCACACTATGTGCAAATCGATGCCACGCCGTGGGAAGGTGGCGACACCCCAATAACTAAAAATTTCAACATTATCGTATTTTCTCTAAAACCAGAAATTTTACCCTTCCAATTTTTTAGAAGAAATACTCACTATCTATCAAGTAACACGGCGCACTATGGAAAATCGGTGCCACGCCATAGGAGGGTGGCGACACCCCTAAAACTGTAAAAATTTCAACATAATTGTATTTTTTCTTAAACCAAAAAATTGTACATTCGCAATTTTTGGATCAGATCCTCACTATCTATCAAGGAACGGAAATCAAGGAAAAATCGGTGTCACGCCGTAGAGAGAAGGGGGGGACCCCCTAAAACTCAAAAATTTCAACATAATCGTATTTTTTTCTAAAACCAGAAATTGTACCTCGCAATTTTTGGAAGGAATACTCACTATCTATCAAGGAACACGGCACACTATGTGAAAATCAGGTGCCACCCGCAGGAGGGTGGGACACCTCAATAACTGTAAAAATTTCAACATAATCGTATTTTTCTCTAAAACCAGAAATTGTAACCTCACAATCAAGAAAAACGGCACACTATGTGAAAAGTCGGCCACGCCAAAGGCGACCAAAATCGGTTGACCCCAATAACTGTAAATATTTCAATAATCGTATTTCTCTCGAAAACCAGAAATTGTACCCTCACAATCAAGGAACAGGGCACACTATGTGAAAGTCGGTGCCACGCTGTAGGTGGGGAGCGACACCCCAAATAACTGTAAAAGTTTCAAGATATTCGAATTTCTCTCTAAAGCCAGAAATTGTAGCCTCTCAATATTTGGAGGAAAAACTACACTATCTATCAAGGAACACGCACACCATGAAATGGCAAATATGGTGCCAGGGCCGAAGGGCGGCCGACACCCCTAAAACTGTAAAATTTCATCATAATCGTATTTTCTCTCTAAACCCAGAAAATTGTACCCCCGCAATTTTTGGAACAAGTACTCACTATCTACCAAGGAATCGCACGCCTATAGAATGTGAAATTTGGTGTCACGCGTAAGAGGACTAAAGGAGCCCTAAAACCGAAAATTTCAACATAATCGTATTTTTCTCTTAAACGAGAAATTGTACCCTCATAGTTTTTTGACATAGCACTCATTATCCATCAGGAAATATGGCACACTATGTGAAATTCGGTGCCACGCCGGAGGAGAGCTGCGACACCTCAAAAACTGAAAAAAATCAACATAATAATATTTTTCGCTAAAACCAGAATTTGTACACCCTCCCAATTAATGGTTAAAATACTCACTACTCATCAAGAAATACGGCACACTATGTCAAATTCAATGACATACCGTAAAACAGTGGTTACACCCCTGGACTCCGAAGAATTTCAACATATACCTATTTTTCTCTATAACAAAGAGTCTCATTATTTTTTGTATAATGTTAAACCTAGTGCTAGCGCAAAATCGTGTTGAATCATTTAATACCGAGGTATTCCCTGTATAGTATTCAAGAAATTCGAAAAATCGATAAGAAATTCCGAAACACTTTCTAGGTGGCCCGTAATGGTGTGCCTATAGCGCGCGTGCGTCCATCATGTCGATTTGACGCTCCTGTAGATAGCTGCGACCTACGTTCTTTCAAGGTCAAAAAGTGTGGCTGAAAATGTGGGATAGCTTCACACATATATCTAAATTCTCCACTATATCATTTACTCAAAACGCTTATTTTAAAATGCGATGTGGTCCTCTTAAGACGTTTTCGTTGTGTTAATATTTTCTGCTATAAATTGTAAATACTGTGTACTGTGTACTGTGTTTCTAAGTTATATTTTATAACAATGTAATAACGTTGTTCTTCTAAAGAATTTCTCAATACTGCCTTTATAAAGCCTTTTGGAGAAGAAAAATCGGTTGCGAAAAAAAATAATTCTTAGGACCGTGATCTTTTATTGTAACATTTTAATAACCTGGCTAGCCTAAAGGAACTTAGGTTAATATCACACTGTATCTGGACAGACCTAGTTCCGAATTTTATATTATAGAGTGTTTTCCTTATCCCATTAACGTCCAAATGATGCCAAGTTTTTAGTAAGTTTTCAACGGATTTATTTTGTATGTTATTGGACTAAAAAAAAATTGCGTTACCACTATTCCGACGCAAAATTTGATGCCCTTTCAGAATCCGACATTAGACATCAAGAAAAAAAAATGTGAATGAAAAACGTGAAAATTTTCGAAAAAAATTTTTCCGAATTTTTTTTTGCCATGTTACCGGAAGAAATTCATGCTCTAATCATGATCAGGGGTGGTCACGATAGTTGAAGTTTAACAGAGAATTTTTATATTATCATTGAATGACTCTTTTTACAATATGGCGGCCACAACGTAAAAATTCTATGAAAACATTAGATAATTTTTTTCTTTTTTGAAATCTATTGAGTTTAACAAAAAATATCTAAGAACAAAAATGTCTTATAATCAGTAAAAGAATACTCTCAAATTATTTCAGAATTTTTAGAGATAATTTTTGGTTTTTCAAAAATGGCAAAAAATAGAAATTTTCAAAAAAAATTTTTTTAATTCTGAAAAAAATTGAGGGTATTCTTTGGTTGATTCTAAGATATTTTTATTTCTTAATTTTTTTTACCAAACTCAATAGTTTTCGAAATGAAAATGATCAGTTTAAATCACATATTTCACTCTTAGCGTGAATTAATAGGTATTACTACATAAATGTTTAGTAATATTTTTCCCAAAAAAGAAACAGCTAGTACTATTTCACTTTTGTCTCTGGGTCACGCAAAGAGTGGAATATGTGATTTGAACTTTGATAAATTTTTTTCGAACTGTTGTTTGGTAAAAATTTTTAAGAAATAAAAAATATCTTAGAATCGATCAAAGAATATCCTAAAATTTTATGAAAATTTCAATGTTTCGCTATATTTGAAAAACCAAAAATCATTCTTGAAAAAATACAATTGATAGGTGCCAAAACACCATACATTTCTTGTGGTGGTTTTTGCAGCAAATACTATCATGGCCAATGTCTAAACATTCCTGCCGATCTGCTTCTGACGTTAAAAACACTTGGCTTCTGTTGGTACTGTACAGAGTGTCTCAAAGTAAAAAATAAATATGACACTTTCATGAGGAATTCTTTTGAAGCTAAAATGTCACAGATGATGAGTGAAGTTTGATGAATTAAAGGCGAAGGTTTTGGACTTGGCTTGAGAAAAAGCTATCGACATTCTATGACACTAATGGTCCACCAGTTGATAATAAACCACTGTACTCGCATATAGTTGGCTCTAAATCTATGGTTGTTATAAAACCTGTTGATGCCAAACAGAATAATGCTAAAACTAAATCAGATATTAGTGAAAACATTGATCCAGTCGATTTCAATATCCAAGTATCGCAGGTTAAGCAAGTCAAAGATGGTGGTATTTTGATTAGTTGTGATACCCCTGAGAATGCTGACAATTTTAAAAAAATTGCTACACAAAAATTGTCACGACGATATCAAATTTCTGATGTCAAAAAAGTTTCAGCCAAAGATAAAAATTGTCGGTATTATGGATAAAGTTGAGGATGATATACTGCTTAAATACCTAAAGGGGCCAGAACCATGTTATCTCCAACGATATACATATATGCAAAAAAATATGGGCTACAAAAAATAATCCAAACATCTTTCGAAAAGTTGTGGAAATTGATGCTGCCACTTTTGGTCTAGTTATGGATCGAGGAGAGCTATTTGTAAACTATGATATGTGCAAGGTGTACAATGCAACTGAGGTTAAGGTGTGTCATAAATGTGGTGGTTTTAATCATGGTCAATCAACGTGTTCTAGTAATAAGAGTGTGTGCCCAAAGTGTTCTAGTAATCATCAACTAAAAGATTGTAATAGCAATGTTTTCCAGTGTATAAATTGTAAACATGCCAAGCTTGATAATATCAATCATGCAATGTGGGATGCTAATAATTGCCCTGTATACCAGAAAAAGTTGTCATAAAAACGAACACATTCGTAATTAAATAGCAGTTAAGTAATTCCTTGGAGCGAGACCTCACAGTACCATCCTCATCTCATCCCAACATATTTTCGATGTTCTATCAAAATGTTAGAGGTATAAGAACAAAACTACCGATATATATAAATCAATATCTATATCAAATTACGATGTAATTGCATTAAGTGAGATCTGGCTTGATTCTGATATTTTCGACTCTGAAATTGTTGATACTAATAATTATACTTTATATCGTAAAGACAGAGACTTTAATCTCTCATGCCAAACAAGGGGTGGGGGAGTACTATTTGCTGTTAGCTCACATTAACCTCTCACATGTAAACTCGACCTCTCCATGTTAACGGAAACGATACCTAATGTCGACTGTGTTGGTATTAAAATTAACTTAGTAAGGTAATGACTACTTGCCATTGTTATTTATGCTCCTTCTGGTTTTCCTACTGAACCTTTTGGCATACTTTTCGATTGCATATATAATATCCCTGGTTTGAATGATGGCGACAGTAACTTAATTATATTATGAGATTTCAATGTAACTGATTATGTAAAATATATTAATTCAAATACCAGTACTGACTATCCACCTTTTATATTAAGTTTATATAATTTCATACACAATATTGGAGTAGAACAGTACAATTATATTTTAAATTAGATTGAGAAAATCTTGGATCTGGTACTAAGTAGGTCTCCTCTATATGTAACAAAAGCACCATTCCCCATAGTTAACGGTGATTTTCCATCATCCATCTTGAAATTGACTGCAAATTTGATATGGAGAAACCAAAATTTAATAATAATAATTTTGCGAGGTACAATTTTAGAAAAGCTAACTTCCCTCAATTATATGACATCTACAACAAATTATATGACACATACGATCTACATTTGTCGGAATGTGTTCCTAAAAAAATGTCGTATAGTAATGCCACGTACTCATCATGGTTTACAGGGGATATTATCAAAAATATCAAAGAAAAAAATATTCCCCCCCCCTCTCCTTTCCCCCCCCCCTCCCTTCTCTTTTTTTTTCCCCCCCCCCCCCCCCCCCCCCCCCTCCCCCCCCCCTTCCCCCTCCCCCTCTCTCCCCTCCCTCCCCCCCCCCCCCCCTTCCCCCCCCCCCCCCCCCCCCTCCCCCCCCCTTCTCCCCCCTCCCCTTTTCCCCCCTTCCCTCTTCTTCCCCCCCTTCCCCCCTTCCCCCTTCTCCCGGGTCCTCTTTCCCCCGCCCTCTTTCCCCGCCGGGCTCCCCCCCCGGCCCTTTTTTTGCCGCCCCCCCCCGCCCGGGCGCTTTTTCTGCCCCTTCTGCCGCTCTCCCTTCCCTTCTTCCCCCCCGTCCCCGGGGGCCTGGGGTTTTTTTTTTTTTTTTTTTTTTTCTTCCTGGTCTTTTTTCTTCCTTTTTTTCCGGCCCCCCTTTTTTTTCCTTTTTTTCCTTCTTGCCTCTTTCTTCCGTCTTTGCTTTTTCCCTCTTTTTTCTCTTTTCCTTTTTTTTTTCCCCCCCCGCCCTCTTCCCCCGGGGCTCTTTTTTCTGTCCTTTCTGTTCCCCCCGCGCCCCGCCCGTGTTCGCGGCCTTTTTTTTCCCCCTCTTTTCCGCCTTTCTTTTTTCCCCCTCCCCCCCCCCGGCCTTTTCTTCTCCTCCCCCCCCTCTTTTTTCCCTCTTTTTTCTTCTTTTTCTTCTCCCTTCTTTTTTTTTTCTTTTCTTTTCTTTTTTTTTTTTTTCTTTTCTTTTTTTTTTTTTCTTTTTTTTTTTTTTCCTTTTTTTCCTCTTTTTTTTTTTTTTTTCTTTCCTTCTTTTTTTTTTCTTTCTTTTTCTTCTTTTCTTTCTTTTTTTTTTCCTTTTTTTTTTTTCTTCCTTTCTTTTTCTTTTTCCTTCTTCTCTTTTTTTCTTTTCCTTTTTCTTCCCTCCTTTTTTCTCTTTTTTTCCCTCTTTCTTCTTCTTTTTTTTCCTTTTTTTTTTTCTTTTCTCCCCTTTGTGCGCGTTTCCCCTGGTGGGTTTTTTTTCTTTCTTTCTTGGCCTTTCCTTTTTTGTGCCTTTTCTTTTTTCTTTTTTCTCTCCGCCCCGCCTTTTGGTTTTTTCTTTGGTCGCCCCCGCCGGCCCTTTTTTTTTTTCTTTCTTTTTTTTTTGCCCCCCCCCCTCCCCCCCTCTTTTTTTTT